>CM038219.1:156567056-156594556 GCA_021442155.1 Cymbidium sinense | reverse complement strand
AGTAGAATATCATAAACATATAACACTAGGATGATGAATTTACTTCCACTTATTTTGTGATAAATGCATTGATTAATAGTGTTTTCTTTAAAACTAAAAGAAGTAATCACTTGATCAAATTTCTTATACCATTGACGAGAAGCTTGCTTTAAACCATAGATGGATTTCTTTAATTTGCATACCACGTGTTTTGAATCAGAAGATTGAAAATTTTCTGGTTGCACCATATATATAGTTTCTTCAATGTCACCATTGAGAAATGTAGTCTTTACATCCATCTGATGTAACTCTAAATCATAATGAGTTACTAGTGCCATAATGATTCTAAAAGAGTCTTTCGAAGAAATTGGAGAGAAAGTCTCTTTATAATCATTGCCTTCCTTTTGAGTGAAATCTTTAGCGACTATACATGCTTTATATCTTTTGACATTTCCTTTTGAATCCCGCTTGGTTTTAAAATTCCATTTACAACCAATGGGTTTTACTGATTTAGGCAATTCGACAAGATCCCAAACATCATTGTCTTTTCATCTCATCCTCAATGTCTTCTATCCATTTATGAGAGTTAACACTTTGTTTGACTTGACTAAAGATTGGATCACTCTCCAATCTAATGTCAAACTCATGTTCTTGGAGATACACAACATAATCATGATCTCCTCTCTCTCTAAGATTTTCTTAATGACACTTCAATTTGAGGTTGTGTGATTCCCCGGTATGAGTGAGTTAACTCAAGAATATTTTGATTATCATATTTACAACTTGAATATGATGTAAAATTATCGATCATTTTCTATTACATAGGAAGAGTAATAAATTATTCTTCAAATATAAAATTTTTTAGATTTTTACTCCCATAATATTCAACTTCCTCAATAAATTTAGCATTGCCGTCTTGAAAAGGATTTAGAGTCATAAAACTTAAAACCCCAAAACTTCGACTTCATTTGGGTATCCAACAAAATGGAATATAGTTCTTAATTGGAACTCTATTGATATGGCAGTCTTTAAAACTTCCCCAAAATTTGGTAAAGAAGAATGATTTATCATACTTCTAACCATATCCAAAAGGGTCCGATTTCATCTCTACACCATTTTGGAGTCCCTAACATGGTGTATTGAACGATGCCACATTCTAAATATTTGGCAAAAGGGCACGTTGTTCACGATCCATCATATCGCCATAGTATTCACTACACAAATTTGATAATTTTTTTTTTTTAGTTGATTTTCAACTTCACTTAAAATTTTGAATATATCGGTGATTATGACTTCTCATAAATTAAGTATAAAATATATAATGTCGTCATGAAAGTGAAATATTGTTGGCCATTCCAAATTAGCTAGAGAATGTACCACAAATATCATTATGAATTAATTCCAAGACGTTTAAACTCCTATTAGCACCAACTTTCTTGATATTTGTTTGTTTTCACTTGACACATTCTATACAGAGTTTATCATTTGAAAAATCAAGAGAATCAAGAATTCTTTTCTCTTTAACAATGTCGGAGGAAATGGCTAAGTGAGCACTTTATTTTGTCATGTTTTAATCTCTCTTCCTCTTGACATTGAGCAATGAGCTCTCATTAAGAGTCCATTTTTCCTTTTGAGTATTATATCTTATCTTAAAGGATTAAATTGTAGAAGAGATCAAAATCAAGTGTATAAGAATATCATGAGACATCTCTAATTTTAGTGCTCTCGTCGTGACAAAATTAGACATCTCCATAATGTACTCACTATGTTTCCATTGCCTTTATCGTGAAACGAGTTTACTAAGAATAAGCGTTTCACCTTTTCTAAATTAACAAGCGATCTATTTGGCTTAGAAACTTTTAACATTCTCTTGCATTGCACCTCTTATGATTTTCGGAATAATGCTTCATGATCATAAGACTAATAGTTACGCTCACTTTTCAAAGTTAACCATTTCAATTGATTCTTTCTGCAAGAGCGAGGAGAATGTTGATCGGATCGCTAGTCAAGATCCATATACCCAAGAACAATGGTGATATGTTATTTCCATTTCTTAAAGTTAGATCAATTAAATTTAAATATTTATTATGTTAGAAAAAATTAACTAAAAGAACAAAATAATACTCATAATTAACAATATTGTCATTTTCATATGATATATAATGTAAACAAAATATATGCTTGAAATAAAATATTTAATAAAATGCACATAATACCTTCTTCATTGTAATTTAGTCTTTGGACATAAATAATAATTTGTAAATGTACTCTTAAAATTATATCGATAAATATTGATAATAAATTCTGCCATATATATATCTTTGGATCGATATATTATCATGATTAATATAAATTTATCACATATTTGTTACTACAAAATCTAAAAAAATAATCTTCCTTTGGGCTTATTATTTTTCACATAGATTTAAATATAATTCATATGTAATATTCATATATTTCAAAAAATAAATAAATTGATATAATAGAGGTCACTTTGATGACATAATATTTCAATTTAAATTATTTTGAAATAATAAATATTAACTGTAATATTTCAATTTATATTATCTGAATTAGGAAATATTTACCAAATGTTAAAACAATAATTATCTATAAAATTTAAAAAGAATATTTATACATAAATATTTAATATTAAAAAAATTCTGAAATAAAAAAACTTCTAGAAATATTAAACAGTAAATGTAATTATTATATTTATTTAATAAATATTCTGTTTGGAATTAATCGCATAAAATAATTAAATGTAAAATATTTCAGATTAACAAAGATGAATGTAAAATCTGAAATGAATATGAAACGTTATAAATAAATAAATATAATAAATAAACTGAAAAAAAAAAACATTAAGGCACTATATTCAGTTAAATTATATTACAAATATTCCGTTTCAGATTCGGTCTTATTAAAAAAAAACAATTAAATAGAATAATTATACCATTTATATTAACTTATATATAATTATATATATAAATACCCGTCGGGTCGGATGAAAAAGAACAGACGGAATTAAATGGAATAATTATAACATTTATATTAACTTATGTATATTTATATATAAACGCCTTAAAAAAACGGATGAAAGGGAATTGAATGGAATAATTATAATATTTATACAAACATATATATATTTATATATATACCCATCAGATGAGATGAAACAGAAGTTGTTTCATATTCCCCTTTCTTATTTTTTCTTTTTTTAATTATAAATCTGAAATATCACTTCATATTATAAATGATAGAAAGAAAAATATTTCATATTCCTCTAATAGAAAATCATCTAAAGATATCGATCTTAAGAATGATCGTCAAAAAAAAAAATTTGAATCGTATCTTTGATATAAAATTTTAAATAATCAATACAAAAGATGAAGAGGAAAAATCGTTTCTCAACTATTCACATGATAACTCGATACTTTGTTTAAATATAAAGATAAAAAAATAAATTTATCTAAGATTTAGCAATCGTGAAGATATGTAAGCGTCTGAATGTAGAAAAGCTAATCACATTTTGGCACCACTTCTAAAGGGTCTTCTTGAGAGAGAGAGAGAGAGAGAGAGAGAGAGAGAGAGAGAGAGAGCTTTCTTTTCTTAAGATGAGATATGGGAAAATGAAACTTACAGAATGGGGATTCTATATACTTATTTTTTTTTTTTTTAAATCCCATCATTAAAATAATAAAAAATGTAAGTCTCACATAATTAATATAAAATTAATAAGATGTCTGAAAAGCCTAAAATTAATTAATCTTTATTTGATCACAAAATTAATAGCTTAAAAAAATAAGATATGATATAATTAAATTTATATGAGCCACATTCAAAAATTTAACACTTCCTATCAAGTTTCTCAACCTGCTTGGTTAGCCCCAACTCTCGGTGTCTCATGGCCTCATCTTCTCTCACAAGAGGGTTGTGATTCGCTCTCAACCTTCTCCCATCTTAGTAGCAAACTATAACCCACCTTCTTGGACATCTCCTCCTTGGCCAACTTCCCTCTCCCTTCAAGCACAAGCCGAAGTCTCTATCATTTCTCAAGCTCGTCACTCACACATGAAATAAATAAAATCTATGATTATTGAAATCTTCAAATCAGCCAATCTTTTCAAGTTAATTGTCATTATTGCCTAATTGCTAAAGTTATGAAATGATATTTGTGTGGAAATTATATTGTATTTTATTTTATGCGTTTGAGACCGTCATGCTCCGAAATATGAGATGAAAATCGTCGAGGTGTTTCAAAACCGTCATTACTCATCATTACAGGCAACAAAACTTTGACATAACCCCTATGCCGAAATGCTGCTGAAATTTACTTAAATCCATGATTTAAATAAATTTAAATGGAAATCATTTAAACTGAAATAAAATAAAAAATACATAATAAATATAAAAATAAACATCAAACCAAAGAGAAGAAGAGGAAGAACACTTACATGGAATTTTTGAAAGAATAAAATGCTTATTTTGGCAAAACAAATCTTCCTCCTTGTCTCAAAACCTTTAAAGACCTCAAAATATTTACCCAAGAAAATGACATGAAATGAAAGGCCCTCCCCTAACCTCATTTATAGAGTTGGAAAGAATCAATATGGGACCCCCTCTTATTTAAAATTAATAATTAAGTGTGACGATCAGTATTTGTTGGCTAACATGAATTTATTGAACCTTTTAGCTTATATTATATAATACATTAAAATGTTGGAAAGAGGATAAGCCAAATGCAAATATTACTTTAAATTCATGTCATACTTATAGAAAGGTTGCATGAAGTAAGAATAGTAATTTTCAAATGAGATAGAGCTCAAATCAAACTCTAGAGTTAGATTCGCAAAGAACAAGCCTTCCTATTTAATCCATATATCGAAATGTCTAATTTAAAATGGACTAAAGAAGGCTTCAATTAACACAAAATTGATACATATCAGATTTGTTGAGTGCTATTTTCAAGTTAAAATGAAAATCAAATGAATTTCAAAAGAGATTCTCATAAAAGACGAGCAACTTGTTGTCAAGCATAATAAAGCTCATTAAAGACTACAAGCCAAATGATATTTGAGAATTGAAAAATTCAATAAGCAAGCTAATTGTGAGCAAAACTACGATGTTTTAGATTTCAATCTAAAGCATCGTTACCGAATCTGCAATTCTTCGTACTAGCAAACAGAAAATGACATTAAAATAAATTATACACGAATGGAGCTTCCTTCAATCCAAAAATTATTAAATTCACATTCTAATTATGATTTTAAAAATCAATGATTTCATTAATTAGATGAAATTATCTAAGTTAAAAATATCTGCATCTCCTCCAACATAGGGATTTAGAGTGCAAATGTTAAGGTTTGAAAAGACTGTGAGAGCTAAGTTAAGGTTAAATAAATATAAAATTAATCTCATAATTTACAAATAAAATTATCTAAATTAATACTCGCATGGGCCCCGACATAGTGTTGAATGTTTAAATTCATGTGTTTGAGGATAATGTGTGGGTTAAAATCAGATTGACTTAAATATCTTACACTAAAAATTACACAATTATTTTGAAGGAGAAACAATCATTTTTTTAAAGCGAGCATATTTTTAAATTCAATATTCTAAATATATACTTATGTATATATTTTAATCAATACATTCATATGATGAATGAAAGTTTAAGTCATATTTAAGCTTAAATTCTCCTCTATATAGGGACTGGAGTTGATAAAATTGATTATTTCAATAAAAAATTAAATAATTAAGCTTAGCAAGGTTGCATATAAAAATTAATATGAAATGATATCTTCCAGTTGATCACATTAAGCCTACGCTTACTACTTTCAAAAAGCCTTTAGTAGTGTTATTATACTATTTCATGTTTAGAAATTCAAATATTTAATTAAAAAAAATCTTAAAATACAATTACAGGCTTTAATCCATTGAGCCAATCCTTCTCTTATAGGAGTAGAGTTGAAAAAATCTAATATGATATAATGAGATTTCAAAATTGTAGACCCAATCATCTACGAGCTAGAGAGTTGACAAAGTCTACCACGATGATGATGTGTTAATTAAGAATATCCGGAAGGGTTCACTATTATCAAAATTTTCTAAAATTTTCAATGTTAAGCAAAATTCCTATCAACTTTAAATTTAAAAAAATGTAAAACAAGAAAATTAATTAAATACAAATTCATCATAAAAAAATAATAATTAATTCATCCATCTGCCTTCCACAATTATCTGTTGAAGGCGACAAATTTAATGTTAACCTAAGCTCAGAAATGAGGAGATGTTGTATTATGTATACTGTTACATCCGCACTCAAAATGCTCTACAATAGTAAAGATGTGGCCCGTTTCCTCTTCCGCATGGTTTGGCCAGTAGGCTCCACATATGAAGCGGTTACGACCAGAGCCCTCTGATCAAGTGGTTTGGCCAGTAGGTTCTACTAAATTACAGTCACGGCTATAGCCCGTATGTTCCCCGATGGTTTTCTACCACTTTGAGTTGTGGATCATAGGGTATATCTAATAAGGCATAAAGCTCATTGTTAACTAGGGTGGACTTAAGAATGTCCACATTAACAAATATCAACCCAATACATCTCCTTGAGCACGCACCCCGACAGCGACCTCCTCCTCTCGACTAAGTGGACCGGGGATCATGACAGGATGATGGAACCATGGGATCTTGATCGGGAGCGTCATCATTCCCCCAACCATATGCTTCAATCATAAGAAAATAAATAAAAATGATGAATTTCATTAAATTTCAAATCCAAATTTTTGCTATTATATGCTAAGCAAATAGCGATCTATGACAAGCCTTAATCGAAAGTTCCCTCTCACTGATTGGAGAGGGGTAATTAACTATAAGTGCTTGTGTCTATAGAAAACCTGGAACTAGATCTAAAGTCCTCACCAAATGAGGGTGAAATCTCTAGGTATTATCTTATTTATCAACTACAAACAATCATCTACCATCTGAAAATTTTGTTCGGTACTAAATCTATACTCTTGTCTTCATCGAGAGGTCGGGCCTAAATTTTTGGAGCCCACAAACTTCTGGTGACTCTGTTGGGGACAAGTTTCTCTTTTCATCTTTGGCTAGTCATATATATATATATATATATATATATATATATATATATATATATAATTAACAAAGTTTTAAAAATTCAAAAAAAAATGGTGATTTAAATGAGTAATAAACTCAAATTATTAATGAATGAGGCTCTATGTCGAATGAATAATTATATAGAGTATACTTTAATTACACTATTATATTATTCTGTAGTACCCTTGTATTTTGAAAGTGTGGGGGTAAAATGATAATTGTTGATTACTAATCTCCATTTTTTATTATAGAATGGATCTACAAGACACTCCTTTCACTGTTCAGCTTCGGTGTGGTGCAAACATCTGTTTAGCTAATGACATCATCAACATAGGAGATGTTGGAGTTTCCATTCAATTTGGTAGCATGGATTTCCCAATCATTGCGGTTGTAACTCCTGAAGTACCCACCCATGGAGCACATGTTCGAGGCCATGCTGGAAGGCCTCAGTTTACTGAAGCTCTACGCATCATGCTCGCCAACCCATACAAAAATCAACCTGCGCTAGGAAGATCTCGCAAAAGAGAACTTTGATGTTTGAAAGACTGAGTCAGCCTGAAGCTTCCTTGGTGAGGAGGACAATCATTGGGCAAATTGCATCTTTGATGTCTCGAGGCATAACTACTTTGCCAACTGAAACTTTTGTATCGGGGAGACATGATTATGAGGTTTCCTCATAAAGAAGCAAATTAACTAGAAGACAAAGAAGAAGAAGAAATGCTGAGCTGAATGCTCAATAGATCCTACCTGAACAACCTAGTGAACAAACAATATTACCGCTAGAAGCGAGTATTCCTACTCATAACAACATTAACAATTTAAAATGGGTAAAATGGAATAGATCTACTGGCAAGGTTAAACAATCATTCTGGGCTCAACAACATCAAGCCCTAGTACCACAGAGGAGACAACCTCAAATATTGTCCTCTAAAATACACAAAGTTCTTAAAGTAGCCAAATAAAGATGCTTAATGAAAAGAAAATTTCAAAGGCCTACAGTGATTGAAAATATTGAAGCCCCACCAAGGAGGTTTTCATCTCTTATGATAACTGTGGGCTCGAAAATTCGTGACTGACCTCTCGATAATATTGAATTGAAAAGGAGTCACAAATAATATAGAAGGCATCGCTATTTTTACATTCAAAGCTTGATGATAAATATTACAAGCTACAGAAAAAAATGCTAAAGATTAAAATTTAAATGATCACCTTACAATAAACAATTGAATCAATATATCTTGATTAAATTTATTTTGAGATAAATCTAATAAATAATTAATCAACTAAATTTTGAATTATATTTATCTCAAAATATATTTAACAATATGGTTTGAGTGATAGTTTCCTTAGTGAAGGAACAAAGTTATGATTGCAAGAATATGGAGATAAATCCAAAAAGCTCCACTCAGCTTCACATGCAATATCGACGTTACTGTTTCAATGACAGAGCTTTGTTACATCAAATTTCAAAGTCATCCAACTCCCGCCAATCCTAAGTCTCCTACAACTCCCAGAAATCTTTAAATTTGATTCTCCGCTCTCTTCCATGGAAAGAATTTTTAAATTAAGTATTAAATAATAATTAATTATTAAATTAAGTACATTTAAAAAATTTAAATATAAATCATATAAGTGGCGACTGACACCTCACCGGGGTGGCTTAGTCGATTACCACTATGACCGTATCTTAGGCCGGTCACCCAATAATCGGTCTGGCTTTAGCGAAGCCGGTCGGCCGATTCTTCAGCGCGATCACCCCATAAATTGGGTGACTTTCCTGCTATGTTTTTTTTAGAAAATCAAGATGTCATGTTTACCAGCCATAGGAAATGCAAATAGATAGTAAAGAAATAGTCAAAAATTTAAACTGGTAGCATCAAACATATGTACTACTAATCAAATGATACCAAAAAATTTATTCATAAGCTAAGTAAACTCACTTACAGATGCAGATAAAAGAGAACTATAGAAATATCCAGCAACAACTATACAAAATAAATACACCTCTATACACTATATGGCGTCTATATGATATCGCACTACGGAGTATAGTGCTCGGTGGCAATGGACGATCGCCGGTGATGGGAGATCATGTGGTTCGATCCGCTTGCAAATGACCCCATCTCACGGCTACGAGTCTCGAGAATACCCAATCTGTCGGTGCAATGTCCATATATGCGACTAGAGCTCTCCGAAAAAGTAGATGGCCCTGGATCAATATAAGTGGATGGCCCCACACCCATGTCTACTGCATGTGTAGTCAGAGCAAAATCGTAGCCATGTGACATATGCTCTGCTGAGACGTGTTTGAGCTTGTAGTCACTGATGTGGGTTCTCGATCTCAGATCGTGACACATCGCTTACTTATTTATGGCCTGGAAGTGCGTCTGGATGTCCAAATAAAGTGAGGTCCTGTCACAAGATATGCTCGCTCAGAAACCAATTTAAAATATTACTATAAAAATATGTAGATATAATAGCTAGTAAATTTGAAATTGTTGTTATCTTAACATATGCTCGCGGTGCTCGGGGTAGTAAGTCGTCGATTGGATCGGTAGGCAAGCAAGTACAACGACGCACTAAACCATAATATGTACTACTCTGAGGGCTGATGCGTCGATGTAAGTGTCATCTACCATAACAATGTGATCTCTGCGAGCCTCCCACAAAGCGATGTGCTACTGATGATATTGAACCCAATCGATATCAGCTTTCCCTCTGCCATCAAATCTTTTGGCGGGATCCATCGTGAATGCGATAGGCATTTTGATCATGCGAGCGTAAAATTTGAAGATGTATGCCCATACATTAACATGGTGTAACTTTGATACATAAGCCAAATGATTCAATCTCCTATGGACTAAAGCTACTATAGAATGACTACATGGCATATGATAAATTAGTGTTTGTGTATTGATCCGCTGTGAAGTTAACTCTAAAGGAGCGATAATTCTTATCAAACACTTGCACTTCATTCACATTAATATTGACTTGTTGCGGATAGTGCCTGGCCTCACGCGAATCTGGTGAGCACTGTCTGTGTTCTAGGAGAGAATGTAAATTCAGTAATCGGTTCTCCCGAATCAATGGAAGTTGCCCCCTTATTAAATGAACTCACAATGTCATAGTAAATAACAGTGATTAGTGCTTGAATCGGTAGTCCCCATGCATGTTTAAGTACCCCATTAAAACACTCTGATGCATTTATCATCATAGTATCGTAACACTTGCCACCATCGTGAACCAATGTCCACTTGGACACATCACGATCTACTAACCATTGGTATGCCGTTTAATTTTCTTTATATGCGCCATGTGTGACGTTGAATATGTTGATGTCATTCGTGCTGCCAGACATGTACATTTTCTTATACATAAACTCGACATCCGCAATACCTATTTTCTTCACTATTTTCTTGAAGTTTTCTCTAAGATGTCTTAAGCAATGATGATGTGACCATGAAAACATCGCGCATGCACCAAACCACGAATGTTTATCTGAGATTATACATAAATCGCTCATTGCTGAAACAATAGACAATAGATGTTATATGCACAGTAAGAACTAGAGCTAGGATTCATTGTTCTCGAAGTTAACCGATACGTCATCCATAACGGGTGACAAATCTCCAACCAAAATTGATGGTCCAAAGCCCACAATCTGAAACGCATGTATTTGATGATAAAATTTTATAAACAGTTCTGGGCAGCACAGAGCATAATGAATCCATAAATAGGCCTAGAGAGCAGTATGACTCCTCCCAACTACCAAATATTGCTCTGATACTCTTACGCCACGCATCCTAAGCCTTCATGTAAGAGACTTTAATATCAAATTTAGATTTCATCCTTCCTATGATCTCTCTATGTTTCAAGTCTATATGAAATCACATAACTGGCATTATGAAATAACTAATGAACTTAGAAGTGCACTGACAATGTCCAGAACCACTGATAGTGCTAATGCATGTATGCGGTGCACCTAAAGTTGATATCCTCTAGGCACCTCCCAACCTCTTGCTTCTGCTATAGTGCATGCCATTGACAAGATCTGCTAGAATTACTATGTTGCGTACATATAACAGTAAAATTCTTCTAATTCGAAGTGATAGTAAAGAGCAATTATTAAGAATTGACCACCGGTTCTGAAGCTCCTTCTTATTTGAAAACATACCTTCATATAACTCAATTTGAACTTGATGTCATCGAAAATTTGAACTATCAGATGGACCATCAAACATAATATCTACATCCCAATCTTTTGCGGTTTGGCATATGTAGACATAGTCATTATTGCAAATCATAACATTGTCATTTGATGAATTCCAGATTGAATGACTCTGAATAAGCTCGTGACCAACATTGATGTCCTATAAATTGGCATTACCCAGTAAAGAATCCTCATCAGCATTGCTATCATCAGATGCATTGCTTGATTCACTATTCACCATTTTGTACTCATCATGTAATAATACTCTAGATGAACTAGGTTGCTCATGCAGTTGTATTTGAACAGATAGCTCAGTTATGTATTAAAAAGTTATAATCTTTTAAAAAATAGAAGATACCCTAAAAAAATGAAGACACTAACACTGCTATTGAGGTAAATGCTTACCTTATTTCTGGGTCATCATAGTTCTATTGTGGTACAACAGTAGCTGACCAAGTGAACTCATGAGCGTAATCAGACTGAACATTATGTTGCATGAGATTAGGATCAATTTCAATGCAGCAGTATATTGTGACTTTACTTCCACATAAAGAACTAATGTTTGGTGGGAAGCTTCATCCAGTACAGTACTACAAACTTCATCATCGAGCGGTTATGTATCCGCGGCGGAAAACGACACATAATTTCCACTATGAAGTTATCAACATCATAATGCAAAGATCTAAGCACTTTCTATTTTAAATCTTCTAAGCTTGCATGGCGTGAAACTCGCATGGGATGATTTTTTCCACCGACATAACTTGGAATGAACTGATCATCAACGATCAGTTGACCATCATAGAAGAGAATTACAGAAACGAGCTCCTGACTCATCTTGGTATATGCTCAGATACCAAATTTCTAACGCAACCTAAAATTTAATGCAGGACAGCCAAAATAAAAAAAAATATCTAGAAATGGATCTAATTCTAACGCAAACTAAAAAAATGCTAATAATAATAATTTATCACAACAGGGCACTCAATCTTCACTCTATTCATCTCATAGCTTAGTCAAAAAAGCTAATAATAGTAATTCACATGTCCTATAGGCATGTCCTAGAATATTGAATACAAGCATATTGAATGTAGAACATATCAGCTGCAATAAAATTTTCATAATATAAAACTTTAAATAGAAAAAAATCAACTCTATAATTAAATATCCTAACAAAATATGCCAAACCTAGACAAAATAAAGTCTCCTAATTCATGGGCATTATAATATGGTTCTTCTTTTTTGCAATCAGGAAGTGAGATTAATATTTGCTTATTTTTCCCAATAGGTATTGGAAAAATATTATTATTGGTGTATCTAAATTAGAAAGAAATGCTTGGAAATACCATCAAATTTGTGGCGGAGCTGACGGTGGAGCTTGCGGGGTCGTCGGGATGTCGAAAGGAGCTTGCGGGGTCGGGATGTCGAATAGAACACTTACGGGGTCGGTCGGGATGTCGAAAGGAGATTGTGGGGGATAATGTAATAAATGCTGCGGGGTCCGGGGAGATAATTTAGAGCGAAATCGTCGCGATCAATCGACTTCACTTAAAAGTCGGATCTGCGGCAGCGAATCGCCCATAAATGGGCGATCTAAGCCACCTCGATGAGGTGGTAGCCCATTTGACGACTATCATATATTTAAAATTTTTTTTAAACATATTTAATATAATAATTAATTATTATTTAATACTTAATTTAAAAATTTTGTCCTCTTCCATGTAATAATAATGGATATAGGCTCATTCGTCGGTCGGATGAAGAATCATTTTTCTAATCGGGCTCTAAGATACGCTTCGGCAACATTAGTTTAAACTTTTTCAATCTGATCATTAGAGGGCTTTCGTCGAGCATGTAGACCTCCCAATCATGGCCAACGTCATAAAACTCTGGTTGCCAGCGACAACGAAAGCAGTTATGCCTTTACTTTCTTCTTTCAAAAGGCTCCACCTTTGGCCGTTACCATACCTACAAAACACAAACCTTCTTTCTTGGATAAAGCCTTCGTTAATTAACTTAACAATGCCGGCCACAACTTCACATTTGGAGCTCTTCCATCATGAAAACCATTTTCCTTGCTCGGAGTCGGCGATGACCTCTTCCTCCGGGAGGTTGGCAGTGCTGAAGAGGAGGACGAGGATCAACGAGGTTCCTTCGGATCGAGAGAGAGGTGCATCGGATGCAGGTTCGGCTTCTCCTCTATCGAGCGAATATCGAGGGATTTTTTTGGCTGCTGTTCGGTTAGGGGAATAATAGGGAATGAATTATGGGATTTGAGAGCTTTAATTACCGCTTAATTGTCCTTCCAAATTAAGGTGAGCGGGATATTCAAAATATTGGATAAAATCATGGCAATTTATGGATAAATCCAATTTCAAACTTTTTCTGAAATAAAATTAGTTATAATATTATGTTTACATATTAAAAATAAATATCAGAAGTTTATTTATCTTCGTATGACCCAATCATATTGAGATTTATACGGAATCTTACCAAAATTAAACCCATATAATATGAGTATCATTTTATAAATATTAATATTAATCATTTTATGATATATTTAATGTCGAGTTTGATAAACAAATTTGATAATTTATCATTATAAATTGTCATTTCTTTGCAAATTTATTTTATTAAGAATTTTATAAGTAAATCGACTTTAATATTTAAATATTATTTTTTATTTTCCTTCATTGGATGGTAAATGATCATGTAAATATCAATTTTAATGATTTTGATATTCGAACGTTTTTGATTTCATGATCAGAAGACATCTCGATCAATTTATGGTCATGATTCATGTGCTATCAACTCTTATTTTCATGACACTGCATCTAATTCTTGCTAATTTCAAAAAATTTGCTTGATTAAGCATATGAAAATTACTTATAAGTCAACACTATAATTTCATCATTCAGAGCATAGTAGTGACTCTATCTACCAATATTAGATAATGATAAGCCATAAGTTTTTGAAACTTAATTAGTAGTCATATGTTGCCTCCTTTAGTTTATTTTTTTACATACAATCAAATAAATTTTAAATACTTATATATCTAATATCTAAATTATTATATTTATATAAATAGCACTTGAAATTTTAATATTATATTAAAAATAACATTAATTTTTTAAAGTGAAATACATCTTTTTATACATAAAAATATTATATTTAAAAAAATAATAATAAAATTTTAGGGGCTAAATATTTAAATATATAATATTTATGTGTTATGCATGTAAAATTCCCTTTAGTCTATTATATTTTCTTAATTTTAGAATTTAATTGATTTAGAGCTTGTTAGTATGAATGCAAGTACTATATTAGTTTGAGCTATTCATACAAACACTCATTTACCTAAGATAGAGCTTATGGATCAATTTACCCAAATTTAGTTAAAATAGGGTGGATGACTTAATTTATGAGTTATCTAAATTTTATTACGATGAGGCATACATCTATTAGAAAACTCAAATTAAATTAAGATGAGGTTTATGACTCAATTTATGAGTTGCTAAACTTTACTTAAACTTAGAACTTTCATCTATTAGTAGTCTTGAATTTAGTTCAAAAAATTGTATCATGCATGTATGTTTATATATATATATATATATAAAATTCTTTTGTGCTGTGCAGTTGATCTAAGCATTTTGAAATGATAATTTCAAACGATCTTCTTAATAAACAAGGAAAAATTCGTACCAAATTAATCATTGAAGTCTACAGCAAAGACTACCACTTAACAGTGGTTTTAACCCATCGTGAGGTCATGGATGGGATCTAAGATTACCGGTTGTAGCACAATAATTTGGGTAGAGGTTTAGTGATATTATATTATATTAAAAGAAGAAGAAGAAGAAGAAGAAGAGGCAAGTAGCTGCTGTAGTTCTAAAGAATATCCGATGCTTTTAAATTAAGTATGAATAGGGTACTTTAAAATTAATTTAATTAGCTAAATACAATTACCAAAATTGATAATATATGATATATCTTTTTTCTATTTGTTTTTTTTTACTAAAAAACATTTATTTATTTAATTAATCTTCTTCTTTAAAATAATGACGGCCGTTTCATTCTAATTTAACATATTAAAAATAAATATAACTACTGTCTCTCTCTTTCTCTCTATGTATGTGTGTATGTACACATTTAAACTGGTTAATAAATTATTGCAATATTGACTTAATTTGTCTCAGGGTTCCATGTGGATCAGAGATGGCAGATTTGACGCCAAGCACTGTAGCCCTTTCTATTGTGTGGAGGGAGAAAAAATTACTACTACCCTTGCTCGTAACAAAATTACATTTTGGATCGAGTCTTCTCTATTATGCATTTGTAGAGAAAGAAAATTAGACGAAAATATTATGAATATCTCATTTTAAGAAGAATGAACATTAAAATTGTTATATGTAAATGACATATGAATATGATTTTAATTAGCAATTAATATCAAAATAATAAAAAAATTTTGTTATCGAGAATTCGGATAAAAAATTTAAGATATTTTAATAATTGTAATCAACAAAAGTTATCTTATTTTAAATATTAAATTTGGCCTCCAATTTTTTACTTACTTTTTTAGGACAGGTAATCAAGCAAATAAGAGTTGACGTGAATGACCTTTTTAGTTAATAAGATGAGTTGTCCTTTTTCTTCTAATAAGAGTTGAAGAATTCAAGTCTAATAATTTTTCATTCTTAAAATATTTTTCTTCATATCAAAATTTTCTCTGACACATAGATGGTGTTGTTCTTGATTAAAAGTTTAATTGTCAACCATTGTGAAAATGTAAAAAGTAGGACAAAATGTTGTGTAAGAAAATTTATGAGTTTTAATTTTGTATGAAAATTTAACAAACACATTGATAATTAGAGAAAGTATGAATCATACTAAAGTTTTTTATGAAAAGAAAAATAAAACTATGGGGCTAGTTTTGTACAAATAATCCACTATTTATTTTGAATTACAAAATTTTACTCTTCTCTTAGAATATCTCAATATTTATATTTATATTTTTTGAAGCAATTTGAGCTCATTTGAGCATAAATTTATTAACATAAGAGTTTGTATGACTTCTAATTTAATTTTAATATACATATTATCTCAAAATTAGCATCAAATATGATTAATTTGATTATGATTTATTAATATTTTCAAAAATAATATGTTATCATTGACGAGCTTGTAACCATTATATAATTATCACCGATCATCGCTATCGCTGCTCCACATATGATTGCTACTACTATCACATTAATCAACAAAAATATATTTTATGATGTAAAAATATTCTGTTTAATGTCAAATTATAATAAATTTAAAAATAAAAAGTAAAAGAGACCCCAAATATCTTTTAAATGTTTGGAGGTTAAAATCTTTTCATATATATAGCCAGCAAATAACTAGAAAGTTTCATATCATATCATATCATTAACTAAAATAAAATAATTATGCCATCATGTGGCCTCTCAGAGGAGGTTAATGTTCGCCAATAGTTCATTAGAGGGCTAAATCTTAACCATTATATTCTTATTAGATTTCATCATGATGAGTTTTCTTTCAGTCTTCATTCCAACAGTGGCTTATTTTCTGCTGCAATATCAAATGGCCTTTAGTTTTTCATTTGAAATAAGGACGAGCCATTAATGTGCATGCCATGTTGGACGACTGAGCCTATTTTTTTATGCCTAAATTATTAATTAAGATTATAATTATACCTAATTTAAAATTTTAGCCATTTTCTATCTATAAGATTTATATCAACATAAATATAATAATTTACTATTCATTTCGTGCTTATATTGCACTCATCTAAATAGAAAATTCCTTTTAAAAAAACTTATTTTTAATCAATTTTAGATAAGATTATTCAAATATATTTTTCTCCAATTTTAAGTATTAGATCAATTATTTGAATGACATTAATTTAAAATTTGTTTTCTATTATATTGAGAAGGAAAAAAATTGTAAGTCATTTGTATTAAGCAATTATAACTTCTTCACATAACAATATTTCAACAAATAAATAATTAATGAATACAAACAATATAGAAATCATCCTTTTTTATATTTAAAACTTAGAAATGAATAATACCAATTAGAAAAAAAGGTCTAATGATCAAAATTTAAATATCATCATCACAAAAAAAAGAATCAATATATTTTGAGATAAATCAAATAATTAATTAATCTCAAAATAAATTTAGCACAAATTCTCTCACTTATGCGACACTTCAACTTGGAGTGATGGTTTCTTTATTGATGGAGTAAATATTATGCCGAAATATGAACCAAAGCTCTTACAGTTCCGCTCAGCTTTGTCACATCCAATTTCAAACACATCCAAATCAAACCAAATCCATATCTCATATAACTCCCATAAATCTTCAAAGCTGATCCACCGCTCACTTTGATTTGACAAGATTTGGTGGTTGATCCTTTGAGGATAGTTCTTCCGAGGAAGATGATCTCAACATTAGTTTAAACTTTTTTACTCTGATCATCGGAGGCCTTTCTTCGAGCATGTAGAGATCCCAATCACAGTTAATGGCATAAAATCGTCCATCGCCAGCGAAAGCGATTTTAACTATGTTATTACATCCTTCCATCAAAAGTCTCCACCTTTGGCCATTACCATACCTACAAAACACTAAACCTTCTTTTAGGGTACCTCCATCATTGGATAACCTAAGAACACCATTTACGCCGTAGAGCTCAGAGACACCACCTCCGATGAATAACCTTAATTTTATGAACACTTGGTTCTAACTTTTTATGAAGGTGGAATAGCTTTGGGGATAGACGGGGAAATATGAGTTTGTCATTTGATACGGGATCAAAGAGATAAATAGTCTCATTATTATGAGTGGAGAAGACGAGCCATCCGTTGGAACAACATTCAAAATAGATGGGAGAAAATTGGGAAGAAAACGGCAAGGAAATGCAGTCATGGCTAATATCGCCATCTTTTTTGAAGTGGATGACATTGTGATCGTTGTGGAAGTATACCATGTAGCTTGGATGAGTCTGGGGAGGCATGGCAAATGTCATTGGGAGCGATCAAGGAGAAGAGATCTATGCTGATAAAGCTTTAACTTATCTTGATGTTTAATAACAAGTCAAGAGAGCAATGATGAAGAGGAAGAAGCGACATTGAAGAAGAAGAAGAAGAAGAAGAGGAGAGAATAATTCGTTGTTGAAGAGTTCTACAATTCTCAGTTGGTTTCCACCTTATAAATCTTTTATGGCAATGAGGACCGCATGGTGAGGAGAAAATATTATGTTTGGATCCGCCGCGTAGCTTTTATGCGGACTAATCCCCGGATTTTGAGGTTTTTTTTTTTTAGAATCGTTTATGGCCCGACAACGTTTATCGCCGACACTCGTTCAAACAAAGGGAAA
Organism: Cymbidium sinense; assembly: GCA_021442155.1. Lineage (NCBI taxonomy): Eukaryota > Viridiplantae > Streptophyta > Magnoliopsida > Asparagales > Orchidaceae > Cymbidium > Cymbidium sinense. The sequence continues at coordinate 156,575,850 of CM038219.1, read as the reverse complement.
AGAAAAATGAGGCGGATCGTTGACATTCCTCCATATGGTTTTGCTTTCTCATTTTCGCTCCCGCTCGATCGGCGACGTCGCCGTCAGCGTGGTTTAGCAAATCTTGAATAACTTCCATTGAGGTTGTAGGACTACATGAGGTATTTACACTGTTCCCGAACTTTAATGAATTTAGGGTTTTCTCTATTCTCACCATCGGTATGTGAACATTTTAGAACATTTGAGTTCTTTAAATGAACGATGTATTTTAGTAGTTTTGGAGATATTTTGTATGTGTACTCTCATCACAAGATGGTACACCATTATTTTCAAATTTTGAGTGATTAGTCTTGTGAAATGTTTAGTATATCACATGGTAGGATGTTTGGTCATATTTCAAGATGAATTAGTGGTCCATTAGGATGATAGCATGTTTAGTCGATGAAATTAAAATTTGGCCTAATTTCTGATCGACTCTGTACTCTCATGAGAGTATGAGAATTTTGGTCATTTTTTCCTATTTCTTTGGCTTTGGAAAATATGTTCATTACAATCCATTAGGAACAATTTGGAGGCTATTTGGTTAATTTTTTAGTATTATTTTGCATCTGTACTCTCTGTACTCTCTTGAGACTACAGATGATTTTGTGGATATTTTTTTCCAATTTCTTTGACCTGGTTGTTCAGATTATGTTCATTAAATTCCAATGGAAGTAATTTGGTGGCTATTTAAATAGTTTCTGGGAGATTTTTGCATCTGTGAGCATTTTGGTCATTTTTTTCCTGTTTCTTTGGCCTGTTTGGAGAAAATATGTTCATTTGCAATCCATCGTGAACAATTTGGAGGCGTTTGGTTAATTTTTTTAGTGTTATTTTATCGTACTCTGTACTCTCTTGAGAGTACATATGATTTTCTGGACATTTTTTCAATTTCTTTGGAATGGTTGTTCAGATTATGTTCATTACATTACATTGGAAGTAATTTGGAGGGATGTTTGGATGGTTTTGGGGATTTTTGTATCTGTACTCTCCTCTCTCATGAGAGTACTGGAGCATTTTATTTTTCTTTTCTTTGGCCTATTTGGAGGAAATATATTCATTACAATCCATCAGGGATAATTTGGAGGCTGTTTGGTTAGTTTTTTAATGTTATTTTGTATCTGTACTCTCTTGAGAGTACAGACGATTTTGTGGATATTTTTTTCCAATTTCTTTGGCCTGGTTGGAGGATTATGTTCATTACATTACATTGGAAGCAATTTGGAGGGATGTTTGGATAGTTTCTAGGAGATTTTTGCATCTGTACTCTCTATACTCTCATGAGAGTACAAAGCATTTTGGTCATTTATTTCCTATTTCTTTGGCCTGTTTGGAGGAAATATGTTCATTACAATCTATCAGGGATAATTTGGAGGCTGTTTGGTTGGATTTTAGTGTTATTTTCATTGTACTCTCAGTACTCTCTTGAGTATACAATTTTTGGATATTTCTTTGGCCTAATTGGAGGATTATGTTCATTACATTACATTGGAAGCAATTTGGAGGGATGTTTGGATGGTTTAGATTTTGCATTGTACTCTGACTCTCATGAGAGTATAGGTCATTTTTCTATTTTTTGGCTGTTGGAGGAAATATGTTCATTACAATCCATCAAGAATAATTTGGAGGTCGCTTTGGTTGGTTTTTTAGTATTATTTTTTGCATATGTACTCTCTATACTCTCTTGAGAGTAAACAATTTTATGGATATTTTTCCATTTCTTTATCGTTAGATTATGTTCATTTACATTCTGGAAGCAATTTGGTGTTTGGATAGTTTGGAGATTTTTGCATCTATACTCTATAATCATGAGAGTACAGAGCATTTTGGTCATTTTTCTGTTTCTTTGGCCTGTTTGGAGGAAATATGTTCATTACAATCCATCAGGAATAATTTGGAGGTTGTTTGGTTGGTTTTTTAGTATTATTTTGTATCTGTACTCTCTGTACTCTCTTGAGAGTACATATAGATTTTGTGGACATTTTTTCCAGTTTCATTGGCCTAGTTGTTCAAATTATGTTCATTACATTCCATTAGCAATTTGGTAGTTTGGATGGTTTTAGATTTTTTTGCATGTACTCTCTTACTCTCATGAGGAGCATTTTGGTCATTTTTTGTGTTTCTTTGGCTGTTTGGAGAAAATATGTTCATTACAATCCATCGAATAATTTGGAGGCTATTTGGTTGATTTTTTTTTTATTTTGTTTACATCTACTCTGCACTCTTTGAGAGCATTTTGGACATTTTTTCCAGTTTCTTTGGCCTGGTTGGAGGATTATGTTCATTACATTACATTAGAAGCAATTTGGAGGGATGTTTGGATAGTTTTTGGGGGATTTTTACATTTGTACTCTCATGAGAGTACATTTTGGTCATTTTTTTCCTATTTCTTTGGCTTGTTTGGAGGAAATATGTTCATTACAATCAATTAGGGGAAATTTGGAGGCTGTTTGGTTAGTTTTTTGGTGTTATTTTGCATCTGTACTCTCTTGAGAGTACAAATAATTTTGTGGATATTTTTTCTAGTTTGTTTGATCTGGTTGGAGGATTATGTTCATTACAAATCAATTGGGAATAATTTGGAGGCTGATTGGTTATTTCTCATGGTTGATTTGTATCTGTACTTTCATTAACTGACTTTTCATTTTGAAGTTTACCATGTCTAGGAAAAGGATAACATTAGAATACCATTAGAACGGTGTTCAATATTGCAGACAATTTGATGAAGTCATTGACATTTTAAAGAGGCTTCATCGCATCAATTCATTAGACTCCATGAATTCAAGAGACTCAATAGCCATTACCTCAATCTTGTCTTACTTGGAGATAGAGAAGCAAGCTTTCTTTCCGGGTGGGCATTCTTTCACCCCGATAAAGTTTGCGATTGTAGGGATGCCAAATAGAGGGGAGAAGGTCTTATGGCAAAAATCTTCGCCGATTCAGTTCAGTGGACTATAAGACTATGCTTGAGCATGCAGATAGCTCGTTGCACGTACTCTTTAGTTGTACATACATTTTTCTTTATCAAATCTTTTTTTTTTGTATATCACAACTATAGGGTGGCATTGCAATTGATTTACTATGCCATGACATAGATAAATTTGTTGAATACAAGCTGAGGCCATATGGGATTTCTAGTTTCATAATTTGATGGTATTACATCAAAGATTCATACCCTGAGGACACAATGAGTGAATTTGTCACTCTTCTTATGGTATGTTTCATATCTTCGGTTATGTATTATTTGATGCATTGAAGTTAACTTACATAAATATTAATTGTAGATCGGGCCATAAGCATCATGAGGCCGCCATCTCCATTTGCAAAGCAACGTATTCTGCGATGGTCGAAAATAAAGTTTTCAGATGAAGCCTCCACTGGTTTAGGAGGACACCATGTGACATATAATAATATCACTTAGTTCATATATTTATGTATTTATTTATGTTATAGACGTCACATTTTCTTATCAGTTTAACACAGGTCTGCCTTTCATTTGAGGATATATCAGAAGAGGAGACATGGCTCCTTGAATCATTTTCCCCTGCCTCCATTGAGTTCATCCCCCATTGAATCTCCATATGTCTCTCCTCATATTCTCCCCATCCGGTGTATCTCGCCCTCTACACTCCCACGTAAGGCTTTGCGGTGGAGAGGATACTTGCAGGTTTTAGGGACTTGAAAGATATAGTATCTTCTTTTCAAGCAAATAATGACAGAGAGAATGGATGGGATTGATTTGGGGTTCTGCTATCGAGGAGGTTCTTGCTGGGCAGTGGGGTCCTACCATCCCTACTGTGGGGAAGCTCCTATGGAGGTCACCACAGGGGGAACTCTTGAGGAGGCAGTCACAGGGGGAACTCTTTAGGAGGCAATCAGCTGACCATGGAGGCTACCAGAGGAGCTTCCCTGTGGAGGCTAGCACAGGGGAGTCTCCTGTGGAGGCAACTACAGCTGCTGCCCCTGTGGATACTTCCACTTGGGAAGCTGCTACCCTTGTGGATACTTCCACTTGGGAAGCCCCTGAGGTAGCCTCCACTAGGGAAGCCCCTGTTGAGTCCACCATAGGGGAAGCTATTGTGGAGGCCTCCAATGCACATGAAGATGCTCCGAAGCCTTTAATCGGCATCATTGAGTGTGGTGTGAAAGCTCGACAGATAATGAAGAGGAAAGCTATTAGTTCCCCCTTTCACACACTTACGAAGTCAGCAAGAATAAGTGATGTGGTGGCCTCCACTCAAGATGAAGCCGGTAGAGGTATTAAGTTACTTTCTTTTAAATTTGAGTTAATAGAAATAGATTTCACTAAATTTTTTTTATAGTTTCACAAAGATGAGCCAATAAAGGTTGATGACCCACAGACTACTATCGTTGTGGTGGAGCATCGGAGGTATGAATCATCTCGAGATTGATCCTTAATTCATAGTGAATCTAGCTCTTCATCACTAACTTTCATCATCGTAATTTCATTGCGAGGTAGGCACATCATTTATTGAGTTCTCATCCGTGAGCTCACTTTGGATCATCATCATGCTCCCGAGGACAAGTAAGTCAATCTTCAATCAACTCCTTCATACATAAAATAACCTATTCATTTAATTAAGCTCACTTTAAAATATTTATCACTTGTAGGGTGATACAATATTCCGCTGAATATCATTATTGCGAGGGTGATCGATGAGTTCGACATATCAATATCTCGGATGCACGTTGATGCCTTCTTCTTATTGGCCGAGTCATCGTACGTATGTCCCTATTTGTACATCTCATGCTTGCACTGGGTAAGTTACCCCACAGATATGTAGGGTATTACAATTTAATCATTATTTGTATAGATGAAAACTATAATTTATAAATGTTCTCTTCTTTTCTTACGAGCTATGCAAAATATGGTCTACACAAGGAAAGCAAAATGTTCATCCAAATGTCATTGACATGTGTCAAGTCTACTCTTACTTCTATATAGATAATCGACTGGACACTCCTGGTTGGGCATATTAAGCTAGGGCCTGGTATTTTTATGACTCATTACCAAAACCAACCCATAAGGCCATTCTTCCAGAGATTGTAAGAGTTATTTTCAATTTGGTTTCCATAAATTAGTTTTTTTACCCCCCTTATTGACTATACTTCTTGCTATTTAGATCAAATTACTTGTTGAAGATGCGTCTTTTGTGAGCGATCCCAAAATGGCAATCAAAATGGTGAGTGGGTCCCAAGATAAGTGTTGATGGGATGTTTGTCACTTGGAGGCAACAATTAGAAATCCACTTAACTGGTTGACCACCAAGATTGGCCTAAGAAGATGAATTATTTTAGGTTCGAGTTCGCTTACACTATCTTTTGTTTGGGAATGAAAAAACCAAGCTAAGAACTATACATTTAAAGTTTGATAAGTAGGAAATAATTGTACAGGATATTTCATTTTTTTCAATATTATTGAGTAGTTTGGATCTTTTATTATTAGAAGAGAACACTTGCAGTAATTTGGTTGACGCTGGAATGCTTTACTGGGATGTGTTTCATCTATGCTCTGTGTACTCTCCTGGGAGTACATAGTATTTCATCTATTTTTCTTTAATTTTCCTTGGCTTTGGATAAATTATGATTAGAGAGAACATCGACAATCTATTTGAGCTAGGTTCTCTAAGATATGTTTCATCTCTGTTTATTTATATATCTGTCTCTATACTCTCTGTACTCTATGTACTATCTGGACTCTCTATACTTTCTGTACCCTCTGTACTTCTTGTACTCTCTATACTCTCTAGTGCAGGTAGTTTGAAGGCTGACTATAAGAATATTTGAGGTGTTATGTAGCTTAACTCTTTGTATTCTCCTCATAGTACAGATCATTTGCTTATTTTTTCCCATTTCCACTTTTTCTTTGCAGGACGAAGAGGAATTGTTCACTATAATCTAAAAGCAAGTTGGATGCTCGGGTTGCCATGAGTTTTGAAAGTTTTGCATGTGTCTATATACTCTCTCTCTCGTACTTTTTGTACTCTCTCTATATACTACTCTTCACTTTCTGTACTCTCTCTCTTTGTACTCTCTATACTCTCTTCTCAGACTCTCAGTACTCTCTGCTCTGTACTCTGTACTCTCTGTACTCTCATTTATATCATATTTTAAATTGATCAACTAAAAAATTGAGGCTAAAATTTACATTATCTAAAATTTATATTATACTCACCACATTCGAATACCTCAATCAAGTTTGCAGAGAAGTAATATGAACTACTTAACATGTGAGCGATAATATAAATGATGATTACTTTCTACCGAAATCATGCTTCTTAAAACCTACTTTCTACTAAAACATGTGCATAAAATAGACAAATATCGTCGATGATGCTTACCAACGCCTTATTCGAAATATAAATTTTGGCGGTGTAGCAAATTATGTATTTTAAGATGATGAATTTTTTCAAATAATGTAATAACCGAAAGTATTATCCAATTAAATTAATATCATTGATAAATTTATAAATAATTACTAAACAATATCGTTGTACTAATATAATCATCATCACAGATTTTTTTTCCTTTTCATAAAATGTAGAGTACTTTATAGAATACATATATCAAACTATGTCATGTCTGCAATGGAAATCGACTCATTCTCATAAGCAAGGTAGACTCATCAATCAGATACTACAATTTGGTAAAATATGAGAGATTTAGTTATAGTCTAAGGATTACAAAGTTATGTACCCTCTATACTCTATGTACTCTCTGTACTCTCTATACTCTCCTACGAGTACAGAGTTTTCTGGGCATTTTTATAATAATAGTACATTTCAGAATAAAGCTGATCAAAAGAAGAAAGTCATCCTGACAAAGAAATGATACGCAGGAGCATGAGAAGGTCATCCTAATGCAACTCGAGGTAGTCTTCTATAATCCATAGTGAGGCTGTGTGCATGTTAAGTAAAAGAAAGTCATCTTGGAGACTCTAAAGCTTGCAAAATGATTGCATGAAGAACACATAACTAAATGATATCATGCATTGAAATATTTTCCGTAATAATATCCATCATCAACTTAAACCCTTCATCCGGCATTGATTGTTGAGCTCGAGTTGAATTCACGGTAGAACATCATATCGTTAATGATTTTTTCACATTTATGTGTGCTATTTGCGCGTACCTAAAAAACTCGCATAATAGAGAAAGGTGTTGCAAGCGGTGACAAAACACATTCTGCGACACTATCAATTTGAACTTTGGTTTCTGTAAAACAAAAATATGATGGTTTGAAGATTAGCAGCAATATTTTAAATACTACAAATTAAGAGGCAAATAGAGAATTACTCTTGGCTTTCTTGGATCTCTCCCAATATCCCTTAAGCCTTGCATTAGAAACACCCTTTGGAAGTTGCTTAGGATCCAAGATGTCTTTTCCTTGTCTTGTGGTTGACTTCTTATTCTTAGCTGTTCTGTCAGAGAATTTCCACTTATTATAGAGTCGACATCATCGTATAGTTTTTTTAAGGATTGAAGCATATAGTCCTCAGCTCTATTATTACCCTGTGCCCTGACACTTATTTGATATGCATATCGACTAACGTGATTCCAAAAAATAATGCCAGTAGCATTTCCATCTGTGCCTTCCACATCTCTTAATTTTATATATGCACTATCGATGTAAATATCCCTCTTTTGCACGGTAGACCATCGCATGAGAAGATACTTATCCGGAATGCGCACTACATCTTCCTGACTAAGAACTCTGATACAATGGGCACAAAGTAATCCCATCATTTCAAATTTCTTACAAGTACAAGTTACATCTAGGGTAGTCCCATCAAAATGGACAGTCCATGTTTTGGATGATTTTTTATTCTCTAAGTTTCTCACCAAATACTCCATGGGGCTGTCATCTGACACAGTTACTGATAGGCCTCCAACTCCATGCAAAAATTCTTCCTCAAACATAGTATACAACTTTCTTGTATAAAATATAGCAGCTTATTTTAGAATTGGACTGGTCTTAACAACAGGAACAATCGATGATTGGCTACACTTGAAGTCTTCATCATGTTCATTCCGGCGCCATGTCTCCATAACCTTTTCCAACCCCAAGAAACAATCTGTGAAGGAACTTGTTGGTTTAGAGATTCCGTGACATATGTTGTTCATTGACTCACTATGTTGCATTGACAAGATGCCCATGCAGAATGAGTCTTTGTTGAATGCAATGGACCACTTGGATCTAATTTTATAAAGCTCAGATAGCCAAGGATGATCATGCAAATTGCCTTCTTCTAGCATGGCAGACCAAGCTTCTTCAAACTCTTCCTCTGAGTCACATTTGCTCATGCATGCATAAAATATCTCTTGTACTCTCTTATTATTATTAAAGTAGTGAACCTTGGAAGGAGCTTTCTTCGAAATATGCCATTGGCACAACCTATGATGAGTATGCAGTAATACAATTTTGATAGCTCTTGCCATAGCCTGATCTTGATCAGTGAATATTGTTATAGGATGTCTGTCACTCATCAACCAAAGAAATGTCTGGAATAGCCATGAGAATGACTCAATCATCTCTTTTGATAAAAAGGCTACTCCAAATAACATATTTTGCCAGTGATGATTCACTTCAACAAGAGGGGCATAAACAAGATTATATTTATTGAGTCGATAACTTGTATAAAAAATTATCACATCACCAAAATAGTCATATTCTATCCTAGACATGTCATTGCTCCAAAAAAAACTTACTAAGCAATTCGACTCATCAACTTGTACATCCCATGCAAACATCTCAT
>CM038219.1:156207504-156566956 GCA_021442155.1 Cymbidium sinense | reverse complement strand
GAGAACTTATTCTAGTTCTAAAGAGACTAATTATTACCCGTTGAAAGATGGAATGCAAGTTTGAACCCACTTGGGAAGACCCTTTTATCATAAAGAAGGCCTACCAAGGAGTATCTTATCAACTGATTAATTGTAAAGGAGAACACATGATGCTTCCAATCAATGGGCTCTATTTGAAAAAATATTATCCATAAAATCACATTTGAAAATAATTATCCTCAAAAATTTCATTCCAATTCGTCTAAATATTCTCTTCATTCAAAGCTTTGTTTGCTTGTTTGCGAATCCACCATGACATGTTTAGGTTAGGTGTAAGAGAACCCAAGCAGCATCTTATCCCTTCATAACACAAACTCAAGCTACATTCAATTCCCTAGTGCTACTAGATTAGGTGTAAGAGAACCCAAGAGGCATCCTATTTCAACTAATACAACTAAATTAAAAGAGAACCCGAGTGGCATTCTTTCTTGGTGGAGTAACACTTCTACATATTTAGGTTAGGTGAGAACCCAAGAGGCATCCTATCCTTCTTTCAAAACACAAACACAAACACATATCTTTTGTCTCAAGCTATTTTTGATGTGGGAGAAAGCCCCCATAACACTCTCTCTCTTATTAGTCGTTTGTCGACATGCTACCTTGCTAGTATATCACCTCAGTGGTCACTTGTTTGGTGAATGTGAGTCCCCACACTTTCTTTTTTATTTGACCATTGCAAACCAACGAGTGCCTTGTTAGTTTGGTAGGCCTTATTGTGTAGCCGATAAGCTACCTCATGTTGAGTTCGTTTAAGAGGATATAAGCCTACATGCTTTCTTCTTGAACTAGCCATCATGCACTAATTAGGTCGAGTATATTTAAGGTTTAGGGACTTCCTTTCCTCTCGACTACTTTTGAGTTGATATAAGTCTCCAAGTGGCATTCATTCGGTAGTGGCCCTAGGTCAGATAGCACCTGTCGAGTTGAAGATAGACTATCCCTGCAATTAGTTCCACTGTAGGAAGATGTAAGTCCCCGATGCATTCTTCCAAGGTTGATGATTGCAAACTAATGGGCACCTCAGGTTGGTTGATGTTTTCTATACTAACAGTGACTCACCTGGTGGATACACCACTATTGGTAGATATGAGTCCCCCTGCTTTCTCCTTGAGTTGGCCACCGAATACCTATAGACTTTATCTTCTTCAAGGTTTTGGATAAAGCCCTTAATTGACCCTCCCCTGTGGGCACTCTACTTGGATTACATCCTTTGTGACCCCATTTAGACACTACAGGTTACTCGGATTGCTTCCCCTTTCTTAGTAGCCACCCCTCTGGTTGGAGAATTTGTTTCTCCCTTGGACTAGTAAATTTGAGATAGGTCTAGGATGATATAAGCTCTTTCTTAGTATGATCTCTCACAAACTAACTAGGTCCATGATAAACAAACAAACAAACAAACAAATCTATTCACTGGTGGATTAGGAATTCAAGCCCCCAGCGGCCCCTTTCCCAAGCTGCCATCCTATCTTTAGGTCAGTGTCAGCAAAACTCCCTATAAGAATTGCCTGACTACTTTGAGTTGAGATAATTCTTTGGGTTGGCACTCTCTTAGTAGTCACCCTTAGGTCAGGTTCAATCTATTTTGCCACAAACAGGTTACCCGATGATCATTTCTCTTTGAAAGATGTAAGTCTACTACACATTCTTTCTAGCTTGACTACAGCAAATCAACAGGCAACCTTAGGTAATGTGGAAATGTTTCCTTGCTAATGTGTTGCCTTAGTGGTTATCTATTCAGAAAGATGTGAGTCTCTGTGAATTGGATGCTGTAAACCGAAATGCACCCCTTCGTTGGATAGTTCTCCCCTCGGCTAGGAAACTACTCCCTTTGGATTGTAAATTAGGTCATCGACATGGCCCTATTCATGACCCATCATAAACCAATGGAATCCATCAAATATAATTAAACTAAAACTAAGTTTGACTATCTTTTGAACTGATTTAAGTCCCCTAACAGCATTCACTCAATGGCCAGTCCTAGGTTGGGTTGGCATGTTACCTTACTAATGTATCACCCAGTGGTCTTTTATTCAACAAGATGTGAGTCACCATGCTTTCTTCCCTGAATTGGCAGTTGTAAATCGAAAGGCACCCCTTTGGTCAGATAGTCTTACTACGTGGTTGGTAGACTACCCCTTTGGATTGGTAAATCTAAAGTAGGTCAACGCCGACATGGACCCTACTTAGTGTGATCCCTTGCAAACCAACAAGGTCCATCTCAAAATTCAAAATTTTAAAATCCCAAATAAATTCAATAAACCAACCTCCCTTGTGGTGTCAAATTAAACAATCAAATCAATCAGCTTCTCTTCAGTGAGATGCAAATCTTTCCAATCTCTCAAGTATAGTTAATCTAGTCCAACCCCAAACCTATTCACCTAGTGGAAGGTTCACATCTTTTATCCTCAGTGGATTCCAAATTCTAATGCCTCTATGGATTTCACTACCTCTTATCCCTAGTGGATAACCTGAGCCTTTTCCCAAGTGAAAGGCTCACATACTCAATCCCTAGCAGATTTCTCCTTCACTCTCTTATATTTTTCACCTAAGTAAATTCGCATTGCACTAATATCTTGATTCCCTTTACACCTTAGGTTTAGGAGTAGATCATTTCTATTAGTTTTTGTGATCATTTAGATATTGTTGATCACCTCGGTCAACACTAATACGTGTGGTATGTCTTGTCAGTCACACCACACCTATTGAGTGCCCTTTGTTGACCCCACTTTTGGAGTGAGCTTTTGACTTCTTCATCTTAGACATAAGACTCCTCTAGATACTAAGAGTTCCCTAGTCTTAAGACACTTCTAATGATTAGGTGAACACTTAACCTAACCCTAGAGACTTAGAAGAGTTAGCCATAGGAATGAGTTATGTCTTAGAGGTTTAAGAAGATTTACCTACCCTATAGCTTGAACCTAATCCTTGCCTCTATCCTTCAAATCAATCCAAATCAAATCTTAAATCAATTCCAACTTAATTGATTTTCTCAAATCATAAATCAATTCTAAATTAAGGCTAACCAGGTAGAGTATTTTTCTTCCTTGATAAAGTGAGCATCAATCAGTTTTTTGATTTCAGAAATGACCTATTATTCGATTTCTAATTGTATGCATCTAGGAGCTTGCTTGATAGAGTTAGCATTAGGGTATATTGCTAGTTTATAGATTGCTATGTTAGGAGATAATCTTAGCATCTCTTCATAGCTCCATGCAAAGCAATCCTTGAACTTAGTCAATAGCCTAACTAAGTCATTAGTTTCTTCTTCATTCAGCAGAGAACTGATGTATGTGGGGCATGGATTTTTTTCTATCTCAATGTTGATTTCTTTAAGCTTGTCGATAGTTGAATGGATTTTTTTCTTTAAATTCTGGAGGTGCATCTTTGATTCGAAGATTATCAAAGTTATCTAAAGTTTCTAAACAAACCTCCTTATAAGAGTTAGTATGGTTTGAGAAGATTTTATCAAACTCTAGATGATTGGTGACAACTTAGCATTATTCATCATCATCGAATGGACCCACTATATCGAATCCTAGTCCTAGTCTTGATTGTGCATCCTTGCTTTTGTTGTTCCATAGCTTCTCAAAATACTCCGACTTGAGCCTAGACCATGTGTAAGGAATCAAACCTTTCTTTGCAAGATTATGAACACAAGGCGAGCACCAATCAAAAGGTAATTCCATTAAATCTTTATATGAATTTTCCTCAAGTTTTACATCTGCTTATTGACTTGAGGATGATGATCCCAATAGAAATCTCTTTAGCTTAACATTCATGGAATATTTAGGGGCTTCTTTAATTACCAAACTCTAAACTTTTTGAGAAGAAAGTGGGGTTAGAGCTAAGGTTCCCAACTGCTGCCTAATGATTTTATATAATACTAATTCAAATATGTTTGTGCTTTGCTTGGAGGCTTGGTATTCGTCACTGTCTGGCTATAGTCTCACCTCCAATGAGACCCATTGAGAGGGGTTGGCTGGTGTCCTAATCACATGAAACTCATCCTTTGAGCTAGATTCCAAGTCTATGTGAATAGCGGAGTACTATGAACTGAACATAGCCCCTATGGTCGCCAACCGGTCTTCCTCCTCTGGAATTACCTTTGTCTCTGCTCTACCTGGTGGAGGTTGAGTCATCCTACCCATATGTCCGTATGGTGGAACAAACTATGGGTGGAATGTAATGTGCAGGTCTACCTCTTCCTCGATGTTTCTTTCTCGCTCACTTGTACTTTCTTTCTTCTTTCCTTTTTCTTTTTCCTTTTCTTTTCTTCTTTCTTTTTAATATTTAAATTTTGACCAAGTTCAAGAATAGACATTTTGATTTTGAGGAAGATAGTATATCAGGCCTCATATTTCTCAACCTCTCTAATTGAGATTAGCTTTTCATCTCCTTTACATAGTATTTGATTTCATATATTTAAAACTTGATGCATGATGAAGAGAGGATGGAATCATCTTAATTGTGTATCAGGCCTAGGTAAAGCAATCAATGATGTATTCAAATTAATTATATAGAACTTGGCTTCAGCCTTCTACCATTTTTAAAGGTAACACTATGGAGCCTAAAGCCCTCTTTCTTTGTTCATTGCATCTCTCAATATCATCTGATCTCCTGCTTAGAGATGTCATCCTCAACAAAGGGTTTTCAGGCTCATAATATTCACTAATGCACCTAGATCAACCAACACCCTAGAAAGTCTGAATCTGCCCATGTCCACTGTAATGTAGAGGGGACGGTTGTGTCCCATATCCCCCAAAAGAAGGTCTTCATTGGTGAATGTGACTCCCTTGGCTTCTCTTGAGTAATGTGCCTCCTCTCCAGTAGCAGTCAGCTAACCTAAGCATATTTCTAGATCAAGAGGACGTTGATTAATGATTCCCTCATCTCATTGAATAATACAAGTGTATCATATATGCTTAGCTTAGCTGAAAACTTTCTTAGGTGAGCAAGGATATTGTAATCAACTCTGGGCTGATCCTCCACAAGTATATCCATGGGTAGAGCATCCTATTGAGGGCTTCTTGATCACTAGAACCAATGACTTATTTTTTCTTATCTAGTGGTGTTGCCCTAGGAGGTAGAACCTTACCACTATAGAAGTTAACTTTGGTGATCTCTTATGGCAGGTTAGTGGACAATTCTACTTGCTCATTAGGCATACCTATAACTTCTCTTATAGGACCCTCAGAATCAGATGATTCTAAGTATATCTCAAGAGGTGACCCCATATTATTTAGAAGGAAAGTCCATCTCTAAATAAGAAAGAGGATGATCAGTTGTTATAATTATTAAGACTTGAAGAGTTTTCTAAAAGAGTAGAATCATAACCCATCGAAGTGGCAATGTATGTAATTCAAACTAGCTTTATTCCTCGATTTATTAGATTTAAAAGAGGTACATAGTAGAAATCTAATAAAGTAAGTGGGGTGAGGGATTTGATGCCCTCATCCACTAATATAAGATGTCTACTAGAAGAAGAACTAGTAGAAGTAGGAATGCCGAGGGAAGTAGTAGCTCCAACGGTGGAATAGAGGTTGGAATCGGTCAGTGGTTGCACTAATTAGCTATCTCGGGCAAGTATGGGATGTTGCTGTTGTTGAGCTCCCACTTTCCCCAAGTTGTCTTTAGTAACTTAAAAATATTCCATGATGTTGGAGGTTCAAGCGCCTGCACCAAGGAAAGTTTTTTGATTTTAGAAATAATCTTTTAGAGGTTCTGGGATAAAGAGATATCCCAACTTTCTTTTATTGTGAGAGGATCACATGTATCCCCAAGAATTACTCTTACATAATTACATGGTTGATTTACTAGATATTCTTTAGGGATAACTATAGCACCTAACTTGTAGCTATGCTTAAGCCTGTCCTTAAATATAAAGCAATCATCCTAAACATGGCCTAGCATACGGTGGTAGGGGCAAAAGTTAAGATCATTACTCTAGGTCACTTCCTCCGGCTTCCTAGGCTTGGGTAGTTGAAAATCAGGTTTCTTTAATAGATTCTTAAAGATTTTCTGGACTACCTCCCTCTTAAATATATAAGGTTTGTTTAATTTATCCAAAAGAGTAGGTAGGTGATAGCTACCTCGGGGCGGGTATGTGTACCACTACTGAAAGTATGGCTAAGGAGGAGGCATCAAAGGTCATGGAGGCTGATGAGGTGATCGATAAGATGGTTGAGGAAGTGGTAAAGGAGGTGGTAATGAAGGCTATTGGTCTTGAGGTCTCTTAGAATGATATCTGGATGGTTGCTTCCCCTTATCCATGTTGCTACTACCCCTAGCTTCTTTTTATAGGCTTTCTATGGTTTTGTCTTTGATGATTGATCTTGAAAAGGAAACTATTTGACCTCTCCTTATAAACTAGCTGCCTTATTGATTAGCTTCTCAAATATCTTAATGGTGAAACCTTTAAGCATGAAGGCGACCAGGCCATGGATATTCTTTAATAGAATTTCAGTAGCATGCTATTGAGATAGTTGCGGTTCGCATTTCATGCTTAAGTTTGCCATCTAAGAATATAATCAATAAGGGACTCATCACAATATTGTTGTGTTACAACGAGGTCACCCACAGTTACCCTTTGCTGAGCTCCAGCAAACCACTTAACAAAAGTCTTCATTGTATCATTGGGGAGTTCAACGTACCAATCAAAAGCTATGCCTACTAAACTGCTGTTAAAGAGATGAAACAATAGTACATCACTGCCACCAGCATTGCAATGCTATCCTTGAAGTGTGCAATGTGCTGGCGAGGGTTCCCATTGCCATCAATGCTTTTAAAAGAAGGAGACACAAAAACCTTAGGATATTGGATAGCATCGAATTCCTCTGGGTAGGGTCTACCCTTTGGAACCGATGAACCACTACGGGCTTGCGCCAACGCTTCTTTCATTTATTATTCTACCATGAGTTCTGCATCCTTTTCTTGTATGGAGGTACTACCCACTACCTTCTTATACAAGCTAGTACTGCCATACTCTACTGGAGGTGAGCTCCTGAGTTGATCCAAGACATGTAATATCTCAGGCTGACCAGTCTCTACAATGGTAGGTTGTACTGCTGGGGCTTGATTCTGAAGTGCTAGAACTATTGCTAGCAAATCTTCAAGTCTATTCCCCATCTTACTAATCTACTCATCTTTTTGTTTGAGTTGTTGAAGGAGGTGTTGGGTTGGATAGGTTGTATCAACCTGTTCAACCACAACACCTTCCAAACTAGGATGATCCTGAAGGAGAGAACCTCTAATATCAACCATATGCACCTCTACTGAGTCTTCCAATAGATCATCTTCATTGGGGTCGAAGCTAACCTTCTACTCTTTGAGGTTAGACTAATCATACCCTAAGATTTCCTTCTTTTTAATAAGATAATGTGTTAAGATATCATCTAAGGAGCGATTTAACTGTGCAGGCACAAATGCTCGCGGCTGACTTGTGGTGGGATCATGCTCATGAACGGAGATATACCTGACCTCCCCTGCTATTAGAGTGCTAACCCTGTGAGGGCTACAGTCATTGGAGGATACATGCTCATGGTTATCATCTGCTATGGGTGGAGTGCTGCTCTTGGGAGGATTTATTACCATGGGGATAATAGAGTTGTCAACTTCTCCCTCTGCCACTACTATATCCATGATCTGCTGAGGTGATGGTGGTGATGGCATGATTATGATGCTATGAGGTTTCCACTCCCTCTTCACTCCAACTGAAGTAGGAGGTCAAGCGAGAGCTCACACCTCACCGATGGCATAAATGGAGGATCCCTTGTCGTAGGATCACCGGGGCTTTTCTTCTCTCCTTATGCCACTCTCATGGCTTTGGATGGAACTGTAGAAGATGGAATCTGAACTGGCAATAGTGAACATGGAGTGGAGTGGTCGAGACAACACCAACTACCTCTATACAGGAGCTCTTCTCCCATGATGGGTGGTACTAGTCAATAGAACACTATCGGACACACGGTAGCACCAATCAAGGAAATCTACAAGGATGAAGGCTACTGACTACCTGCATACCTTTGCCTTTCTCTACTAGTAATATGAACTAATACTCGGGCCTCTCTGACCCTATTCTATCAGATCCACTTGCCTATACTGTGAGGAATGATGGACTGTAAATCAAACTAGAACACTCGATTGTCAGAAAGCTGCCAACTGGCATAGAATTGTCATGAGGTAGGCATATGACCTCATCTATCTCTGATAGGTGTCTCAAAATGAAATGGAGGTGGAGGTTATATTGTGATCCTGCTAACATCTTCCTCTTCTTTAGATCCGAAAAGGGGATAGAACTTGTTCTAAGTGACCAAAGGAGAAATTACCCTAAGTAAACCCTCCTCTGAAGTGTGAGATACTACCTCTAATTCCTTGGCAATGCACACATGGTGCCACTTGATCTTGCGGCTCCTATTGCGTTGCTAAGTTCTGCTAGGTGGAGCAGTATGGGAGCTAGACCCTACCTCAAAGGTAGCGGAGATTATCCCTGAAGTAGCCTTCCCAAAGGAAGCAGAGTGGGTACTGCAGGCGTGATGGAAATAACTGACTAATGGCTACTGCAGGAGCCTCTACCACCTTCCTCTTCATTGAGGGAAATTTAGAAACTGAGGGCATCTCAATATAGATGACTGGCTTTTGCCCAGTCATCGCATTCATTCTGATAGTGTTAAGGGTTGCCCCCTCACAAGTAATCTTGGCCCCCTCAAATCCTCAGCCAAAGTGTATCATATGAGCAAAGTTAGTTTGAGGGTGGCTCGATCCAAGGCCAAATCCATCCCAAAGGAGAAGCTGAACACATACTTCTGAGAATCCATTTGTCGAACAAGAGAAAGCTAACGAGACTAAACGGAACTCTACAATTGAACAAACTCAAATCATATTTTCTACCTATTCTCCTAATTTTAAAATTTGATTTAGAGTCTGAACCCACACTCAACAATTTGAATATGTTAAGTGGGGCTCACTGAAATTGAGAGAGAGATTTTGATTGAATTGGAGAAGAGATTTTGAATTCATTTGAGTTTAGAATCCACCTTCAACAAATTTTGTGTATGTTGAAAATGGGTTCAAATATTTTGAAGGATTTTGATGCTTCATTGGTTCATATTTGAATTTGATTTTATATTTGGGGACCCTTTATTTAACAAATTTGAGTATGTTAAATAGTCAATTGATTATATTTGGGATTACTCATTTAGCAAATTTGTTTATGCTAAATAAGATATTTAAAAATAATTTTCTTTTCATTTTGCTTGTTTTCCCATGATGTATATAATGTGTGAATTTAGAAATGTGATCTTTACTTAGCAAATTGTGTATGCTAAATAAAACCCAAATGTGTTTAATTTTTATTTTGATTTTTGAAAATGGAGATTTTACTTAGCAAATTTGTGTATACTAAATAAAGCTCAAATGTGTTTGAATTTTTTATTTTGAAAAATTGGGCCTTTACTTAACAAATTTGTGTATGCTAAATAAAATCCAAAATGTGTTTGATTTTTTTTTTTATTTTGAAAATGGGATCTTTACTTAGCAAATTTGTCTATGCTAAGTAAAACCCAAAATGTGTTTGACTTTTGTTTTGATTTTGAAAATGGATCTTTACTTAGCAAATTTGTGTAAACTAAGTAAAGCCCAAATGTGTTTGATTTTTGTTTTGATTTTGAAAATAGGATCTTTACTTAGCAAATTTGTGTATGCTAAGTAAAATCCAAAATGTGTTTGATTTTTGTTTTGATTTTGAAAATGAATCTTTACTTAGCAAATTTATGCATGCTAAGTAAAGCCCAAATGTGTTTGATTTTTGTTTTATTTTTGAAAATGAGATCTTTACATAACAAATTTGTGTATGCTAAATAAAGGTCAATGTGTTTTGAATTTGAAATGGGATATTTACTTAGCAAATTTATGTATGCTAAATAAAATCCAAATGTGTTTGATTTTTTTTTATTTGGATTTGAAAAATAGGATCTTTTCTTAGAAAATTTTTGTATGCTAAATAAAACCCAAAATGTGTTTGATTTTTCATTTATGTTGTTTTTGTAAAGGGGGATTTTTATTTAACAAATATGGTATGTTAAATAGAATCCAATTTATCTTCAATTTTCTTTTTTGAAAAAAGAAACTCTCATTTTACAAATTTGGGTATGTCAAAATGGATTTCTATTGTATTTTGATTTTTCATGATGGTTGTAAAGGAGATTTCCTTTTAACAAATTTGGGTATGAAAAATGGAAATCAATTATATTTTATTTTTCAAAGATGAAATTTTTGTGTGAGATTATTTCTTTTAGAAAAGGAAAAATTTCTAATTCAACACATGTGAAATGTGTTGAGTGGAATTTCAAATGGCATGATTTTATTTGGAAATGAAATCTTCATTCAACAAATTTAGAACTATTAAATGAAGAGGCTTATTTTCAATATTGTGCTTGTTGAAAAGAAAGAAACTCCAACTCTAATACATATGAAATATATTGGGTGGAGTTTCAATTTTTATGATAAGATTTTATTTAAAAATGAAGTCTTCGTTCAATAAATTTGGGTATATTAAGTGAGGATTCTCCTTTTCAAATATGTGCTTTTGTAAAGGAAGAACTCTAACTTTAATATATGTGAGATATATTGAGTTTTTAATTTTTTTATGAAATGATTTTATTTGGAAATGAAACCTTCATTCAATAAATTTGGGTATAGTGAATGAAGATGTTCATTTTCAAGTATGTGCTTTTGAAAGATGATTTTGATTTTGATTTTTGAAAGGGACCTACATGTAACACTCCTAAGGAGTATTTGATGGGGTCGAGTTATATATTTTGTGAACATTTTTGTGCAAATAATGGAAAAGAAGGATAGTCTCGGATTCAAATGAAGTCCAAATCCCCTATCGATAATTGTAGATGATGATTATTTATCGAAGAAGGAGAGAGGAGCCTTCCCCAGTGGAGTCGCCAGAAAGATTATTGTGGTGTTTATTTTTTTGGTTTGTGTGATTTGATTAAATATGTTTGTTGGGATATCAAGTAGATCCGTAGATGAACTTATTAAGGTGATCAGGTATGAAATTGATGAATGATGTACTATCTCGAGAGACAGAATTGATCATTCTATAATAAACCTAATTACCTAATGAGAACTCCTAAGGCCAATGGGTCTTCGAATATACCAGAAATCTTTCTCCTACTTGACTGGAAAAGTGAAGCAGGGTTTATTTAAACTTGGTTCATTAAGTTCTATGAGGCAAGCCTCTAGTTAATTTACATCCTAAGAAATGAGATTCCTTAAGAATACTCAATTAAGGTAAATGATCATTGTCTCCAAAGATTTTAAAGATAGATAATCAAATTGGTTATTTTTAGAAAATTAAGTGATTGATCAAAAGGAGGGAGTTATTATCTAAAACCAAAGGGAGATGAGGGATGCTGATACTAGAAACCTAGTAAGAATCTTAAACTATCCTATAGTTGGGCTTTATATTTTTGAAATTTGAAGAGGATTATATGTTTGAGTTAGATTTTTATTAGAAATCTAGGGCTTACAATTCTACACACAAGATTGTAGAAATGCCTAAGAGGTGATGATTTATTCTTGTAGCCCATAAAGTAAAATAGTGACCTCAGATCGTAAATCTAGGGAGCTTTAGTGAGGGCCAAAGAATGACCTAATCTAAGAAAAAAATGGGTATATGGTTTATCTCCACAAGAGAAAATAAACCACCCGACTGTTGGACTTACAACCTCCTGGGGGTGGCCGCCAACTAACTCCTCCTACGATTTTAAATACATGTAGGAAAGTCTTATGCTTTGCAAGATGGCTAAGCTATTGTTTATTTAGAAAGAAGACTAAATCCTAAAACTCATTCCCTAAGAGACTAGATCATGAAGGGCATGAACTCATGACTTAATCTAATGCAAATTTTGTCAAGTTTTATTTTGATTTTTGGATATTTTTATTTGACAGCTATGGGATTTCATATGCCTAATGCATGAAAAATTAGTTATGGATAAAATCCACAAGAAGGAGGTGTTTCCACCATGGCTCTCAAAGGTCAAGCCTTTTTCTTTAGCAAAGGTGGAAGCCATCCATTAGTAAGAGTGAAACAATATGATTTATGCATGATGTGAGACATATTACATCCAGTTAAGGGTTTGTTAAATATTTTATTATCTTGATTTAATTTCTAGGTTTTATGTGAGGTTATGAGTTGTTTAGTTTAATTTTGAATTGATTAATTAGATAGAAAATTTATTTTCCCTAAGAACTTAATCGCATCCAGGCCACACAACAATCACAAATCATAAATTAACTATGAAAAGACATGCCATTTCTAATTGTGCAATCTAAATAAACATCAAATAATTTTATAAAGCTAGTGTAAAAGAATAAGAGACTGGTGCGGTCAGGTATCGTGGTACAACCTGAAAAGAAATATGGGTAGCCAAGCTCTACCCTTATATAACCCAGATTACAAATGAGTAATTACAATTAGAAAGAATTCATGTTATGAGAGTCTTCATTCTTCATTCTTTATTCTTTATTTCTTCATTTTAATTTGCTTCTTTTCTTTCTTTATTTTAGCTTGATTGGAATATGGTTGCTCCAAAGGCATCACATGGTGCATAAGACTTGGTCTTATGACCAATGTTCATCTTAATCTCCCATAACATTCATTTCAAATCTTAATTATAAAATTTACATCAAAATGGGAGAGGTAGATCTAACTAAATCTGCAAAATAAAGGTTAGTTAAACATACCACATAACCCAAGCAGTTATATAGATAAGTTGGACTTAGCACCCCACACATGGGTAACTAAGTCCACCTGTCCTAATTTGGGTTATGCTTAGGGGTATAAGCAATCTGCATAGCAAAGAGCATTTATATTCTTATTACAACACCCCTTAAGCACAACCCCCTATAGAAAATATGATTAAACTAATATCAGCCTAACATTCAGACTATGCACATGCACCCTAACATCCAGTCTAAAATAATAAAAAACAAAAATCATACATCAAACCATGCAACACCTTAACATTAAGCTAGAAATGGTGACTTAGTCTAATGTGCCATTTAAGGCATGGCATGTCTTAGCTAGGCTTTAAGGTTAAAATTTTTAAGTATGAAAGATTCAATTTAGATTATGATTTTAGTTTAAGTGATTTAGTTGATTTTATCAATTTTAGTTGGTGATTTGATTTGGTTTGAATGAACTTACACTTAGTTACTAAATGTTGTAAAGAGAAGAAAAGAGAACTAAACTTTCCTTTCATCCCTACCTTAAAACATTTCTAAGGTAGATTGATTAATGAATTTCTTTTAGTGAATATTTTATTATGTGTTTTAATTAATTCTAAGTTTAGATTTACTCTAAATAGCTCTATTCAACAAGAAAGGCCTCTTAGGATTAGTTAGGGTGAATTACTACCACATAACACACACACACCCAATTTTTTCTTTCCACCATGTATACCATGCATATAAATAAATCTAAGCATATCTATACATGCAATTCAAATCTTAGCACACTTTGATGATGAATGCAAAGAAATGTGATTTGAAAATTTGGATATTCCACTAATGCATTTCTTTTGTTAAAAAGAGGAATCCTTTTATCCATTAGCTAAATGCACATCCATATGTATAAAAGTTATAAGTGAGTACAACACCATTGTTTCCTACACCAGGGGTGTAAGGTATAAGACCTACTTGGGGCTACTTAAAGCCTCTCAGCCTCGGGATGTCTAGACTAATATACCACTTTTTTTAGATACATGTAATGTACAAAATGAACTTAATGGATGACGAATTATGCAAAAGATTGTGTTTAATTTGATTGTAAGATTTACATGTGTAATTTGAAGATCCTTCTTGAGTCATAACATACAAATACATAGGAATACAAGTGTTGTGTTCTTTTCAAATGAGCTATATACTTTGCAAATTCTATGCAGGTTCATGTTAAGAGAAGGAAAGAAAACTTCATAATACACATCTTATGCTATAATCTCATGCAATCTTATAAATATTTACAAGTAGCATTACCTCATTCATAATATTTGATTTATAAGTTTTAAAATATAATTTTTAGTTTAATAATGATAATAGCTACTCATATCCTTAATTTTAGTCATAACATGTAATTTGACATAAAAGGAAACATTTTATTTAATTAATTTTTGGAAGAAATGAATGCATGATTTTATATGGATAAAAATATTTAGCATGCTTGGAAAGAAATAAAGGAATGTAAGCACATACTTCATTCACCCTAAATAATTCCTAAGGATAATCCTATAAAATAAGATCATTTAAAATGAATCAAAATTCTTTAAGGAGATTTTTATTTTTGAATTTGATTTGACTTAGAAAATATGAGAAAGGTTTTCTAATCCTAATCCATTTCCCCTTTGTGTGAATTAGTTTGGTTTAATTTAGAATAATTAGGTTGATTTTATATTTTGATTAGGTTAGGGTATAAATTAAATCCATTAATTATCCCTTACCAATACCACTTTAACATAATTATCTAAATAATTATGAGCCAACATATGATATGCAACCACATGGAAATTAAATTAGCAATGCACCTAAGAAATGAAGGGGCCTAATGCAATTGGCTCACAATTATTGGTTAATTAAGCTAAAAGGTTTAATTAAGTACTTTTATAACCCTCCTACACATGTAGTTTGATTATAATTTTCTTTGGAATTTTCTTAGGTTATTGAACACAAGAATCTACCCCAAGAATAATGATTAAGTTCTAAAAATGATTTAGTTTTGAGTTTAATTAAAAAAAGTAATTAATTAAGCTATTAAGCTATTAATTATAAAATTGATTAAGTGTTTATCCAAATGGAATAGACTTATGGAAAAGATTGGAAAAGAAGTCTTAATCTCATTCTTAAGTCCATTCACTATTTAATGATGATTAGCAAGTTTAATTAATGAATTTATCATTGTTTAACATGTAAATTAAATATTTAATTAATTAAAGAATTGACTAGGGATGAAATAAGCAATTCCTCTAATTAATCAAGCAATAAATTCCAAGAAAATCAAGGGAGGTAGAGGTCATCCCACTAATTAATCCCATAAAGTTTGGAGTTAATTTTGTAATTAATTAGAGAGTAATTAGCTTAATTACATATCTAATAAAACCTAAATTGAGTTAAAATCACTATTCAAAATTAATTAATTTTAATTTTCTATTATTTCTATCTAAATTATCTTTAAAATGAGTATTTATTTATATTTTTTGGATTTTTCTATAATTAGTCATGAATTTTGGAAGTTTGATTAAAATTGATTAATTAAGCCTACTAAGCCCTTAATCCCGACACGTATACATTAACACCTTCCACATGGTGTGATGGGATTGGTTATTTAAGTTGTCATATCCAGGTCGCTAAGATGAATGCACTTTCTAGCCATCTAAGATCGGATGGCGGGATTATCCAGCTTCTTATATGGGATCTAGCATGGTCAATCACCGTCATTTCAATAATGTAGAATGGATGTGTGATCCTTCTCCTTCGGTGAATGATGAGAGATGAACACCATTCATCTCTTCATTCAAAGCTCACCGGAGCTTGATTGGATTCAAAATGACCCCACACCTTCAGAAGGAGGGGGAATGAACATCCAATGGTCAAGATCTTAAG
Source organism: Cymbidium sinense (assembly GCA_021442155.1). Classification (NCBI taxonomy): domain Eukaryota; kingdom Viridiplantae; phylum Streptophyta; class Magnoliopsida; order Asparagales; family Orchidaceae; genus Cymbidium; species Cymbidium sinense. Next base: position 156,551,251 of record CM038219.1, on the reverse strand, counting down.
GGATGATAATTTCCTTCAAAAATGACCAACCAAATTTTCTTATGGCTACGGTTTTGAGCAATTACCTCGTCGGAGGCTATCACTGGTGCTTCCAATAGAGGAGGTAGCTTCATCTAGTAGAGATGAAGTCTTGTTGAAGGAATTAGGTCTTGATTTGAAGTGGATGGTTTGGTTGATCAAGCTCCCCTTCAATGGCAATCCATTTTGATCATGGTGATGCTTCCCGTGGCTTGGAGACTTGGGAAATGAATTGGTTGATCTCGATAATGCCCAAGGATGGTGTGGGCAAGTTTAATTTGATTTTGGTTGGGAATTGGATGAGTTGAGTTTTGGAATTACCTTCCCTATTTTGGCTTTGAGTAAAACCGAGAGAGGGAGAGAGAGATCAAGGATGCTTGGAAATGGCTTAGAAGAGCTTGGGAAGCTTGGTTTCAATTCCTAGAGCTCTGTCAAATTGAGTGATCTTAATTTGAGTGGGAATGAGGGGAGTATATCTCCCCTTCATTAGATCAGATGATCGAGAGTTGAGTTATCATTTTAGCTCAATTGTTGATTGGTTGATCAGTTTTGGTTGCCAAACACCCCATGTGAGTCATTTTGGGTAGTGGAGTAAAGGAGAGTGGATGCCCATGTGCTAGGAGAGTTCATTTGGTGATCCAAGTATTCAAATTCCATTGGAGGGGTCAGTTTGGCCTTAGCTTGGGTCATGGCCGACCCAAGCCCATTGGGTCATGTTCATCACCCACCTTGGTGTCCATATGGACCACTGGAAGGATGCCAAGTGGACTTGAGAAAGAATTGACCAAATTTCAAGTGAATTTGGTCATAGGATACCCTTGACCTAAGGGCAAAATGGTCATTTGTCTATGAGTTTGATTTGGGCAAATTTAAAATGATTTGAAGATAGGTTGGGCCAAATTTCAAGTGATTTAGAGTTCATTTGATTTGAATTGGTTCAATTTCACCCATTTATGTCAAATTGGGTCAAACCATAGGTTAGGTCAAGTTCAAATGATCATTTGGCGCCTATGGGTGTCATTGGTTTGGTTGAATTTAGTTTAGATTTGGTTTTGGTTCATTTAGCTTCATTTAGGTCAAATGGGTCAAGTTGACCAATTTGACCCATTTGACCCATTTGACCCATTTGACCCAATTGGACTGGGTCATGGGTTTTAGCTTAATCATTTGAAATGTATTGTAACCTTTGGTTTCAATTTTTGATTTGGTTTGATTTCAAGTTGATTTGACCTTTTAGGTCAAGTTTTATATAATCAATTGGTTGGCGCCTAATTGGCTAATTAAAGTTTGGTCAAGTTCAACAATCAATTTAAAATGAATTTGATCCATTTGTTATAATCAATTTGGCTTAGTTCAAGATTTGACCTGTTTTGGCTTTTTAGGCTAAGTTGGGTCAACTTAGGTCAAATGGCCAATTGGGCTTGGTTTGGCTCAATTGATGGTTTGATTATGTTCAATCATTGATCATGAATGGGTTTGAGTCAATGGTTTTAATCAATTTGGGTTATAATGAATTTTAGCTTATTTGGGTTTCATTTGGGCTATATGTTGACTTAGTTTGACCCAATTTGAGTGATTGATCATTCTAGTATGATTGTTGATCACAATATGAGGCTTAGATGGGCTTAGTTCAATCCAATTTGGTTAGATTAGAATTTGACTCAAAGGTCCACTCACTTTGGATCAAGTGAGCCTAAATGGGTCAATTAGCTTGATCAAGGCTTACTTTGAGTTTAGTTGAACTCACATATAGTTATGATGGAAATATAAATCAATTAAGTGATTCAGTCAAATGGGTTTTGGTTCATTTGACAATTTCAAGGGCAAAGGTTGAACATGGGTTTGACTTAGTTGATTTAGCTTGGTGATTGTAGTTTAGGTTTATATTTGGGCATGTGATTGAAGGGGTGGTTGTTTGAAGAGAGAATCTAGGGGCTTTGATTGATTTGAGAATGATTTGGCTAAATTCAAGAAACTGTCTTAAAGGATATAAGCTAGATATAAGTTGGATTTAGATTTGAGTTTTTTTTTTATTTTGGTTATTTAAATTTATATTTCATTCATATTTGTGAATATAAATGAGAATATAAATGGGTTATGAGAAAATCTTTGACTTTGGAGTGATTTGGGTTTGGTTTGAGCTAAGTCCATAAGATGAAATCAAAGGGCTTAGGAAAGATTTTGGGATTTGAATTCAATCATGGGTTTTAATCATTTGATTTGGAATTGATTTATGATTGGATTTTGAATTGATTTATGATTTGAGAAAATCAATTGAGTTGGAATTGATTTAATTTTCTACTTGGAATGATTTGAAAGATAGAAGCAAGGATTAGATTCAAGCTATAGGGTAGACAAATCTTCCTAAACCCCTAAGGCATAACTCATTTCTATGGCTAACTCTCCTAAGTCTCTATGGTTAGGTTAAGTGTTCACCTAATCACTTGAAGTGTCTTAAGACTGGGGAACTCTTAGTGTCTAGAGGAGTCTTATGTCTAAGATGAAGAAGTTGAAAGCTCACTGCAAAAGTGAGGTCAATAGTGGGCTTGTTGAGTTCGACCATTAGAACCCATCCGTGTCCTAGATTTGAAGATGTAGAGGTTGATGTTTTTCCATCTTAGTTAATTGGATCTTCCGAAATTGGGAGTTCTTTTAACTTTATCTTCAGAATATGATGAATCTTTGAGAGAAACTTTTGATATTTAAGGCTGTCTTTTCATGCGTAGAAATATATTCTTTTTATTCCTGCAGTTTTATTAATAATAGTTATAGATATATTCAAGAATTTCGGCATAAAGCTTGATGTCAACCTGAATATATTGAAGAAGACCTCCTATTTCACAGGAGAAGATTGAACAACCTTGATCATAAAAAATGCCCCTATTTAATGGGATTGAGATTAGTTCGTAAATATATTACTGTTTGATTCCCGGCTGAAGGGTGTGATATAATTTCAATCATAATATGTATTTATCTAAGGATCTCTACTTAAAGCATGATATCAACTTAGATAAGTATATTAAAATGTGTCTAATAAGGGAGCTGTAGTAATTGAGAGAATTTGGAATGTCTTTGGTCATATACTTTGTGCTTTGGACTTGTTGAAGATTTCTTCTTGAGAGTTTGAATTTTGCATTTTTCTCCTTTCTTGGCTTTATGCCTTGGTGGATTTGATAGAGTTGATGACTTGTTGGTGAGATGAGAATGTCTTATATCGTGTGCTTTGTGCTTTGACGGACTTGTTGAAGATTTAATTTCAAATTTTAAAATTTATATTTTCTCCCTATCCCGGTTCGGTTGGACTTGATGGAGTTGATGACCTGTTGGCGAGATGAGAACATCTTCAGTTCTATGTTTTGTGCTAGATGGACATGTTGAAGACTACATCTCAGAGATTCGTATTTTATATTTCCTTCTATCCAGGCTTCGTGCCTTGACGGACATGACGGAGGAAAATCCTAGATTATCTTGAAGACCTATCAGGTGAATGAAATTACTTTCTGCCCCAACTTTTTACTTTCATGGGCTTATAAAAGGATGTCTACCAGTGACCTAGCCCTCAGAGCTTGTGTTGGGCTAATGGCAAAGAGTCATTAGCCCTATGCTTTGCATGTAACGGACATATTGATGACGTGACTCCCTTAGTTTAGCCTTTAGCTTTATACGAATATTGGGATGACTTCTTCGGTCCTTTGCTTGTTGCTTGGTTGGACTTACTCAAGAAGAGTTTCTTTCGATCTTTGAGCTTTATGAACTTGTTCAAAGAGTTGAGATTTCATTTGATATTGATACTAAACTCGACTTAGTACCTTCTTGAGTGAGGATATTTTTATTTGATTTTGAAAAATGACCTTACGACCATTAAGAATGATCTCCCAATTTGGGCCACTTGAAATCACCAAGTTGGAAGAATTTGGAGATTTAGATGCTCTTATCTTTGAGCTAACGAAGTAGTAGGGTCCCTTACTAGTGCATTTTATGGCATGTTGAGTGCGCATACCACCATATTTGGGTGTGTTGAGTCGATTACCCACTAGTCTTGGACTTGAACAAATGATGGAGGATTTTAGGCTAATGAGATGGGGGATCTCTTACTATGGCTTTTATGGCATGTTGAGCATCCTATCAATGGTAGCCATATTTGCCATGTAGAGTCCAACTTGCACACTCGAGCCCTAGATTTAATGTATGGATGGAAGACGTGTTTCCAACTTGATTTGTTGAAGTTGGCAGACTTAAAAATTTCTCTTTTTGGTCAGTAAGACTTTGAGATTCATGAACCTTAAATACATATATGGGGATCACGGCCTTAGGAGCGATGTCAACCCAAATACAATAGAAAGGCCCCCTATTTCACAAGGGAAACCTGACATTTTACTATAAATTTTTTTAAAAAAATGTCCCTTATTTAACAGAGAGATCCTTGCAATATTTCTTAAGTATGATGACATCAAAATTATTTTTAACTTTCACACTTATAATGATCATATGAGACTTACATTGATCATTATAACCATTCATTTGGGGATTTCGGCCTTAGGCGGGATGTCGACCTAAAAATATATAAAATGCCCCCTATCTAATAGGGAGGATTTATGTTTTATCTTGGAAATGTATTCTTGTGTTACAAGAGAATTTTCAAGTAAAACTTATGAAAGTTGTAAATATGATATTCGTTTGATAACACTTCCATGTATAATACTTCTTTAGATATCGACCATTGATTGGTCATTGTCTTTCACCTTAAATCGATGAGTTGGTAGGCTCCTCCTTGATATACCTTTTCAATGACGAAGGGCCCTTCCCAATTGGATTCAAATTTAATGTTGATTTTAAGGTGAGGGATAATTTGTCTTCTCAGCACCAAGACCAATTCTCCTTCTTAAACGTTTGAGGATGCACTGTTTGATCAAATGCTTTGGACATCCTCATAAATTTCTTTGCCAAGCTTGGAGCCTAACTTCATGCTGCGTTCTTTCATCATGGGCATTCTCATATGGAGTAAGACTGTTAAATGGCTACTGAGAGGTTGTTCAACTTCAAGCTGCATAACTAGTTCAACTCCAAATACTGCAAAGGAATGGATTTTGAAGGTGTTTTATAAGTGGTGTAGGCAGCTTCCACAAGCTTAGTATGCCACTCCCTTTATTTTTGGTGAGAATCTTTCACAACTTGATTAGTATTTTGTTGAAAGCCTTGACCAAGCCATTGCTCTCATATTATAAATCGATGAGTATCGCTAGTCAATCTTATGTCAATTAGCAAATCTATAGATTTTAGTGCTTTTGAAGGCTGGACCATTATCTGAGATAATAAATGGCATGTCAATCAGACAATATGGGTGAAGAAGTTGGTCACATGCTCAGATGTGACTTCCTTGAATAGAGTAGCTTTAGCCCACTTAGATAAATAATCAGTGGCCGCTAGAATGAAGTGATGACCATCTGATGATGGCAGGTTAATTGGTCTAATTATATCTGTTTCCCAGCATTCGAATGTCCAAGATACTATCATCGGGTGCATGGGTTTGGAGGCTGATGAATGATGTTTTCATGAACCTAACACTCATGATATCTCTTGGCGTGATTGATATAATCATTTACCATGGATGGTTAGTAAGATCTCATTCTTTTGGTTTTGAAAGTCATTTTAGGACCTTATTATTGTGCGCCATAAAGTCCTTCATGAATATCAGTAATTACCTTATTGACTTCTTCTATTCCAAAGCATTGTAGCCACATCTTCTCGAAGGACCTATGAGATAGAGTATTACCAACATAAGAATATAGTCAAAGCATTTTCTCAAGTTGCGCAGCCATCAACTTATTGCTTAGCAATTTGCTTTCTTTAAAGTAGTCGATGAAGGGTTATCTCCAATCTTCCTTCTCTTCCAACGTGAGGATTTCACTTTGTGGAATTGGTGTTTCTTCAAATTAAGGTCTTTCTTCCTAAGTAGTCTGAGCCTCATCTTTTGATATCAATGAACAATTTGTAAAGGAGTGCGAGGAGCAACGTGAGTTGCATCTTGCTGGCTTACAGTTCATGACCCCTCTTCCAGCGGGAATTTTAGATTTATTGGCTCTAGGACCCAACGAGTGCAAACACTAATTAGTACAAAGTCATCATCTTCCATACTCTCCAGCTCTTTAGCTAACTTAGCCAAACAATCAGCTTTACTATTATTGCATCGAGAAACCTGAGTTATAATGATGTTTGGGATTTGCTTCATAAGCTCGAGAACTCGTTTGTGGTAGTGAACTAATTCAAGCTTATTGATTTTATAAATACCCAGTGCTTGACTAATGATGAGCTAAGAATCTCCATAAACTTATAGATTCTGGACTCCCATAGAGATGGCTTCCTCCAAACCTGCCACCAACGCTTCATATTCTGCTTCATTGTTAGTTCATTCCTCAGTTAACCTGTGGGAGTGCCTCATTATATCACCCTCTAGCATAATTAAGATGAGTCCAATGCTAGCTTAAGCCTTTGGGAGATTTGAGAGGTGAGTATATTTGATGGATGAAGCTCCATCAAAATGTAGTTCTTTCATTTGTTAATTTTTTTTTCATATATGTGCATGATCTGCTCGTTAGGAAGATCATCATTGAGCGATGAATCTGTGAGGATGGGGTGTGCAACAAGGAAGTCAGCTAGAATTTTTCCCTTCATTGTAATTTGGGGAACATATATGATGTCAAATTGTAGTAGAAGAACAACCCCATCATACCAAGTGATCTGTCAATGCTAGTCTTATCATCAAGAACTTCAGCGGATTGATCCTTGAGATGAGAGTAATTTTCTGAGATAACATGTATTGATGAAGCAGATAACATAAATCAACCAAATAATGCTTCTGATTGAGAGTATTGCATTTTGTTCTATTAGCCTTTGATTGATGTAGTATAGGATGTTTTCCTTTCCCTCTTCATTATGTTGTGCAAACAATGGACCTATAGATTCTTCCAGTGACACTATGTATAAGATAAGAGGCTTTCTGGATTGGCTCGATAATGGGCGAATTCAACATATACTTCTTAATATTATCAAAGCCTCTTGACATTCTTTATTCTATTTAAAAGGCGATCTTTTCTCAAGCTTCTTCCTCTTGGACATTATTGATGCCTCCAATGAATTTTTTGGCCCGAAGTGTGGAATAGGTATTTCTTCAATTGGAGGATCGTTGATGGCGCCTCTCTCAAAGATATGGAGTTGGGTGATAGATCCCTTGGATGACTCTCCAAGGTGTTGGTCATCAAATTTCATCACATATGACCTTTTCTACACATTCTTGATGAGTTTTATTTATGGTGGATCTGGAATACAATATATGTTATCGCTATCTTTCTTTAAAGTAGTTTCACTTCGAGGATTTGGCACCCAAATATGCTTACATTTTTGTCGAGACCTTTTGACGGTGGATTCTTAGACCTGTGGTCCAAGTGTCACGCATCGATGCTCATCATGCAAAACTTGAATTAGTTGACATAATGTCGGGGTTGTAGTAGGAGGTCTCTAGCCTCCCTAATGAGAGAATCTTGATATTTTATTTTAATCAATTTTTCTCCAAGCAACATTGAGATCGATGCACTCTTGAATATACAAGTTTCCTCATTGGAGAAGCTATGAACATGTCGAGTCCAAAAGAACTTGATTTAACTAGATATTCCCGCTTTACCCATCTTAGTCAGTCAAATTGTTATAGGTTGGAACACTGCTTTGGTTACATACACATACAATTTTTTTTTGCTTGAACACTAGCTATGAGCATGTAATCAGATTTCTCTTTCTCCATATCTCTAGGTTAGCTTGCTTCGGATGAAGAAGCTTTATCGATTTATTTTCCTTTGACCTTTCTGATGGATTCCTGTATTACGCGGTCAGGTGTTACACCATGATGCTCATTGTGTAGGGATTGTTTAGAATGATATTGAGTTCTTACTATCACTGATGGTAGTTTTTAAGTGGATCAAACTTGGCTTCTCTGATAATTAGCCTTTGATACCTCTTCTTCATAAGGCATTTTTCTTGACAACCTTCAAGATTATATGTACTCGAGTAGATAGATTTCAAAGAGTTGAAAGACCACCACATCACCAAAAGACCATCAGTCCCATGGCTGATTCAAAGTAGCAATGAGCTCACGTTTCTTCTCCTTCTTGCCTTCTACTCAATTTTTTCTAAGAAGAGTCTTTAGCATCGTACATCCTAGTGCAAAGGTTCAACAAAGTAGTGACATTCTAGTATGACTGAAATTTTAATGATGATTCTTTCATGATTGGCACCTTAAAATGACCCAATCTTTCAATACAAAGGCTTTCTTATGAGGAACCCAAAGCAATGGTGGCCATTCTAGTTGTCCTCCTAGTGGTGTGTACAATAGTGCTTCATGAGAGGATTGTTTACTGATGATAGGAAGTTTACATACCAAATTGATAGTAGCTTTAGCATCTCCCATTGATAATTATGTTGACCAAATGAATGTTATAATCACAACAAAGTTGGACAATGAAAAGAGTATTATGTAGATAAACTCCTTACAAATAAAAGATGAAATTAATAATTAGAAATCAATATTTTACCCCATAATTTTAAAATGTAAAGGTACTACATAATAAAATAATATGGAGATTTATGTTTATAATTGAATTAGAATTTTAATTTTTTAGTATATTTTGCTACTACTATAGCTCATTTGACTATTAAAGATGAAAAGAGCCCTGTCTCGGAGTCGCCAAAAATCTATGGGCTCTGAAAATTTTCCACCGACCTCTCAATGAAGAGAGTATGATTTTAATGTTGGTGAAATTTTTAGAAGGCGGATGAAATAGTAGATAAGACACTACCGAGAGATTTCACACTCATTTTATGAGGATTTTAAACCTGGTTCTAGGTTTTCTATAGGCACAAGCACCTTTTGTTAATTACCCTCTTAATGCTGAGAGAGAACTTTCGATTAAGGCTAGCCAATGAATCATTAAATAGAGAGTATATACTAGCAGTATGTGAAGCTTAAAATTTAAGTTTATGAAATTAATTATATTAACTTAAAGCGGATGGTTGGGGGAATGATGACGCGCCTGACATCCCAGGTTTTCATGGTCCCTAGTTTACTTAGTCAGAGGAGGTAGTCGACCCAACCTGACCGAAGGATTCTTGTCAGGAACCATGAGTTGTGTCATCCAAGTAATCCTTGCAGACTTGGGGTGGTGTTTATCTAAGGAAACAAGCTTAAGTCCACCTTAGCTAATAAAGAGCTTTTTTCTCAATCAAAATACATTCTATAGTTCACAGCTCAAAGAGCAAAGCCGTTGGAAAACATACGGGTTATGGCCCTCGAAGTAATTTAGTGGTGTTATTTTGCAACAAGCCATCCAATCAGAGGGCTCTAATCATAACCGCCATCTATGTGGTGCCATTTTTCAATAAAACCACACAGACAAAAGACACGAGCAACATCCCTACGGGCTTAAGATTTTTTGAGTGTAAAAATAGTTATGTATTTGATTTGACATTGGCTCTTTGTGAGCAATAGTTTTCTTAATTTGTTACCCTCGAAAAATAGTTGCGGCTGTGTGAATGGATTTTACTTTAAATTTAAATAATTAATTTTATTTAATTTATATTTTTTATTTGAATATTTAATTATTTTATAAATGATTTTAATTTGAATATATAATGATTTGGCATTAGAATTTTTTGTATAATGAAAACCCCTCCGATTGAAATATTCAGTCAACATGGTCATCATCAGGGTGTATAAGTTAATTATTTATTTATTATTTTATCCTCTCAACTCTATTAATTTAATAATATATGATTAGATCTAAATTTATACTTTGAAAATTTTGAATTTTATTTTATCAATATAAATATCTTGAATCTTTGGTAAAATGACCTCCGAATATATTCAATCAACTCAGCCATCATTGGCGTAAATTTATTATTGTATTATTTCAGATCCTATTAACTTTATTAAATTAATAATAGAGGATCAGATCTACTGTCATATGATAGAGTTAGCTTCTCAGATATTTTATTAAGTTAAAAAATATTATAACAGCATCATTAGATTTTTAAGGTTTGTTAACCTGGACCCGGCCCTATGACCAAACCGAGAATCAACCTGCACAGCATTCTCAAGCACTAAATTTAGGCATTTAGCATAGTGTTTGGGGCCCATGTGGGATAATTAAAATACTTAATGAATTTTAGAAAGATCGAATTGAATTTAAAGTTGTTTCAGAATACTTAGCAAGATTTCAAGTCTCTATAAACCCATCATGTTCGATGTATGTTTTAGCTCATATATGAGTTGGAGAGATCAATACAAGTCACATTTATATTTCTTTTGATTCACATCAATTTGTTTAATGCAAGTCACTATGTGATACAATCATTCATTAAGAAGCTTTGCATTATGCTCACTACGAAGCTACTTAGCCTTAATATTGATCCCTTGTGAATTCCATCTTAAGTTATGTTTTAGTTTGAAAGCAAGCATTCCAATATACTTTAAATTTCATGTGCTTCAAAAAGTAAAATATAATAATCCAAATGTTTCTTTGAAAAATCAATTCATGCTTGTAAGCAACCATTGGATTCACCATGAGTTTGTGAGAGCTTTATTCATATTAGAAAACTCACTCTCACAAAGTCCCCTATCACTGAGTTTTGTACTTGATTAGATGTCAATTCTAAACTATTGCAATCCAATTAATACAATGTGTTGCATGTAAAAGTTCAATTCATTTTTTAAATATGCAAGTAATTATTTCATTTTTAAGTTGAGTTTAAGCTCATTAGTACTTTCATTTGATTCTGTTTAAGCTTCATGTCATTTCAAATTTTGGCAACCTCCCAAAGACCGCCCCACATAGTCGGAGGACCTACCATGCTTAAATTATTCTGTGACACACCGACTTAAGAAATCTTACAAACCCACTACACTTAAAAAGTGTGCATAGGCCTTCAACACTTGTAATTTAAATTCAGATTTTAATTTTGAGCTTAGAATTCATTTCACATTAAATTAATTAAGTCCTCTGTGGGAATTTCTAGCCTCCGATCTTCCCGCAGGAGGTCATCGAGAGTGCTAGAGCATTCCTACCATGTTTAAAAAGCGTGCATAGTTAGTGTCTTGTGATACTATAGCTTAACGAGTCTTTCAAACCCACCATGCTTAAAATAGCATGCATGCAGCTTCAGGCACCTCTATCAAATAAATTATGCTCTCCTCTTCAATAAGCCAACTATTAAGACCACAATATTAAACAAACCTATGGATTCCATGGCTTGCTATTGAGTTGTCTCTACCAATGAGTCTAGTGAGAAGTGATAAGGCTTAGCTTTGGAATCATTGAATCGAACTTGCATTTCAGAGAGAGTAGCATATGCAATTACGACTCACAACATGTATGATCCAGTCTGATTGACATTGCCGAGTTTGAATTAAATCTACCAAGTGATTGGTGAATAGTAATCATCATTTCTCCGCTAACCTAGATCCCCTTTCTCCAGTCTTCACGGTAATTTTGAGGGAAAGCATATGGCCAATACTCTATTTTTTTAATCTCCAAATTTGCATCCTCCAATAGAATATGTGGATCTTTCTCGAGTGGAATTAAGATACATGAACACTAGGTCGAAGACCTTTTTCGAATTCTCCATTCCTAAATTTAGGAACAAGATCATCTCTAGAATAGTGAGCAAAGAACAACAAGAAATGAGGGAAGTGGTCGTAGCTGCTCTTGACGAATGAATGAGATGTCGAAGTCGGGTTGGCTCAATGGGGCTTGCTTTCCAACAGGAATCAAGAGGCTCACGCATGAGAAACCAATGGAGAGGGAGAGAGGCATGTAGCTAGTTCTTGATCTTGCTTGATCTCAGACAGATGATGGAAGGCAATCAAAGATTTGAGTGAGGGAAGGCAACCACCATGACCGGGAAGTATCAGGAGGCCTCGTGAGAGGAATTCCCATGGTTGAGGAGCTTCCTATTTGCAGATGCCCAATTTTTCTTTTTTTTGGTTTTGAGTAAATGGAGTCTGGAAGGGGCTTGACCTTATCTATGCTTGAGAGTGGTTGTGAAGGGCAACCAGATCCCTTCTTCATGCCAACCGAGGATAAAATATGTCGAGTCCGATGTAGCTTTACATGCGACTCAATCCATGGTCGACAAGTGTCCGTATTTTTTCCCCATTTTAGCTTAAAGCAAGAATCGAACGATCTGCCAGAAATATGATATTCATGACGCCATTTACACTTCCCCACTCCCGTAAGAGTCGTTGGAATGTGGAAGAATTTAAAAGAAATATATAGACGATTTAGTTTAGGTTAGTTTTTTAGCAAAATGAGCTCAAGAGAAATAGAAAATCTCATTTTTTTACAAAAGAACCATGAAGATGAAGAACGTTGAGGAAATAAATAACCAATTTAGTGAGGATGTATTAAATACAAATTCATCGATAATATTTCTCGTGCATTTTTTCTACGATTTGTTAGTGATATTCGATTGTCAAGAGAATATGTTCATTACATTCCATTAGAAGCAATTTGGATGCTTTTTTGTTGAATTTTTACTTTTTAGTGTTATTTTGCATATGTACTCTCTGTACCTCTTTGGATGGTATAGAGCATTTAGGGACTTCTTTTTTCAGTTTATTTTGCATATTTCGAGATAATGTTCATTACATTATAATGGAAGCAATGATGGTCATTTGGATGATTTCTGAGTTTTTTTGCATATGTACTCTCATTTGAGAGTACAGCAAAGGGACTTTTTTTCCGCTTTATTTTGCATTCTTTTGATTATATTTATGGCATTCCAATGGAAGAATTTGAGGTCGCTTGGATGTTTTGGGGGTATTTAGATTTATACTCGCACCTCTTGGAGGGTACGCATTTATGGCCTTTTTCCATTTATTTTGTTCTTGAGATTATGTTTAGGGTATTCCAATGGAAGCAATTTGATGGTCATTTTGGATGATTTCTGAGTTTTTTTTTTTTGTACCGTACTCTTGAGGTACGAGCATTGACTTTCACTTTATTACCTTCTTTGATTATATTTGGGCATTCCAATGGAAGCATTTGAGGCTATTTGGATGGTTTCTGGGGGTATTTTGCATTGTACTCTCTGCACTTTGAGGTACAGATCATTTATGGCCTTTTTTTATTTTTCGCTTCTGAGATTATGTTTATTCCAATGGAAGCAATTTGATGGTTGCTTGATGATTTATTTTTGCCAGACTGCACTCTTTGAGGGTACAGCAAGGACTTCTTTTGCTTTATTTATTTACTTTTGATTATGTTTAGGCATTCCAATGGAAGTATTTGAGGTCGTTGGATGGTTTAAGATTTTGCAGTCGTACTCTTGATGGTACATCATTTATACTTTTTTTTCCGCTTTATTTTGCCCGATTCTTAAGATTATGTTTAACACATTCCAAAAGCAATTGTGGTTGGATGGTTTATTTGTATTTTCAGATTGTACTCTGCACTTTTGAGGGTACATATTTTGGACTTTTTTTATTTTGCCTGCTTTTGATTATGTTCATTATATTCCAATGGAAGCAATTTGATGCTTGGATGATTTTTGGGTTTTTGCATCTCAGATTTTGTAACATATTTTTGTATCTGTTTAGCCGATGAATGCTATCAATGAGCCGTAATGACAAAGTCGATGTCTAATGACCCAAATTTGGGAAACTCCACATCGTAATGAATGAAAAGGATACATATCGTGCCTATGCATCAAATTGGCTTGTTTAAGGACTGTTATAGCCAAACTCAAAGAAATTGAAATCAAAAGATTTTCTATGTACAAAAGTTGGTCTAAGAAGTTCCGCTAAATGGCTTAACAAAATTCCATAAAGTTGATACAAGAACTGATTGTCCGGCCATGATTAGATTCTCTATTGATTTGGAGGAGAATTGGACGATTAAAAAACATACAGAAAGTCATAATCATTCTTTGGAGCACAATCTACACCTCACAATGATGCATTAGCATGAGAAGGCATCCGTGTTTAAGACAATGACGAGGTCGAAATTAGAGGATGCATTATCGCCTATCTAAAAGTCGGAGAATATGTTCACAAAAGAGATGCTTTCAATTTTATTCGAAAGAGAAAAGATCGAGATCAGAATGGTGACAAGAATGCATTAATACAATTGTTTAAGGAAAGGCAAGTGGATGGGATGTTTGCATGGGATGTACAAGTTGATGAGTCGATTGCTAAGCTTTTTTTGGAGCAATGACATGTCTGGATAGAATATGATTATTTTGAGGATGTGATAATTTTTATATAAGCTATCGACAATAAATATAATCTTGTTTGTGCCTCTTGGAGTGAATCATCAATGAAAATGTATTTTTGGATTTTTTATCAAGAGACAAGAGTCATTCTCATGGATATTCAAACATTTCTTCGGGATGATGACGATATCTTATAATAATATTCATTGATCAAGATGCTATGAGAGCTATCGAAATTGTATGACATAACATCATAATTGTGCCAATGGCATATTTCAAAGAAAGCTCCTTCCAAGGTTCATTGCTTTAATAGTAATAAGATAAGTAAGGGCTATTTTATAAATGCAAAGTGTGTGACTCGAGAGTTTAAAGAAGCTCCGCCATGCTAAGAAGGCAATTTGATCATGTCATGTCTGAGCTTTATAAGAGATCCAAGTGGTCCACTACATTGAAGGACTCATTCTGCATGGGCATCTTGTCAACGAACGAAGAGTCAACAATGTATGTCAGAATATCTAAACCAACAAGTTCGCCACGATTATTTCTTGGGGTTGGAAAAGGTTATGGAGACATGGCATCGAATGAACATGAAGAAGACTTCAAATACCATCGATTGTTCTATTGTTAAGACCGCCCAATTCAAAAAATAAGTCATAGTTTTATACAAGAAAGGTTTACACTATGTTTGAAGAGGAATTTTGCATGGAGTTGGAGGCCCATCAAGAACTAAGTCGGGACGCCATGGAGTATTTGGTGAGAAACTTAAAAATAAAAAATGCATCCAAAACATGGACTGCATTTCGATAGACCCCTAAGTAACTTGTACTTACAAAAATTTGAAATGATGGGATTACTTGCGCACCGACGTAGTTCTAAGAAGATGTTGTGTGCATTACAACAAGTATCTTCTCATGCGATGGTCTACGTGAGCAAAGAGGAATATTTACATTGACAAGGTATACAAAAAATTAAGAGATGTGGTATGATGGAAATGCTATTGCATTATTTGAACCACATAAGTCGATATGCATATCAAATAAGCCGTCAAGTGGCAAAGAAATACTATGCTGATTTAAAAAACTATATGATGATTAATTGGGAATTCTCCAAAATAAAGAAGAAGAACCCCACAATGATAAGGAAAAGACATTTTAAAGGACCCAGCAATCCGGGTGTTTCCAACTCAACTATTGGGAGATCCAAGAAAGCCAAAAATTCTTGCACAATATTTTTACACAATTCATTACTTTTTCTTGCTGATGTTGAGGTACATGTATTCATTATCGCTTGTAGAAATTTCATTCTGATATTCTACATCGGAATTTAACTTTACAATCAGAAAAGGGTACACTATCGATGATGGATATTATTTTGGGAAAACATTTTGATGCATGACATTATCTTGTTCCTTCTTTTAATGCTTTAGTCCCAGATGACTCTCTTTAACTTAATGCACACCAAGATGTTTAATCAGATGAAGGTGGATTTTCTCATGGTAGTTTAAGCAAGATTGAGCTCTAGGATCTTGTAATCATTGATGTAGCAATAAATATCTAATATATACTTGCATCCTCTCGAGGTGATCTTTTATTCCTTTTTTTTCTAATTTATTTTGAGAAATAATGTTCATTACATTCCAAGAAATTTGAAAGTCGTTGGATGATTGGTGTTTTTTGCATTGTACTCTGTACTTTGAGGGTATAAAGCATTTAGGGACTTCTTTTTTTATTTTGCGCTTGAGATAATGTTCATTACATTACAATGAAGTAATTTGATCGCTTGGATGGTTTGAGTATACATCTGTACTCTGCACCTCCGAGGTACGATCATTTTTTTCCAATTTATTTTCCCGATTCTAGAGATAATATTCATTACATTACAATGGAAGCAATTGAAGGTCGCTTGGATGGTTTCAGGGTATTTTATTCAGACTGTACTCTTGAGGGTACAGATCATTTAGTCCTTTTTCTTATTTATTTCATTTATCAGATTATGTTTAGCATTCCAATGGAAGCAATTTGATGTCGCTTGGAAGATTTATTTGTGGTATTTTGTCTGCATTCTCCTCTTTGAGGTACGAGCATTTAGACTTCTTTTCCGCTTTATTTCTTGAGATTATTTAGGCATTCCAATGGAAGTAATTTGATGGTCGCTTGGATGATTTGGTATTTTCAGATTGCATTGCATCTTTGAGGGTACGTGATCATTTATAACTATCTAATCTAAAATTTAGAAAATTTAATCTCATAATGTGGTGATAAATTTAAAAGCCTCTTAATCTATTGTATTTACACTATTCAAGAATTGAAAATAATTATTATATAATTAAATGTTATAAGTTATCTCTTTCTGACAAGTTTCATTACGCTTATAAGAATTAAATTTTTCATATTGCAATGAGACAAAAAATACTATTTTTTATAGATTAACTTATTTTGTTTTGTTTCATCTAAATAAATAGACAAGTCACTCTGATAAGGTTCAAGTTAATATTGAACTTCATTTCACTCGAGCATGAGCATACTAAGAATACATATGAGTTAATTTTTTAACTGCTTTATTTTCATAATAAAAAAATAGCTAACAACAATCATAATCATATTTTAATACATATGAGTTAAAATTAAAACTATTAAAATATCATGATTTTACAATCAAAATTTACTTACACCAACCACAATAATTTTACAATGAAACTTTTAAAAAAAAGATAATCCCTAATGGCCAAGAATCCCTAATTTAATTTTATGCATTAATTTTATGCATTCTGCTGGATAATATTTATTTTATGCATTCAATTAATTTTATGCATTCTGCTCATAACAAAATGACCATACCATAAAAAATGATTTTAAATGCAGATTTCTTTCAAGAATATAGCCCCCAAAAACCAAATCCATAAGATAAAAATATGATTGCTGGAGTAAAATATCATCCCAGAGTAAAATATCAGCGAAATCAAACTATATGAAATGAGAGAAAAGAAGTTACAAAAAGTAGAGTAAAATATCATCCCAGATCCATAAACGATCCATTCACTTCAACAAAAATAGCTAAGTCTTCGAAGCCACCAAACCGATGCATTATACAAAATCCTATATCAAACTAAATCCTATTGTTCTCAATTTGGATTTTTAAGTCCCAAATAAAATATAGATGTTTAACTCACTCTAAATATATTCATCTTCTTGGCCAATGGTCTACCCAATTTGAGGTTGATTGCACCTCCATGTATTTGCAAAACATTCATGACACTATTTTCTTGACCGGTATCCCACTCACCATTTCAATTGGCCATTTTCGGGATCGCCGCAAAAGATCAAAGATCTTCAACAAGTAATTTGATGAATAGCTAACATAATCTCAACAAGTTGGCCTAAAAAAAAATAGTTAAGAGGAACCAAATTTGAAAACTGCTCTTACAATCTCGTGAAGAATGCTCTATGGGTTGGTTTGGGTAATGAGTCATAAAATACTGTGCCCCTGACTTCATATGCCCAACCGTGAGTGTCCATTCGATTATCTATAATTGGGTGAAGATTAACTCACACACACCGCCGCAAAGTGACATGTTGGATAAATATTTTGCTTTCCATCTTTAGGCCGTACTTGGCATAACTCAGGAAAAGAAGAGAACGATTATAGATTATAGCTTTTATCTAAACAAACAAGAATTAAATCGTAATACCCAACATTCTGAGGTAACATACCCAATGCAAGCATGAAATGTACAAATAGGGGACATACAAAACGAGGAATACTTCTACCAAGAAGAACGCCAAGGCATCAATGCATCCGAGAGATATTGATCAAGCAACTCATCGACCGCCTCGCAATAATGATATTCCCAACCATGAATACTGTATCACCCCTGCAAGTGATAAATATTTTAAAGTGATCTTAATTAAATGAATAAGTTATTTTATGTATGAAGGAGCTGATTGAGGATTGACTTACTTGTCCTCGAATCGGGAGCATGACGTGTCAATAAGATCGAGCATCAGCTTAGGCAAAATAGCTCTGGATGAGAACTCAACAACATGAAGTGCCTCTGATGGCTGCAAGGAAATTACTAATGACAAAAGTTAGTGATGAAGAGCTAGATTCACTATTAATTAAGGATCGATCTACTGAGTATTTTTCATACCTATAATTGATGCTCCTCCACCACAACGATAACAGTCTATGGGTAATCGACCTTTACTGGCTCATCTTTGTGAACCTATAAAAATATTTAGTGAAATCTATTTCTATTATCTCAAATTTAAAAGAAAGTAACTTAATACCTCTTGAGTGGAGGCCACCACATCACTTATTCTTGCTCGTGACTTCCTGTAACTGTGTGTGAAGGGGGAACTAACAGCTTTCCTCTTCCTTCATCTTTCACACACCACGCCAATGCTCACAGTTTGAGCATCACATGTGTAGTATGCCTCCACAAGAACTTCACCCACATGGGCTTCCCGTTGGAAGTATCAACTCATGGTGAAAGCTCTGGGTAGCCTCCACGAGCTTCCTCAGGTACCCTCCCTCGGCTTTCCAAGTGGTAGCCTCTCAGGTACCCTCCACAGGGGAAGCTCCTGTGGTAGCCTCCTCAAGAGTTTTCGTGGTGACCTCCCACACTTGGGGTGTAGGACCCCTGGCAAGAACTTCTCGATAGCACCACAATCAAGCCCATCCATCCTCTCTCATTGTTGCATGAAAAGATGATCTATCTTTCAAGTCCAAACACAAGTATCCTCTCCATAAAGTCTGTGGGGGTAGTAGCAGAGGCGAGCTAGATACAGGATGGGGAGAATATCGAGGAGAGACATATGGAGACTCTGTCACTAATTGGACTTAAAATGGGATCTATCAGCATGTGTAGATTGCGGGGACATTGAAGAGCCAGTCTCCTCTTCTAATATGTCCTCGAATGAAAGGGACACAGCGATAAATCGATAAGAAAATGTGAAGACATACAACATAAATAAAGACATTCTTATATGAACTAAGTGATATTATTATATGTCACTAGTGTCCTCCCAAACCGTGAAAGTATTATTTGGAAACTCTATTTTTTTTCCATCATAGCATCATTGGCTTTGATGGAAATGACGCTTATGATGCTATGTGCTCACCATATCAATGAATATTTTAAATAGTAAACTTCAAGCATTAAATTACACATTCACGGAGATATAGAACATACCATAGAAAGTGACAAAGCCACTGTATGGCAACGCCCTCTATCTTTGATGTAATAACATCAAATTGGGAAACTAGAAAGTCCCAAATGGCCTCTGCGTTGTATTCACAAATCTATCTATGTCATGGTAGGCAATCAATTCGATGACCTATAGTGTGATATATAAAAAATAGATTTGGCAGAGAAAATATGTTGCATATACTTCAGAAACGAGCCATCCCAATTCTCAAGTTGATTCTTAGTCAGATGGGACTGACGTGATTTACCATAAGACCTTCTCCCCTCTGTTTGGCATCCCTATCATCACTACAACTTCATCGGGGTGAAAGGAATGCCCACCAACATGAAAGCTTGCTTTCTATGTCCCAAAGCGATTCGATGTAATGGAGTCTTGCTTAATTTTGAGTCTAATGAATTGATGGAGATGAAGCCTCTTTAAAATATTGGCTTCATCGGTAAAGCATCTTAATATTATCGAACAGTTCTACATTGGTAGGCTACATCTCAGTTATCCTTTTCCGGACATGGTAAACTTCAAAAGAAAAGTTAGGTAATGAGTCTGATGCAAATCACCCATCAAAACCAAGCGACGACTTCAAATTGTTCTAAATGATGTACCCTGAGAGGTATAATCTGCAAAAATACCCAAATAAACCATCAAAGCCATTAAAATTACTTCCATTGGAATGAAACATAATCTCAAAAGAGGCAAAATAAACTGAAAAAAAAATAAATGATTTGTACCCTCAGTAGTCTGGATGCAAAATACCCCAACCATCCAGCTCATTGCTTCCATCATAATAATGAACATATCTCAAGAGGCAAAATAAGTCCTAAATGCTCAGACCCTCAAAGGGTAGAGAGTACAAATCAAATATCCCAAATAAACCATCAAATAGCCATCAAATTGCTTTGGAATGTAACATAATCTCAGAAACAAGAAAAATAAAGCTGGAAAAAAGTCCCTAAATGCTATGCCCTCAAAGAGTGAGATGCAGTAAAATACACTAAAAATCATCAGCGTACATCAAATTGCTTCCATTAAATTCATGATAATCTCAAGGCAAAATAAAGGAAAAAGGACATAAATGATCGTACCCTCAAAGTGTACAGAGTACAGATGCAAAAAAATACAGAAACCATCCAAGCGACCCAAATTGCTTCCATTTATAATGTAATGAATAATCTCAGAGAAAAATAAATGGAAAAATATAAATGATCACCCTCAAGAGGTACAGAGAATAGATACAAAATACCCCCAAAAACCATCAAAATAGCTCAAATTGCTTCCATTGGAATGTAATGAACATTATCTCAAAAGCAAAATAAATTAAAAAAAGTATAAATGTACCCTCAGAGAGGTACTGAGAGAATGCAAAATACCCCCCCAAACCATCCATAGCTCAAATTACTTCATTGAATGTAATGAACATAATCTCAGGCAAAATAAAGCGAAAAAAAGTCCCTATATCTGTACTCTCAAAGAGGTACAGAGAATATCAAAAAAAAACCACAAATCATCCAAGCGACCATCAAATTGCTTCCATTGGAATATAATGAACATAATCTCAAAAGAAGTAGGCAAAATAAAGCGGAAAAAAGTCCTAAATGCTGTACCCTCAAAGAGGTACAGAGAGTCTGAAAAACCCAAAATCATCCAAGCGATCAAATTGCTTCCATTTGGAATGCCCTAAATATAATCTCAAGAAATAGGCAAAATAAATGAAAAAGAAGTCTAAATGCTCATGCCCTCAAGAGTGCAGAGTACAGATAAAATACCCAAATAAACCATCCAAAACCTCAAATTGCTTCCATTATAATGCCCAAACATAATCTCAAGCCAAAATAAATGGAAAAAAGATCATAATGTGTACCTCAAAGGTGAGAATCTGATAAAATACCCCAAAAACCAGACCTTGATAATTCCATTGGAATAAATATAATCTCATAATTAGGCAAAAGAAAGCGAAAAAATTCATAAATTATGTACCCTCAAGAGGTACAAAGTATGATGCAAAATACAAATCATCCAAACATCAAATTACTTCCATTGGAATGCTCTAAATATAATCTCAAAGAATGCAAGATAAATTGAAAAAAAAGTCTAAATGATCTCAGAGAGGTACAGATGAGATGCAAAATACCCCGAAACCATCCAACGACCTTCAAATTGCTTCCATTGGAATGCCTAAATATAATCTCAATAATGCAAAAAGCGAAAAAGTTACTAAATTATCTCGAGGAGAGTGCAGTATCTGAATGCAAAAAAAAACCGAAAATCCAAGCGATCAAATTGCTTCCATTGGAATGCCTTAAATATAATCTCAAAGAGAATCAAGATAAACTAAAAAGTTTGCCTAAATGATCTATACCCTCGAGTGAGGAGAATAGATGCAAATATCCCCGAAACCATTGACCTTCATATTCCATTGGAATGCCTAAATATAATCTCAAAAAGAAGACAAGATAAATGAAAAAGTATGCCTTGAATGATCGTACCCTCAAGATGCAAGAATGCAAAAAAACCTAAAACCATCCAAACAATCTCCAAATTGCTTACATTTGAATGTAATGACATAATCTCAAAAAGCAAAAGAAGCGGAAAAAAAAGCTAAATGCTATGTACCCTCGAGAGAGTGCAGGAAACTTATAAAATAACATATAAAAAATGGCCAATCTTTCTGGACAATGAGAAGAGCAGTAAACCCTAAATTCATTCAAGTTGGAATGCATGTGTAAATACCTCATGTAGTCACCTATACCTCAATTTTTGATTTCTATATCACGAAGAAGGCCGTCCGATCGAGAGCGAGCTAGGCGAGAAAAAATCCTTGTCGAAAGCACTAAAGCTTCGTGAGGAATGTTGAATCGATTATCATCTACTTCTTCTTCTCCACTTTGAATGACAGGGCGGTCGGAGGAAATTAATAGCGGCGTCGTGAATGCATCCCTTTACATCGCCCATTTATTCTTGCTCCATTAAAGCTAAAGCGGGAAAAAAATATTGGACAGCGTCGACCATGGATTGAGTCCATCGTAAAGCTACGTGACTCGATGTAATATTTTCTCGCAGAGATAGCATATAGGAGAAAAAGAAAAAATTGAAGAGTATTTATCTTTTTTTTCCTTATCTTATTTCATTTATAGGGATGTGTTCTTGAGGCATGGGAATGATGCTTGGTGGCTATTCATTGACTGGAGAGGGCAGCAAAGAGATGTGAGGTTTGACAAATGCATATACATGAAGTTATGGAGGTAATGTTTTATATACCCCGTATTTCACACATGAAAATGCACAAGTAATTACTAATTAGTAAAAAGTTAATTGGATGCCTAATATATATATATATATATATATATATATATATATATATATATATATATATATATATATATATATATATATATATATATATCTTATATATATATATATATATATATATATATATATATATATATATATATATATATATTAAGATTAATACTAATCTTAGTATATGATAATGATATAGTAACTTTAGAATGAGTGATATAATTAGCACAATTATATATCTTAAAATTACATATGTAAATATTTTTTTTTATTTATCATTTTATTTGTTTCTCAAATTATGCATCATCATCTCAGAGTACATATAAATTTTAATGAATTTTCTGATGCAATAATCAATGGCAATATAGGTGTCAATTTTTAGTTATTCCAATGTTTTGGATGCAACGGTGATGTCCGTTTTGCGATCGAAGGTCATTATGTTCAAATCATGCATCATTTTACTAAAAATGTGCATTATCACTTAGCTTGATATTCATGAACTCATCCAATCAGCGAGTCTGAGGTAGATTTTGATGTTTTAAGTAATGGCGCGATCAATTTTACAACATCGTTTGGGTATTTATCGTAGCCGACAGATATGCATTTGTGCATTGACGGTTCGATCTCTTGATTGATCAACCGTTGGATTATGGAATATTTATATTTCAATCAATTTCAATATTTTGAACGTAAAGACGCCTGTTCGATGTCATTTCAAATAATTTATTGTCTGCATTTCCTCGATTTGGGCATTGTTGCATTTTAGTCCGTCAAATTTGGCTTGTTATTGATCAACTTACGTCATAAACATTGAGGTCAACACTCACAAAATGAGGGCAAAATCTCTGGGTAGTGTCTTATCTACTATTCCATTTGCCTTCTGAAAATTTCAGTGACATTAAATCATGCTCTCTTAATTGAGAAGTCGGTGGTGAATTTACAAAGCCCACAATAGCATATTGGTTGAAAATAAAATGTAGAATATCAAGTTGTTGAATTTAAGCACACATCTAATAGCAAATGAAAATGGTCTTTTAATTCTCTAAAATCCAATTGTCCTTATGGAATCAGTTGTTTTCTCTCCTTCCATACAACAATAGTTGCAACACTTCTCCCTCAGGAAGCATAAGAAATGAAGTTGAAATTTTCTCTCAAATATGCCATCTCATCCACTTGGAGCTTGAGTTGCTGGAGATATGCATCTCCGATCCCTACAGGAATCATTTGTGGACCAATATATAGAGGTGTAAAGGCTTTGGAATTTCAATCACTTCAAATTAAAATCACTTTTTACAAATGAAAAAATGAGGAAGACTTTTGAGTCCACTTTGTCAAAAGAGTCAGAAAACAAATACTTCTCTCAGGGCATGAGCGGTTTCAGTTTATAATAAAGCTGAAGTTTGTTTTGACGAAATCTCAATCCAAAATAGATCTTTTGATTCTCCAAAATTCTATTTTGCTACTTGTAATACGACTATACCAGTTGTTATGCCTTCCTTAGACGCAGTAAACATGATAGAGGAAGACAATTCTCTCTTTGTCATTGGTAATTCTAGTTTAATAAAGCTGAAGTTTATTCTACTCGATCCAATATGGATTTTCAATTATCCAAAATGGAATTTTGTAACTGGTAATGGCAATTGTTCTCTCATTTTCCATAAAGCAAATGCATGTTATTGGAATTATTTGAAGAATGAACATAGTCAAAAAATAATGGACTAACATCACAAATATTTATGTTAAAAAATTTTTTTTTCTCTTTTTTAGGTAAATATATTTGTTGATTTGATTTATGTCAAAAGATTTTTTTTGTTTTTGAAATTATATGTTTTTGACGTATCATTGTAAAAAATTGTTTTACTCAACATTTTTATTCTATATTATGCTATTTTTATACAAGATAAGTCATACAAAATACATACTTAAAATAATTGATTTTGTGATCATGTCAATAGATGCTATAAATAAGGATACCTTAATAGTTATATTATTTCTATAAATATCATTTTATTTTGGGCATTTACATATATACACACAATTCTTATATATTTACATATCTAATACACAAATATAAATATTTACATACATAGCACCTAAATCTTCTTCATTATTACAATAAAAATAGCACTTTTCTTAATTGTTTGAAGTAAAATTCACCTTTTGAAGTATAGAAAATGTGCTTATATTTGTAAATATCAAAATTTAGGTGTTAGAAATGTAATTGAATAAGAATTGTGTGCTATGTATGTAAATTTTCAAGTGAAAATATTTTGTCTTTAGGACGTAGTAGACCGGACACCAATCACTACATAACACGTGTTCTATTAAAATATGACTTTTTTAACTTAATATTTTGTTGATGCCTTAACTCATTTCGTTATTTCATGCCGGCCATCCATTAAATCGGAGAAAATATTACATGTCATTCTAGATTCTTAGCCATGAGAATATTTTAGGGATTTCATTTTTGTGCAAAAATTTCCTTTTCTCTCTCTCTGTGACCTTCCATCAGAGATTTGTTAAATCTAGGGCATTACAAAATTGAAGTATTATAGGCAACTGCATGATATATTTCTTCCTACATTCTTAAACTTTAATGATTTTAGGGTTTTCATAGTTGTTCTCACCATCGAATAGGAGCATATTTGAAACATTTGAGTTCCTTAAAGGAAAGGAGATTATTTTGCTAGTTTTTGGAGATATTTTGCATGTGTACTCTCATACTCATGAGTACGCTATTTTTCAAAATTTTAATAGTGAGGCTTGTCATATGTTTAGTATATCCCATTGTAAGATATTTGGAGATGTTTCATGAAAAGATTTGATGGTTTTTTTGTTATTTTGCATGTGTACTCTATGTACTCTCAGGTACACCTCATTTTTAATAAATTTTCAACTGTGGGGCTTATCATATGTTTACCATAACCAAATGTAAGATGTTTTGAGACGTTTCATGAAGAATTTGCTAATTTTTGGAGCTATTTTTCATATGTACTCTCTGTACTCTCATGATAGTACATCTTATTTATTTCAAAAATTTTAACTATGGGGCATGCAATTTGTTTATCATAACCTATTGAAAGATGTGTGGAGATGTTTCATGAAGAATTTGCTGATTTTATGAGTAATTTTTCATGTGTACTCTCTATCCTCTCATGAGAGTACACCTCATTTTTTTAAAATTTTTAATTGTGAGGCTTATCATATGATTAGCATAACCGATTGTAAGATACTTGGAGATGTTTCATGAAGAATTTGCTAATTTTAGGAGCTATTTTGCATATGTACTTTCTGTACTTCCATGAGAGTACACCCCATTTTTTTAGTTTTCTCAATTATGGGGCTTGTCATATGTTTACTATATCCCATTGTAATCTATTTGGAGAGGTTTCATGAATTGGTTTTTTGGGGTTATTTTGCACATGTCTCTATACTCTCATGAGAGTACAACCATTTCTCATTTTTAGCTTTTTTACACTTTTGGAACAATATGTTTAGTAGATGCCTCTACAAGCTATTTGGAGGCTAATTAATTAGTTTTTGAGGCAGTTTTACATCTATACTCTCTGTACTCTCATGAGAGTTCTCTGTACTCTCATGAAAGTATAAACTATTTTCTTCTTTTTTTTAATTTTTTTAACCCTATTTAGAGATAATATGTTCGGTAGATGCCTCTACAAGTTTGGAGACTATTGTTATTTTTAATTTATACTCTAATTAGAGTATATCCCATTTTCTCATATTTTTTCATCTTTTTTACTTTGTTTGAAGATAATATATTTGGTATATGCCTCTACAAGCTGTTTAGAGGCTGATTGGTTGATTTTTGAGGCAGTTTTACATTTGTACTCTATGTACTCTCATGAGAGTACAACCTAGTTTCTCATTTTTTTTAGCTTTTTTACCTAGTTTGGAGATAATAGATTTGGTAGATGCCTCTACAAGCTATTTGGAGATTGATTAGTTAGTTTTTTAGGTAGTTTTGCATCAATACTCTATGTACTCTCATGAGAGTACAACTAATTTTCTCATTTTTTTAGCTTTTTTTACCCTATTTTAAGATAATATGTTTTATAGATGCCTCTATAAGCAGTTTGGAAGCAGATTGGTTAGTTTTTGAGGCAGTTTTGCATCTATACTCTAGCCCATTTTTATATTTTTTTAACTTTTTTACCCTATTTGGAGATAATATGTTTAGTAGATGCCTCTATAAGCTGTTTGGATGCTGATTGGTTGATTTTTGAGGTAGTTTTGTAGTTGTACTCTCTATACTCTCATGAGAGTACAGCCCATTTTCTCATTATTTTTTACTTTTTTACCCTGTTTGGAGATAATATGTTTGGTATATGCCTCTATAAGTGGTTTGAAGGCAGATTGCTTGGTTTTTGAGGTAGTTTTGCACCTGTACTCTCTATACTCTCATTAGAGTATAGCCTATTTTCTCTTGTTTTTCACTTTTTTATCATGTTTGGAGATAATATGTTTAGTGGATGTCTCTACAAGCTATTTGGAGGCTGATTCGTTAGTTTTTGAGATAGTTTTGCATCTGTACTCTCTATACTCTCATGAGAGTATAACCCATTTTCTAATTTTTTCCAGCTTTTTTACCCTATTTGGAAATAATATGTTTGGTAGATGCCTCTACAAGCAGTTTGGAGGCTGATTGGTTAGTTTTTGAGGTAGTTTTGCATCTGTACTCTAATGAGTACATCCCATTTTAAATTTTTTACTTTTTACCTAGTGATATATTTGGTAGATATCTACAAGTAGTTTGGAGGTGATTGGTTAGTTTTGAGATTTGCATCATACTCTCTATACTCTTATGAGAATACATTTTTCTCATTTTTTTAGCTTTTTACCCAGTTTGAGATAATATGTTAGTAGATACCATATAAGTTTGGAGGCTTGGTTGATTTTTGAGGTAGTTTTACATCTGTACTCTCTGTACTCTCATGAGAGTACAACCCATTTCATTTTTTACTTTTTTTCCTATTTGGAGATAATATTTGGTAGATGCCTCTAAGTTTGAGGCGATTGGTTAGTTTTGAGGTAATTTGCATATGTCTTAGTACTCTCATTAGAGTACACCTTATTTTCTCATTTTTTAAAACTTTTTTACCTGTTTGGAGATAATATGTTTGGTAGATGCCTCTACAAGTAGTTTGGAGGCTAATTGGTTAGTTTTTGAGATAGTTTTACAACTATACTCTTTGTACTCTCATGAGAGTACACCCCATTTTCTCATTTTTTTAGCTTTTTTACCCAGTTTGGAGATAATATGTTTGGTAGATGCCTCTATAAGTAGTGTGGAGGCTGATTGGTTAATTTTTGAGGTAGTTTTGGATCCGTACTCTGTACTCTCATGAGAGTACAACCTATTTTCTCATTTTTTTAGATTTTTACCCTGTTTGGAGATAATATGTTTGGTAGATACCTTTACAAGCATTTTGGAGGCTAATTGGTTAGTTTTTGAGACTGTTTTGCATCTATACTCTCTATACTCTCATTAGACTAAAGCCCATTTTCTCATTTTTTTTTCAACTTTTTTACCCTGTTTGGAGATAATATGTTTGGTAGATGCCTCTACAAGTAATTTAGAGGCTGATTGATTAGTTTTTGAGATAATTTTGCATCTATACTCTATGTACTCTAATGAGAGTACAACTCATTTTCTCATTTTTTAAAGCTTTTTTATCTTATTTAGAGATAATATATTTAGTAGATGCCTCTAAAAGCTGTTTGGAGGCTGATTGGTTGGTTTTTGAGGTAGTTTTGCATCTATACTGTCTGTAATCTCATGAGAGTAGAACCCATTTTCTCATTTTTTTTTAACTTTTTTATCCTATTGGAGATAATATGTTTGGTAGATGCCCCTACAAGCGGTTTGGAGGTTGATTGCTTGGTTTTTGAAGTAGTTTTACATCTGTACTCTCTATACACTAATGAGAGTAGAGCCCATTTTCTCTTTTTTTTTCACCTTTTTTATCCTATTTAGAGATAATATGTTTAGTAGATATCTCTCTAAAGTTTGGAGGTGATTGGTTAGTTTTGAGGCTTTTTTTATGTACTCTCATACTCTCATGAGAGTAAAACCCATTTTCATTTTTTCACCTTTTACCTATAGAAGTATGTTTGGTAGATGCCTCTGCTTTGGAGGCTTGTTTTATTTTATTTGTATTTGTACTCTCTGTACTCTCATGAGAGTACATCCCATTTTCTCTTTTTTTTTTAGCTTTTTTACCTAGTATGGAGATAATATTTTGGTAGATGCCTCTACAAGCAGTTTGGAGGCTGATTGGTTGGTTTTTAAGGTAGTTTTGCATCTATTTTTTCTATGCTCTCATGAGAGTACAGCCCATTTTCTCATTCTTTTTCGCTTTTTTATGCAGTTTGGAGATAATATGTTTGGTAGATTCCTCTACAAGTAGTTTGGAGGCTAATTGGTTAGTTTTTGAGATAGTTTTACATTTGTACTCTCTACACTCTCATGAGAGTACAATCCATTTTCTTATTTTTTTTCTTTTTTACCCTATTTGGAGATAATATGTTAGTAGATGCCTCTAAGTAGTTTAAGGATTGGTTGGTTTTGAGGTAATTTGCATGTACTCTGTACTCTCATGAGAGTACACCCTATTTCTCATTTTTTTTAACTTTTTTACTATTTGGAGATAATATGTTTGGTAGATATCACAAATAGTTTGGAGGATTGGTTAGTTTTGAGGTAGTTTTATTTGTCTTAGTACTCTCATGAGAATATTTTCATTTTTTTTCAGCTTTTACCATTTGGAGATATATGTTTGGTAGATGCCTCATGTAGAGGTGATTAGTTGTTTTAAGCAATTTTGCATCAGACTCTGTACTCTCATGAGAGTACACTTTTCTCATTTTTTTAGATTTTTTTTACCCAGTTTGGAGATAATATGTTTGGTAGATGCCTTCAAAAGTTTTGGAGGCTAATTGATTAATTTTGAGGCATTTTGCATCTCACTCTCATGAGAGTATCTTTTCTCATTTTTCAATTTTTTACACTATTGAGATAATATGTTTTAGATATCTCAATTTGAGGCGATTATTGGTTTGATTTGTATGCTCTCAATACTTTTATGAGAGTACACCCCATTTTCTCTTTTTTTTTAGCTTTTTTATCCTGTTTAGAGATAACATGTTTAGCAGATGCCTCTACAAGTAGTTTGGAGGCTATTTTGTTAGTTTTTGAGGCAGTTTACATTTGTACTCTCTGTACTCTCATGAGAGTATAGCCCATTTTCTTATTTTTTTAGCTTTTTTATCCTATTTGGAGATAATATATTTGGTAGATATCTCTTTAGGTGGTTTTTTGAGGCGGTTTACACTTGTACTCTCTATACACTCATGAGGTATAACTATTTTCTCAATTTTAGCTTTTTTTATCTGTTTGGAGATAATATGTTTTAATGCCTCTACAAGTTGTTTGGTGGTGATTGATTTATTGGAGTTTTGCATATATACTCTACTCTCATGAGTACAAATTTTCTCATTTTTAGCTTTTTTATATTTGGAGATAATATGTTTTGATGCCTCTAGTAGTTTGGTGATAGTTGGTTTTGAGATAGTTTTACATACTCTATACTCTCATGAGAGTACAATCCATTTTTTATTTTTTTCAACTTTTTACCTATTTGAGTTAATATGTTTAGTAGATGCCTCATATTTGTTTGGTGATTGGTTGGTTTTGAGATAATTTCATATATACTCTCTCTCATGAGACTAGACATTTTCTTATTTTTTTCAACTTTTTTACCTAGTTTGGAGATAATATGTTTGGTATATGCCTAAGCTTTGGAGGTGAGTTGATTTTAAATAATTTTGCATCTCTCACTATGCTCTCATAAATTACAACCCATTATCTCATTTTAACTTACCTGTTTGGAGATATATGTTTGGTAGATGCCTCTGCTTTGGGATTAGTTCTTGAGAGAGTACTCTCAGACTCATGAGAATTACACATTTTCTCATTTTTTTAGCTTTTTTATGCTATTTGGATAATATGTTATTAGATGCCAGCTATTTAGAATGAATGGTTATTTTGGTTTAGTTTGTGCATGTACTCTCTACTCTCATGAGGTATACCTTATTTTTTTTTTTAACTAGCTTGTCATATGTTTATTATATCATTATCTCTTGGAGAGGTTTCATGCAAATTTGTGGTTTAGGGTTATTTGGCATGTGTACTCTTGCCTCCATTGTGTTGATAATATTTTCATTAATTAACTTTTCATTTTGAAGTATAAAATGTATAGGAAAAGGATAACTTCCCAATGCATGCCAACCGACATTAGAGTGGTGTTTGATACTATTTCAGCATGCTTTATTGATGATGTTCTTGACGTTTTAAGAAGGCTACATTTGCATCAATTCATTACATGTTTGGAATTAGAAGGCGGTACCATCACTTAATCATGTCTTGTTGGGATATAAAGAAGAAGCCATTCTATTTTGGTGGCCAATGCATTTCCTTTTCACCCCAATAAGTTTCATTAATTGTAGGATGCCAGAGAGGAGAAGGTCATATGGAAAAATCCCACTTTTGAAGTTACTCATTGATTTTAAGAATAAACTTGAGAATTTGGATTGCTCTTATTTGCACACAATTTGTCTGAGTACATACTTTTACTTTCAAAATCTTTTTTTATATATCATAACTATAGAGTGGCATAATTGATAGCCTATCATGATATAGAGATTTGCTATTACAATCTAGACCATCACAGGGCTTTGGTTTCAATTTGATGGTATTACATCAAAAAATTGACATAGAAAAATATGGCTTTGTCACTCTTCTAATGGTTACATTTTGAGATTTATATTATTTGATGTATTGAAGTTAAGTTATATAAATATTCATAGATTCTGATAGCATATAGGCATCATAAGGCCAATATTTCTTTAAAGCACGTATGATGGCCAAAATAAAGTTTGTAAATGACTTGTGGTTTGGAAGGACTAGGTGATGAAAATAAATTCACTTTTATCTTAAAATGTATTTATTCATATTATAAATCACCATATTTTCTTATTGGTGTAAGTCTACCTTTCATTTGAGGACATATGGAGGGACCGCTCCTTGAAATAGTGCCCCATCAACAAAACCCATGTCTTGATAGCCCCATTCTAAGTCCAAGGAGTGCCCCCACTAAATTTCTTGATCTCTTCGATATCCCCTTCAATGTATCTCTCATTTTACCCATCAGCTTTGCGGTAGAAGATGCCATATTTCCACAGGGAGTATCATGTTTTGAAGCATCAATAAGAGAATTGATGGAATTAATTTGGGTAGCTCTATTTAGGCGTGGTTGCTAAGGGTCTAGCATGGGGAAGCTCCTATGGAGGCTACCAAGAATCTCTTGAGGATACCATGGGCAGCTATGGAGTTTACCACAAGAGAAGTATGGAAGATGAGGCTACCAGGGAAGCTCATGGAGGCTACCATATCTATGGAGGCTTCCACTGACATGAAGATGTTGCTCGACCTTTTTACATTGAATGTGGTGTGAAGGCTAATGAGAGAAAAGTTGTATCCTCCCCTTCATAAATTAGAAGTCCGGACAAAATAACTTGTAGCTCCCAGATGTGAAGCGAAGAGGTATTAATAGAAGCTTATTTCACTAATTTTTTATGTAGGTTAGTAAAGGTGTTCCAATATCAGTGGATGAACCAATGACTGTTGTCGTAGTGGTTGAGGATCATTAGGCGGAGGTATTCTTCATCTTAGAAGATTCAGCTTTAATTCATAATGAATCTAGCTCTTCATCACTAATTTTCTTGCAGCTAACTGAGGAAACTAATATTGTTGAAAACATCAAGAGATGTCGTGCCCAAGCTAATGCTATAGCTCATTGACACCTCGCGCTCCTGATTCAAGGACAAATAAGTCATTTTTTTTACTTTATCTCATTCTGCATAGATAAAATCACCTATTCATTTAGTAATACTCACATTCTCATGCTTCTCACATGCAAGAGTGATAATATTATGTAGGAATATCATCATTAGAGGCATTGATGAGTTTATATCGATTATGTATATGCATCAATGCCTTCCCCTTTTACTTTTATACTCTTTTCAGGCTATATGTCCACTTTCGATATTTATACTTGAGTTCTTGCAAAATTTTGGGTAATATGATCATCTAGTTTAGATAGTTAGAACTACTAATTATAAACTTTTTTCTTCCTTCTTACAAAGTTATTCATGAAGGAAAGCAAAATGTTCATCCGACATGTTACTTCTGAATAGTGTTTCAATAAATTACTCTTACTTCTATTATTAATAATTAGCATTGGACATTATTGGTGGGGCATATTAAGCAAGGGAGTATTT
This sequence comes from Cymbidium sinense, assembly GCA_021442155.1. NCBI lineage: Eukaryota > Viridiplantae > Streptophyta > Magnoliopsida > Asparagales > Orchidaceae > Cymbidium > Cymbidium sinense. The sequence goes on along the minus strand of CM038219.1, from coordinate 156,518,117 downwards.
TATGACTCATTGCCAAACCCACTCATAAGGCTATTCTTTTATATTATAAGAATTATTCTCATTTTCGGTTTGAGCATACTTACTAATTCTTTATTTTTTACTCTTTAGATCAAATTACTCATCAAGATGCTGGAGCTTTTGTGATTATAGAATGGCCAATCAAAGTGATGGTGCTCTTGGTCCAGAAAATAGTATTGATGGGATGTTTCATGCAAATACATGAGCTGATGTACCTCATTGGTTCTAAGATTGGCCAAAATTTTGAGTTACATGCTATTTTCTATTTAGGTATGAAAAAACTAAGATGAAAAATGTTGAATTGAAGAGGTTTTCTATGCTGAAAATTAATTGCTTTAGAAATCTAACTGTGTTGTGTGTTTATGGATGCTATTAGAAGCTATTTTTCAGCTTTTTTTCCCATTTTGGAGATAATATGTTTAGTAGATGCTATTAAAAGCTGTTATGAGGCTGATTAGTTACTTTTTTGTTCAATTTTATATATATACTCTCTGTACTCTCATGAGAATACATCATATTTTCTCATTTTTGTTAGCTTTTTTGACATGTTTGGACATAATATGTTTAGTACATGCCATTACAAGCGTTTAGGTTACTTGATGAGTTTTTGGTTATTTTCATTGTACTACCATTACAATATATTTAGTACAACCCTTTTCTCTTTTTTTTGAACTATTTTACCCAATTTTAGAATATATGTTTAGTATGCTTTTACAAAATTTGGAGGAAATGGTTATTTTAGTTCAATTTTATCTATACTTTGTGTACTCTCGAGAGTACACCATTTTCTCATTTTTTTTTTTTTCCTATTTGGAGTTATATATCATTACAAATATTAGAAATTTTGATTGCATTTTTAATTTAGTTTTTTTTATCTACTCTGTGTACTCTCATGAGAGTACACCATTTTCATTTTTTTTTCAAATTTTTACCTATTTGGAGTTAAATGTGTACATATGATTAGCTATTTGGAGGTTGATTGGTTGCATTTTGGTTCAGTTTTCTATCTATACACTGTATACTCTCATGAGAGTACACCCCATTTTCTCTTTTTTTTTTAGCTTTTTTACCCTATTTGGAGTTAATATGTGTAGCTGATGTCATTAGAAGTTGTTTGCATGTTGATTGGTTGCATTTTGGTTTAGTTTTCTATCTGTACTCTATGTACTCTTAAGAGAGTACACCCTATTCTCTTTTTTTTTATTTTTTTAGAGTTAAAATGTGTAGATGCCATTAAGTTGTTTAGGATTAGTTGCATTTTGGTTTTTTTTCTATATACTCTACATCAGAGTACACCCCATTTTCTCATTATTTTTCAATTTTACCCTATTTGGAGTTAATATGTGTAGTAGATGCATTAGGTTTTGGAGGCTAATTGGTTTGCATTTTGATTTAATTTTTATTTGTACTCTATGTACTCTTTTGAGAGTACCCATTTCTCATTTTTTTATTTTTTACCTTATTTGAGTTAAAATGTGATAACCATTAAAGTTGTTTGGGCTAATTGTTTCATTTTGGTTCAATTTTATCTACTATGTGTCTCATGAGAGTAACAATTTCTATTTTAACCTTTTGAGTTAATATGTGTAGCATAGATCATTACTATTTGGAGTGATTGGTTGCATTTGGTTCATTTTCAAATATTCTGTGTACTCTCATGAGAAAATTTTCTAATTTTTTTAGTTTTTACCCTATTTGGAGTTAAATGTGTGATGCATTAGAAATTTGTTTATATTGATTTTATTTTTATTTTCTATCTCTATTTGAGTATTTTTTTTTAATTTTTTTGTTTTGAAAATATATAATACCATTAGAAGTTTAGACTAATTGGACATTTTTTATTTTTCTATTTGTACTCTCTGAGTACAATTTTATCATTTTTTAATTTTTTTATGTTTAATAAAATGTGTAAAATATTGAGATGTTTTAATTTATTATTTTTATTTTCTATACTACTCTGTACTCTCATGAGTACAATTTAATTTTTTAGTTTTTTTTTTATTTTTAAATTAATATGTTATAATGCCATTACAAAAGTTTGAACTTGGTTGATTTTGGTTATTTTATCTATACTCTATGTACTCATGAGTACACTATTTTCATTTTTTTTGATTTTTTTATGTTTTATATATGTATTTAAATTATAAAATTTGTTTGAAATTTATTATTTTGGTTTAATTTTATATAATTGAGAGTAATTTTTTAGTTTGATTTTTTATTATTTGAAAAATAGTGGATTTAATCATTTGACTTATTTTCTATTTTATTTGACATTGTAATTTGAAATAAAATAATTTGACATATAAAATGTATTTGAAGTTTTAATAAATATTGAATAAATTATTTTTTTATACAATAATGATCTAGCAATGATCGAAGGTAAAATAGTTATTTTATTAAATAAATATAAAATAACAATAATGATAATCAATGATATATTTACAAAGAAACTAATTAATTTTTTTTAAATAAAAATAACAAATTTAAGATGAAAATATTTAAAAAATAGATATTTTTTTTTTTGTATAATTGCTTAAGTTTAAATTTGACTAATCTAAATAAGTAATAATATAAAATTGAAAATTTTATATAAATTTAGTATTTCTCTTTTGAAATTTAAGTCTTATTTAATTTTGATCCAAATTAAATCATTTTAATGCTTTCTAAAATTTATAAGAGCATCATTTACTCAAAATAGTTGATAAAACACAATCATTCCAATCATTATAATTTTGAATTCCATTTACTCCTAATAATTCGATCAACTTAAAATCATGATTTTATTTTCTTTTCTTTTCTTTTTTTAAATGGAAAATTATAAGAGCACTACCATTTCGAAACTATAATCCAATATATTCTAATAATTATTAAATATTATTCATTATTTTTTTTACTAAAATATAGTTGAAAGTTCTATTAAAATTAGAAAATTCTCTTTTAAACCTAATTGTTATTAATTTTAGTATTTTTATCTTCTTTTTAAATAATGAAAATTTTATAAGAATTAAAATTCTTGTAGAGTTACAATCTGAGGTTTTGATTTACTTTCATGTACTTTTATACTCTCAGAGAGTACATTTTTTCAATTTTTTTAAGTCTACCCTATTTAGGGATTAAATGTATAGTAGATGCATTGTAAATTTTCTTTGGTAGATTTTGGGGTTATTTTGTAGCTATACTCTATGTACTCTCATGAGAGTACACTTGCTTTACTGAATTTTTTTTAGCATTTCGATCAATTCTTTCATTCAAATATTTAGTTGATATCATTACAAAGTGGTTTGAAATTGCTTATTTGTGTTTTGGGCTATTTTGCATGTACTCTCTATACTCTCAGAGAGTACACCCCATTTTCCATTTTTTAGATGTTCTACCTATTTGGAGATAAAATATTTATAGATGCAAATGTAAGTATTTTCAAGTTTTTTTGGTTTGGAGTCTTTGTATTGCTCTCTGTACTCTCAAGAGTACACCATTTTCCCATTTTTTGGATATTCAAATATTTGGATAAAATTTTTTTAGTGTAAATGTAAGTTGTTTGGAGGTTTATTGTTGGTTTATGGGCTTTTTTAGTGTACTCTCTACTCTCAAGATAATTTTCTGTCATACACACAGATAAAATATTTAGTAGATGCAAATCTATTTGTTCTTTTCGTTTGGAGATAATGTTCAAATTTTGATATACAACTGATCTATTGATGGAATTTCAATAGTTTACACTACAGAATATATCCAACACATTAAAAACATAACCAGCAGAAGTCTAAGTACAAAGATTACCCTCCAAGTATAACATAGTATCTACTAATTGACACATTTTCAGTCAAATTGACTTTAAGGTATGTACAATAAGAACACATGATAATGATATCACATTAAAATATTTTCTTGTAATGATATCCATCATCAATGTACCTTGATTGATTGATTGTTGAGCTTGAGTTAAATTCTAGAATAGAACATGTATTCTTGATATGTAAGAGCATGAATGAAGGGTTTTCCATGCATACCTTTGAAAAGCACTCTAGAATAACAAAAAAAAGGTGTTGCAATGGGTGACCTACATGGTCTCCACCCCTCATAGTTGTTCTTTGGTCTCTATAATATTAAAAATAATGGTTTAAAGTTTAAAAGCAATATTTAAAGACTATAAATTCAAAGGCAGATAGAAAATTACTCTTGGCTTGTTTCTCTCTAATATCCCTTGACCTTGCATTTGAAACACCCTTTGGCCATTGCTTAACTGGATCCTTTAAAATCATTTCTTTATCTACCTGACTTCTTCTTAGCTATTCTATCAATTGGAGGTGAATTCCCATAATATAGAGTCGACATTATCATATAGTTTTTAAGATCGGATATACTCCTCGACTTTCTTATTACCTTGTGCCGTGCTTATTTGATATGCATATCGATTTGGTTCCAAAAATAATGCTAGTTTCATTTCCATCATTGCCTTCACATCTTTTAAGTTCTTGTAAGTATCAAAGTATATATCCCTATTTTCGGTTGACCATCGCATGAGAAGATACTTCTGAATGCTAATATCTTGACTAAGAACTTCGGATGTAGTACAAGCACTCCCATCATTTCAAAATTTTTTACAATTATAAGTTACATTTAGGCATGTCTTGTCGAAATGGATAGTTCATGTTTTGGAAGCACTTTTATTCTCTAAGTTTCTCAACAAATACTCAATGGGATTGTCATCTGACACATTTGCTGCTAATCCTCCAACTCCATGCAAAAATTGTTCTTCAAATATTGTATAAAGCTTTCTTATGTAAAACATAGCGAATTATTTCAGAATTAGACTTGTCTTAACAACAGCAATAATTGTTGATTGGCTGCACTTGAAATCTTCATCATGTTCATTCCATTGCCATGTGTCCATAACCTTCTCCAATCCCAAGAAATAATCTCTGATTGAACTTATTGGTTTAGAGATTCTATGAAAAACATTGTTCGTGGACTCACTGTGTTACGTTAACAAGATTCCCATATAGAATGAGTCTTTGTAGAATGTGGTGGACCACTTGTATCTAATATCTTATAGCTCAAATAGTCAAGCATGATCATGCAAATTGCTTTCTTCTAGCATGGTAGACCAAGCTTGCTCAAACTCTTCTGTGAGTCACACTTACTCATGCATGTATAAAAGAGACTTTGTATTGTCTTATTACTATTAAAGCAATGTACCTTCGAAGGAGCTTTCTTCGAAATATGCCATTGGCATAACCTATATGAGTATGTATAATGCAATTTTGATAGCTCTCACCATTGCGATCTTGATCGTGAATATTATTATAGGATGTCTCATTTATCGAGAAATGTTTTGAATAGCCATATGAATGACTCAATTATCTCTTATAAAAAAGGCTACTCCAAATAAGATATTTTAGTGATGATTCACTCCAATAAAAGGGGCACAAATAATATTATATTTATTGAGTCGATAGCTTGTATCAAAAATTATGACATCCCTAAAATAATCATATTCTATCCTTGACATGTCATTGCTCCAAAAACCAAAAAAGACTCATCAACTTGGACATCCCATACAAACATCCCATCCTCCGCCTTTCCTTGAATAGTTATATTAATGCATTACTATCACCATTCAATCCTCGATCTTCTTTCTTTTGGATGAAATTGAAAGTATCTCTTTTAAAGCCAATATTCTCCATCACAACTTCCTCACTTAGATAGCTAAATTTCAGTTGCTCTAATTCTGGCCTCTGTCATTGACTTCAACATAGCCGCCTTCTCATTGTTGATGATCTAAGAAGATGTAGGTCACTCGACTTTGCTAATAAATGATTATGACTTTCTATATATTTTTAACCATCTAATTCCCATCTATATCAATAAAAAAATCTAATCATGGTGGACAACAACTCCTGTATCTTTTTTGGAATTTGATTAGTTTAGATTGACAACTTCTTCAGACCTGCTTGTGCACATAAAGAATTCTTTGATTTCAATTTCTTGAAATTTGGCCAATAACTAGTATGATTCTATCTAACACTAAATCCAATTTGATATGCGTAATCACAGTACAATGCATACATCTCCTTTTCTTTGTTAGCATTAGTGCTAAGGAGTTTCCCCACAATTTGGTCATCAGATATAATGGCTTCATCATCACACTGATCATTTACCTCATTCACCTGCACAGACACAAATATGTTACATGCAAAACAGCCCCAAAAACTAGGAAATTCTTCGTGAAACACCTCTAAATAGATTACAATGGGATATACTAAACATATGACAAGCCCCACAATTGAAAATTTTAAAAAAATATCGTGTATCCTCATGAGAGTTCAGAGAGTACATGTGTAAAATAGCCTCAAAAACTAGAAAATTCTTCATGAAATACCTCCAAATAGATAATAATGGGATATACTAAATATATGACAATCCCCATAATTAAAAATTTAATAAAAATAGGGTGTACCCTCATGAGAGTATAGAGAGTACACATGCAAAACAACACCAAAAAACTAACAAATTTTTCATGAAACACCTTCAAACATCTTACAATGGGATATTAAAACATATATAAGCGATAAAAAAATTGAAAATGGGGTGTACTCTCGAGAGAGTACAAAGAGTACACATGCAAAATAATCCCAAAAACTAAGAAATTCTTCATGAAACACCTCCAAATAGATTATGATGGGATATACTAAACATATGACAAGCCTAACAATTGAAATTTTTTAAAAAATGGGGTGTACCCACATGAGAGTACAGAGACTACACATGCAAAATATCCCCAAAAACTAAGAAATTCTTCTTGAAACCTCTCTAAACAAATTACACCCCAAAAACTAAGAAATTCTTCATGAAACCTCTCCAAATAGATTACAATGGGATATAGTAAACATAAGATAAGTCCCATAATTAAAAATTCAAGATAAATGAGCTGTACTATCATGAGAGTACAAAGAGTACACATGCAAAATAGCCTCAAAAACCAACTAATTCTTCATGAAACTTCTCCAAATAGATTACAATGAGATATAGTAAACATATGACAAGCTCCACAATTGAAAATACTGAAAAAATGGGGTATACTGTCATGAGAGTACAGAGAGTATACATCCAAAATAGCTCCTAAAACTAGCAAATTCTTCATGAAACATCTCAAAACATCTTCCAATGGGATATACTAAACATATGACAAGCCCTAAAGTTAGAAAAAACTAAAAAAATAAGGTGTACTCTCATGAGAGTACAGAGAGTACACATACAAAATAACTCCAAAAACTAGCAAATTCTTCATGAAACACCTCCAAACATCTTACAATGGGATATCCTAAACTTATGATGAGCTACACAATTGAAAACTTTAGAAAAATGGGGTGTACCCTCATGAGAGTATATATAGTATACATGCAAAATATCCCTAAAAACCAAAAAATGCTTCATGAAACACCTCCAAACATCTTACAATGGGATATACTAAACATATGACAAGCCCCACAATTTAAAATTTTAGAAAAATGGGGTGTACCCTCATGAGAGTACAGAGAGTACACATATAAAATAGCTCACAAAACTAGAAAATTCTTCATGAAACACCTCTGAATAGATTACAATGGGATGTATTGAATATATGGCAAGCCCCACAATTGAAAATTTTAGAAAAATAGGGTGTACCCTCATGAGAATATAGAGAGTACACATACAAAATAGCCCCAAAAACTAGCAAATTCTTTATGAAACACCTCGAAACATCTTACAATATAATAGCCTAAACATATGACAAGCCTCATAGTTAAAAATTTTGAAAAAATGGGGTGTACTCTCATGAGAGCATAGATAGTACATATGCAAAATATCCACAAAAATAAAAAAATTCTTCATGAAACACCTCCAAACATTACAATGGGATATACTAAACAAGGCCCCACAATTGAAAATTTTAGAAAATGGGTTGTACTCTCATGAGAGTATAGAGAGTACAAATATAAAACATCTCCAAAAATCAGCTAATTCTTCATGAAACATTTCCAAATAAATTACAATGGGATATAGTAAATATATGACAAGCCCTATAATTAAAAAAATTAAAAATAATAAAGTATACCCTCATGAGAGTATAGAGAGTACACATATAAAATAACCCCTAAAATCAATAAATTCTTTATGAAACATCTCCAAACATCTTATAATATGTTATGGTAATCATATGACAAGCCCCATAGTTAAAAATTTTAAAAAAATGAGGTTTACTCTCATGAGAGTACAGAGAGTACACATACAAAATAGTCCTTAAAACTAGCAAATTATTCATGAAACATATCCACACATCTTCCAATAGGTTATGGTAAACAAATTGCAAGCCCCACAGTTAAAACTTTTGAGAAAATGAGGTGTACTCTCATGAGAGTACAGAGAGTACACATGCAAAATAGCTCTAAAAATTAGTAAATTTTTTATGAAACATCTCAAAACATCTTACATTAGGTTATGGTAAACATATGACAAGCCTCACAATTGAAAATTTTAGAAAAATAGGGTGTACCCTCATGAGAGTACTGAGAGTACACATACAAAGCAGCCTCAAAAACTTAGAAATTCTTCATGAAACACCTCCAAACATACTACAATGAGATATACTAAACATATGACAAGCCCCACAATTGAAAATTTTAGAAACATGGGGTGTGCTCTCATGAGAGTAAAGCGAGCACAGATCCAAAATAGCCCTAAAAACTAGGAAATTATTTATGAAATATCTCCAAATAGATTATAATCGGATATACTTAACATATGACAAGCCCCAAAATTAAAAATTTTTAAAAAATAGGCTGTATTCTCATGAGAGTACATGGAGTACATGTGCAAAATAGCCCAAAAAACTAGCTAATTCTTCATGAAACCTCTCCAAACATATTATAATGGGATATAGTAAACATATGACAAGCCTCACAATTGAAAAAATTGAAAAAATGGGATATACCCTCATGAGAGTACAAATAGTACACATGCAAAATAGCTCCTAAAACTAACAAATTCTTCATAAAACCTCTCTAAACATCTTAAAATAGGTTATGGAAATCATTTGACAAGCCACACAGTTAAATTTTTTAAAAAAATGAGGTGTACTCTCATGAGAGTACAAAGAGTACACATATAAAATAGCCCTTAAAACCAACAAATTTTTTATGAAACATCTCCACACATCTTTCAATAGGTTGAGGTAAACAAATGACAAGCCCCATAGTTAAAAATTTTGAAAAAAGGAGGTGTACTCTCATGATAGTACACAGAGTACACATGCAAAATAGGTCCAAAAATCAACAAATTCTTCATGAAACATCTCAAAATATCTTACATTAGGTTATAGTAAACATATTACAATCCCCATAGTTAAAAAAATATAAAATAAGATGTACCCTCATGAGAGTACAGAGAGTACACATACAAAATAGCCCTAAAAATTAACCAATCAGTCTCAAAACTGCTTGTAAAGACATCTACTAAACATATTAACTCCAAACAGGGTTAAATAGCTAAAAAAAGAGAAAATGAGGTATACTCTCATAAGAGTATAGAGAGTACACATGCAAAATAACTCTTAAAACCAGCAAAGTCCTCTTGTAAAGAACTCCAAACATTGTAGGAAATATATATTACATAAAAAATTTTCAAAGAATATCACTAATAAACCCTAAAAAACTATATATAAAACGGTTGAGAAAATTTATCGATGCATATTTATTTAATAGATCATTCACTAAATTGGTCACAATATCAAGGCCACAACTTCCAAATTTGTTCTCCATCTTCACGGTTCTTCCTGAAAAATGAAATGAGATTTTTTGTTTCTATCTCTGAGCTCAGCTTGTCTGAAAAACACAACATATTATGCCCTAAATCTATTTATATATTTCTTTTAAATTTCTTTGGGCATTCAAATGGCATTTCTCCCATCAACAAGCCCTGCCAAGTTAACGAAACCATTAAAGCATCAAGTTAACGCTAAGTTAAAAGCCATATTTCATCGATATTAGATGAAGTCATTAGATGTAAAGCTACTTCTGGACTCCAAATGTACTATTTTCCCTCTATTTTCATGGTTCCAACTTCATCTCCACCAAAAGATTACAACTACCAACACACAAAATTAAGGAAACCCTCCCAACCTCTTACCACGCAGTCCTCATTGCTAAAAAAAGATTTATAAGAGGAAACTGAATCGGAGGGAGAGTTGCCGAGAACTCTTTTGCAACATCGAATGATTCTCTCCTCTTCTTCTTCTTCAATGTCATCTTTTTCCTCTTCATCATGGTCAGATCTCCCTCTTGACCTGTAATTAAACATCAGAGATAAGTTAAAGCTTTATCAACGCATTGATCTCTTCTCCTTCGATCGTGCTCCCAATATGCTCATGCCATGGGTATAATGTACTATGAAAATGCACATCCACTTTAGAAAAGAAGGATAGATCTCTTCCTTGCCATTTTCTTTTCTCACATCAATCTTTCAACAAATGGATTGTCTTCTTAACTCATAATAATTAGATTCTTTATCTCTTTGATCCGGTATCAAACGATAAACTCATATTTCCCAGTCTGTCTCCAAAGCTATTCCACCATGATAAAAAGTTAAAATCAAGTGTTCAAAATTCGCCTAGGTTATTCAACAGAAAGGTGGTCGTCTCTTCGAGCTCTGCTGACGGCGTTGCAGTGGCTGGTATTCTTGAGTTATACAACGAAGGCATTACCCTAAAAAGTAGTTTAGCATTTTGTAGGTATGGTAATGGCAAAGGTGGAGAGTTTCGATGGATGGATGTAATGACATAGTTAGTATCGTTATCGTTGGCGATGGGCGGTTTTTTTCCATTGGCCGTGATTCATGCTCGACGAAAGGCCTCCAATGATCAGAGTATAAAAGTTTATACTAATGTTATCGATATGTATCTTAGTGCACTATCGGAAGAAGCATCCAACCAATGAACGATCAACCACCCCTTGTTGTCAAATGGAATTGAGCGGAGGATCAGCTTTGAAGATTTATGGGAGTTATTGGAGATATAGTTTTGGTCGGATTTGGATGGCTTTGAAATTGGATGTGACAAAGCTAGCTCATAGCAGGAGCTCAAAGTTTGGTGTGAAGTCGTAGATGTGCCTTGATTCATCTTTCATGAAATTGAAATTTACTCCATCAATAAGGAAACCATTACTCCAAGTTGAAATGTTGCATAAGAGAGAGAATTTGAGCTAAATTTATTTTGAGATGAATATAATTTATATTTGATTGATTAATTAATTATTTGATTTATCTCAAAATAATTTAATCAAAATATATTGATTCTTTTTTTGTGATGATGATCTCTTTGATCATGTAATTTGTATCTAATTTGTATTATTCATTTCTAACTTTAATGTAAAATAGGGATGATTTCTATATTGTTTGTGACGGAAAAATATTCATTAATTATTTATTTGTTGAAATATTGTTATATAAAGAAGTTGTATGTTGAAATTAAAAACTCTATTAATGACAACCCCTTTATAATATAAACTTATGAATCAATGAAATAATCATAAATTTGAACTACTTAGTGTTTAATACGAATGACTTATAATTTTTTTTTCTTTTATTTTCCTTACTTCTCAACATAATAGAAAACAAATTTTAAATTAATGTCATTCAAATTAATTGAATAATCTTATCTAAAATTGGTTTAAAATAAGTTTTTCTAAAAGGAAATTATTACATTTATGTTGATGTAAATCTTATAGATAGAAAACTCATCACAACGAAATCTGATGAGAATATAATACTGGCTAAGATTTAGCCCTCTAATGAACTATTGGCGACCATTAACCTCCTCTAAGAGGCCACATGATGGCATAATTATTTTATTTTAGTTAATGATTTGTTATGAAACTCTCATGGTCATTTTAAATTTCACTTAAGAAAAGATAACGTTCTCTCTAGTATGGCAATATATGAAAAGACTTCAGCTTCCAAACTTTAGCTCTCTTACTTTCTATTTTTTAATTTATTATATTTTGACATTAAATATAATATTTTTACATCTTAAAATATATTTTTGTTGATTAATATGGTAGTAGCAGCAATCATATGTGTGGAGCAGCGACAGTGAGGATCAGTGATAATTATATGATGGTTACAAGATCGCCAATGATAACATATTAATTTTGAAATTATTAATAAATCATAATCAAATTAATGAAATTTGATGCTAATTTTGAGATAATATGTTTATTAAAATTAAATTAGAAATCGCGCAACCTCTTATGTTAATAAATTTTTAGTCAAAAAAATGTATGAACAAAACGAGACCATCATAATGGAGAATAGGTAGATCTGAACTCAAATGAGCTCAAATTAAGCTTCAAAAATATAAATAAAAATATTGAGATATTCTAAGTAAAGAGTAAAATATTGTAATTCAAAATACATAGTGGATTATTTGAATAAAACTAAGCCCATATTTTTTTTTCTCTTTTTCATGTGATTTTTCATGTTAAAATTTTAGTATTCTTCATACTTTTTCTAATTATTCATGTGTGTGTTAAATTTTCATACAAAACTAAGATTCAAATATTTATATTTTACAGCTAAGAATTTTCTTACAAGCAACATTTTGGTCCTGTCTATGAGAAACATTTTCTTTACATTTTCACAATAGTTGACAATTAAACTTTTAATCAAGGACAACACCATCCACGTGTTAGAGAAAATTTTTATATGAAGGAATGTATTTTCAGAATAGAAAATCATTAGACTTGAATCCTTCAACTCTTATTAGAAGAAAAATGACAACTCATCTTATTAACTAAAAAAGGTCATTCACGCAATATTTTGGGTATGATTATAATATAGAATCTCCTTGGTCATCTACTTGATTATCAGTCCGAAAAGCAAGTTTAAATTGGGGGCCAATTTTAATATTGAAAATAAGATAACTTTTTGTTGATTACATGCATTAAAATATCTTAAAATTTTTTATCCAGATGCTCAATTACAAAAAAAAATCTTTATTATTTTAATATTAATAGCTAATCAAAATCAAATTCATATGCCATTTACATATAACACTTTTAGTGTTCATTATTATTAAAATGAGATATCCATAAAATTCTCATCTAATTTTCTTGCTCCACAAATGCAGAAAAGAAGAAGACTCAATCCAAAATGAATCGTTTAATTCTCCAAAATGTAATTTTATTACAAGCAATGGTAGTAGTAATTTTCTCTCCCTCCACACAATAAAAAGGCTACAGTGCCATCTCTAGTCCACATTGAACCCTGAGTCCTGGAGAAATATTGCAGCAGGAAATAAGCCACTTTTGGAATGAAGACTGAAAGAAATTTAGCAGTAATTTAATTTCTTTTGTTCAAGTGAGCCATTTGATTTACATTGATTATGTTCAAGTTATATAAATTTTTTTTTGCTAATTAACTAATATTGTTTGAACTAAAGTATAAATTTTATTTGGGACAAATTAAGTTATATATTGCAACAATTTATTAACCAATTTAAATGTATATATATACACACACATAAATACATAGAGAGAGAGAGAGAGACCGTAGTTATATATTTTTTAATATGTTAAATTAGAATGAAACGACCTTCATTATTTTAAAGAAGATTAATTAAACAAATAAATGTTTCTAGTAAAAAAACAAATAGAAAATACGATATATCATATATTATCAATTTTTTGTAATTGTATTTAGCTAATTAAATTAATTTTAAAGTATCCTATTCATACTTAATTTAAAAGCTTAGGATATTCTTTAGAACTACAGCAGCTAGTGCCTCTTCATCATCATCATCATCATCATCATCTTCTTCTTCTTCTTCTTCTTCTTCTTCTTCTTCTTCTTTTAATATAATATAATATCACTAAACCTCTACCCAAATTATTGTGCTACAACCGGTAATCTAAGATCCCATCCATGACCTCACGATGGGTTAAATTTAAACCACTGTTAAGTGACTTTGCTGTAGACTTCGATGATTAATTTGGTGCAATTTTTGCTTGTTTATTAAGAAGATCGTTTGAAATTATCATTTCAAAATGCTTTGATCAACTGCACAGCACATTATATATATATATATATATATATATATATATATATATATATATATATATATTGAACTTGAGCAACTCATAAATTGAGGTGCAAATCTCATCTTAAGTAAATTCAAGACTTTAATTAAAGTTTAGCAACTCATAAATTGAGTCATAAGCCTCATCTTAATTTAATTTGAGTTTTCTAATAGATGTATGCCTCATCCTAATAAAATTTAGATAATTCATAAATTAAGTCATACACCCTATTTTAACCAAATTTGGGTAGCTTATAAATTGATCCATAAGCTCTCTCTTAGCTAAATCTGAGTGTTTATATGAATATTAGCTTAAACTAATATAGTACTTGTGCTTGCATTCATACTAACAAGCTCTCTAAATCAATTAAATTCTAAAATTAAGAAAAATATAATAGATTAAAGGTAATTTTACATGCATAACACATAAAGATTATATATATTTAAATATTTACCACCTAAAATTTGATTTTTATAAATATAACATTTTTCTGTATACAAAAAGATGTATTTCACTTTAAAAAAATTAAGGATGGTGATATTTTTAATGTAATATTAATGTTTTAAGTGTTATTTATGTAAATATAATAATTTAGATATTAGATGTATAAATATATAAGAACTATGTGCTTTGTATGTAAAACCCCCTAAATTAAAAGGAGGCAAATATGACTACTAATTAAGTTTGGTAAACATTATGACTTATCATCTTCTAATATTGGTAGATTGAGATTGCTGCTCTGATTCATGAAACTATAGGATCTTAATTTTAATCGATTTTACCTCCATTTCATCCCAAATAGTTAAATAAAATATTCAAAAAATACTAATATGTAACCATACACAATGGAGGCATGCGACCAAAAGGGGTAATTATCTATGATGGCTTGTGCTCATATGAAGTTTTGACTTCAAATCTAAAAAAACTATAATATAGATATTGGGGAAAATGTGATTATTTAAAATATAATCTGTCTCATGATGGATGGGCTCCAAAAATTTAGATAAATAGGATTTAAGTATTTTTCTTGAGCGATCAGCATATGACATCTTTGGAGCTTCAATCACTTCAACTTGAAAAGGCATTTGATCTCCCTCCATCTCCAACATCGCCTCACAAGAATTCTTTGAAATGCGGAATCCCTTTAGGTTTCAATTTTAGATGTCACCATATATAAAATTGCATTCCTTCTACGAAATAGCTGCTATTTCATAGCATTTCTCTATTCCCATGTCACTACTCACTTCCTTCTCTTCCTGCATATAGTCACATCTATCATGTTTCGAAAGATGAAGTTGCCTAATTCTGAGATAAGAATTTGAACATTTATTTATTTTGAGTTTATTTTAAAAGCCATTTTCATGAGCAATTAATGAAATTCTATTTATCTTGGATGAGAAACTAATAAAACGCAAGAAATAAAAAAGTTGTTTTAGAAACTGATAAAAGTTCATGATAACCAGTTCTAGTCCCCAAGGTAGATGGTTGGAAGGTCGATATGAATAGAATGGATGAAGCAAAAATGGCCAAGAGGAGCATGAAATGATATGTTGTTTCTTCTTCTTCTTCTTCTTCTTCTTCTTCTTCTTCTTCTTCTTCTTTTCTTCTTCTTCAGATCACTTTAGATTCTCTTAATTTGTCTTGTTAATTTGAAGGAGGCTACATTTGGAAGTAATATTTCGATTATTTATGCTAACAATCTTTAACACTTCCGGGGAATTATAAAATATTTTTAAAGTATTTATACTCTTTAATGTCATTAGAAATGAGCGAGCTATTTTAGATTTATTAGGCTCTTTTCAGTGAAATACTCCTTTTCGACCATCAACACTCTCATAGATTATTTATTCTCTCGAAAAATATCAAAACATTGTCAATAATTAAATTTCTAAAAGCTTGATTTAGATTCATTGGACTCAAATCAATAATTATTTATTATCTCATCATTTATTTTGTTTAAATCATTAATTTGTTAAAAGAGCAGTTTAATGATTTTGAATTTCTTTATAGGTTCTGATTTAAATATTATATTGAGGTCCATAAAATTGAATATATATATATATATATATATATATATATATATATATATATATATATATATATATATATATCTTTAGATTTTTATTATGAATAGCACTAGTACAAATTTTTAATAAACTTTTGGTCCTGTTTTTACGGTTATAACCGCCAAAGCTTACAACTAGGGGTGTGCATTATTTGGTTTTAACCAAAAAATCAAACCGAACAAAAAATTTTAAGTAATTTGGTTCGATTTTGAACTTAGTAATTTGGATTTTAGTTTTAATTAATCAAAACTTTGGTTTTTTGTTTTTGGATCGGTTTGCTAAATAAAATTTTGGATGGAACCAAATAAACCAAAGTAATTATATATAATATGATATTATTAATTTATGTATAATAGGTTTATCTATTATACACTTATTTTTATTTATTTTTGAATACTTAGTAGATGCTTTTTGGAGGACCATTATCCAATTTTCCAGAATATTTTGGTCTCATAATATGGTAATATGGTTCCATCAACTTCTAAGTTCAAAACATCATTCAGGTAAGTAAAAATTAGTTTTAAATATTTTTATCGCATGAAGTGGTTAATTGAATTTTAATTATATTTATATTATTTTGCTTATAGCTTGTCATTATATAATAAAAAATTATGCAAATAATTTTTAAATGTAGCCCACTTTGGTTTATCCAAAACCAAACCAAAATAACCGGACCAAATTATTATTCGGTTTGTTTGGTTTTGCATTTTATTTGGTCAGTTTGATTCAATATATTTAGGAATCCAAAACCAATCAGTTTTAAAAATTTATCATCCAATCCATCCAAATCAACCAAACGCACACCCCTACTTACAATTGCCAACACGTGAAAGTAAGAAAACGTTTCCTCACCTATTCCCACATGGTCCTCATAGCCAAACAAAGATTTGTAAGTATGGAGGTAACCCAACCAAGAGGAGAGTTGTCGAGAACTCTTTTGCCACATTAAACGATTATCTCCTCTTCTTCATCAACTTCAATGTCATCTTCCTCCTTAATGCCTTCATCATGGTCAGATCTTCCTCTTGACTTATTAATAAAAAGCTTTATCAACGCATTGATCTCATCTCCTTTAGATCAGACTGCTCCCAGAGGTGTTCTGCCATGCTTGCCCCCAGCACTCTTCCACGCTAAGAGGTAAACTTTAGCAACAATGACAACGTCATCCACTTCACAATGGACAACAATAGATATTTTTTTTAAATTACGTATCATTAGAAACTTAATTAGGTAATTAAGTATCGTTAAAAAAATTAAAATAACTTAGTGGGTGGCATAATGTTGCCATAATGTAGTGAGACCAAAGCCCCACTTAGACTCACTAATCAAGCTAGTCGCCCTGGTTGATTGTTTTGACACAACTCAATCTTAGTCTATAAGTTTTCATTCAAGTGGATATATAACATCTAAGAACAAATAATAAATGATAGATAAAAATAAAATTAATTATTTATAAGTTTTCATTCCAAAAAAGTTAGTATAAGTATTTACATAAATTGATGATACATAAATAAAAGTTAAATAGATAAGAATAAATGTAGTACAGAAGCACAAATAGACTATCATAAATATCTAACACCTCCGTCATGGAATCACACCACCAAAATCAGTATATGATGAATGATCAATTGATGGTGGCCTCCAATGCAAGATCTTCTAAGTCTCAGACGGATAGTCTGACGGACAAAGATGATGTGGATGACTCATATGTAGCCACAAGACTGACTTGATTAGATACATAGATGGACTTGGATCCATATATGTAGATGGTTTGGTGCTCCAATCATAGTGTGGGACACCCTCTCAGCTCGACTAATCTGTCCCCGATATGTACACGCAAGTCTCTACATAGCAACTGCATCTCCTCAGAAGCTGCTCATCCACATGACCGGCACGGCCGAAGATGTCCCGAGCCAAGAGATGTGCTCCCACATGAAAAAATAGTATGTAAATAAGCATCAAGTAACATATTGAATTCAAATGAGTACTTATGTTAACGCTTACATATATATGCTCTGTGCTCAGGATAGTAAGTGGTCGGAGGATCATCTGAGCAAAGAAGAGAGAAGCTGAGACCACGAACCAAACATGCATGATAGGAGAATCATCCCCATCCTCCCATCTTCATCCAAGCCTGACGAGGTAATGCAATCCCAAGCGGCAACCGCCCAAGACCTCCCACCATCAAACCTTGAAACTAGTCAACTCCAGGTGCCACACTAAGGAGGGTCGAATCACAAAGACTCGACCGTAAATGCCACACTCAACCCTCTTCCAACTAATCAGAGGAACTCATGCTAATCATATGAGCCTGAAGCATGTAATGTGATAGACCGCTTGTATAGCTCCTGCATCACCGCACATATTAAAAATTATGTTAAATTAGAATATGAATTGTATATATTTGAACTGAAATGTAATATGCAATTCTAACCTTAGTATGCAACAAGCCATCCTACTCATTTCTATATACTGCAACGTTCATCGTTGGCATCTGTTATGACATTTTCATCTGTTAGAATAATTTTATCAGATGGACCGTCAAAGTAAATATCATTGTCGCACTCTCTCGTAGTTTGATACATCCGTTCATACTATGGACATTTATGGACTAATTTTCACAATCAATATTTCGGAGTGAATGATTTTTTAAAACATCGTGACTGTCTAGATTCCCAATCATAGTGGCTTCTATCCCAAGTGAACAATCATCATCATTGATATCCTGCTCAAACTCACTACTTGAATTGCTTCATGGTCTCAGCATCATCTCCTCGAGAGCACACATACTCTCAACGAGCATAAATAACATCATCGCTGCCACAAAACTCATAAGTTGGATGGAAAACTATCATATTAATTATTATAAGTATAAACAGGGAAAGGTAGACAAGCTATTACCTGGGAATCAACTCATCAAAGCTGCACTGTGTCATCAGAGGTGCATGTGCGATGAAATCTTATGTATGCGTCATTGGTTTATCTACTAACATTATTATTGGATCAGCTGATGTGGATGCAACATTAACATCCTCCACTTCGACATACAATACTAATATCTGAAGGGAAGCTTCATCCAGTATAACATCGCAAACATCATCATCAGATATAACAGATGCTATAAATCTATTACCCACTGGATAACGACATGTAAGAGTAATTGTGTGACGCTCTGAATCAATGTGCAAGGATCTCATAATTCTTTGCTTCAAGTAGTCCTAGAGCAACTTGCCTCAATTCCTCTTTAGGATGAGTATGAATCTATAGGGATCGATACTTAGGTGAGTGGCAAGTTCTTTCTCCTTGGCTATGAGATAGTCTTCATATGGGAGTTCAGTAAGCAACTTGCTATGTTCCCCTAGTCGAGTCGATGAGTCAACATGTTCCTTATTTTATGTTGGGTGTTTGTGGCTTATTTTGTTGAGAATATGTTTCCATTTCAAGTTCCTAGTTCCTCCTTGACGCAAAACATTAACTGGACAATTTTGACCTCCCATATCACTTGGACTAAATTGCTCATCGATACTTAGCTCTCCTCCATAGAAAAGGATCAGCGAAACAAATTTCTATTCATTCTTATAAAACAAACTACATAAATAATAATAAATTTATATCAATCGACACATTATACAGATGTCGTCATCTAACGTCACTACAACTAACATGGCTCTAAGCTTATTACCGCAACGCCAAACCCAACTCATACTTTTCAAATTATGTTGTACACCTAAATAATAATACTATACTGATCTTATCACCTGAACCACAACGCTAACATAAACATACAAATCAAACCCAACTACAAAATTCTAACCATACAACTCTAATCCCTAGCACACATACTCTATTAATTTAAAAATGAAAAGAAATAGGGATTTACTGTGTGTCGACGAAGAATGACTAGAATGTGCACAAAAATGGTAGAATCCACTGCAGGAAACTTCCCAAACAAAATGGAGCCGCCGAAATCGTCACCAGAAGCTAATGTTGGCTTCCAACGGCTGCTAGATGGAGAGGGAAGTCATCAAACACCGTCAACGTGGCTGTCGGGAAGAAAAAAACTTGCTTTTGGGTAGGAGAAGATGGCACAATGCTGGCGGTTGGATGGCTGTCGGGAAGCTTGGAGACAAAGAGGAGCGTGCTCTGAAGAAGAAAATCGGCTGACGACACTCGTGGAGGTGGCGTAACCCCTGTTAGCCAGCATGGGGCGGATCGGGGCTTAATTGAACAGAGAGAAATAGGGCCCATCGGTCCATCAGCACTTATTCATTTGCCGTCGCCAAGAGTCTACCAGCGGGTTAATCGGCCTCACTACATTGTGGTAATTTCATGCCACGCCATTTCACAGAATATACCGGGGAATTTATACCTATTTTAAAATTTTTTGTTAACAATACTTAATTATCTAATTAAGTTTCTAATGATACTTAATTTAAAAAAGTTGCCCAATAAAACCCAATCTTCTCCCATCTTCTTATTGTGTTGTTCTAACGGATGGCTCGTCTTCAAAACCCATAATAAAGAAACTCTTCCATCTCTTTGATCTCGTATCAAACCATAAACTTATATTTCCGCCTATCCCCAAAGCTTTTTTCGCCATTATAAAAGTTAAACGGCGTTCATAATGTACCTTGCTGTACTGGTCGCCTCTTCGAAAGCACTACTGGTGGTGTTGTAGTGGCCGTTATTGTTAAGTTAATTAACGAAGGCTTTATTCAAGAAAGAATATTTGTGTTTTGTAGGTATGGTAACGGCCAAAGATGGAGCCTTTTGAAGGAAGAAAGTAAAGGCATAACTGTTATCGCTTCACTGGCGACGAGCGGTTTTATGCCATTGGCCATGATTGGGAGCTAGTACATGCTCGACGAAAGCCCTCCAATGATCAGATTAAAAAGGTTTAAA
This sequence comes from Cymbidium sinense, assembly GCA_021442155.1. NCBI lineage: Eukaryota > Viridiplantae > Streptophyta > Magnoliopsida > Asparagales > Orchidaceae > Cymbidium > Cymbidium sinense. The sequence goes on along the minus strand of CM038219.1, from coordinate 156,497,020 downwards.
CTAATGTTGCTAATGCATATCTTACAGCCCAATCTGAAGAATGATCCGACCGACGAATAAACATCTATCCATTGTTATTACATGGTAGAGAGCGGAGAATTAGATTTAAAGAGTTATGGGAGTTGTAGGAGATTTAGGATTGGTGGGAGTTGGATAACTTTGAAAATCAATGTAACATGTCAGAAAGCAATAGTAACATCGGCTGTTATGTGAAGTCGAGTGGAGCTTTTTGGAGCTATCTCCATATTCTTGCAATCAATACTTTATTCCATCACTAAAGGAAACTATCACTCAAACAACATCGTTAAATTTATTTTGAGATAAATATAATTCAAAATTTGGTTGATTAATTATTTATTAGATTTATCTCAAAATAAATTGAATCAAAATATATTGATTCAATTGTTTATTGTAAGGTGATCTTTATCGTCAAGCTTTGAATGTAAAAATACTGATGACTTCTATATTATTTGTACGCCTCTTTAAACTAAAAATCTATGATAGCAACAAAATCAAGTGAAATATTCAAAAATATTCTTAACAAAATAGCTCAAAAATACAATATATATCTTTAATAGAGCATTAATCAGATTTCACAAGTTAATAAAACTTATTGTTGATTTATCAAAAGCTGGCACTTCAAACGTATGTTGGTGAGTTTTTTGTGGTTTACTATCTTCATTTTCACTCTCCTCATCTCCTCTCTTTTTAACTATTTATAAGAGCTTTTAGGTTATTTCGATGTTTAGTATGTAACGGCCCAGTCCGTTTCATAATCGAAGACCGTTTGGTTCAAGTCGGCGTCTAATCGGATCAATTTCAGTTCAAAAATGTGCATTATCACTTCTGATGGCTCAACATTCACGGAAACTCATCTGAATTGATCGTGGACATTCTCATTTGATAGGTTTTGACATTTCGACACTAACGACATGATCAATTTCAAGAACGGAGATTGTTTGGACATTGTCGCAGCTTCTCGACTCCAATATGTGTTTTGATACTTCAACGGTCCTCCTTCTTGATCAGTCGACCTTCGGATTATGCAAGATATATATTCTGATCAATTTTGATATTCTAAGCGTGATGGTGAAGTCTGTTTGTTGATCAGAGATCATTTTGATTGATTTTGATGATGTCCGGTGCATTTTAGCAATGATTTGCGCACTATTGCATCTAAAGTTTGTCAAATTTGGCTTGTGAGTTTGACTCGATTGTTGAGGCATGCATGAAGGTAAACACATGGAAATTTTAATTCCATGCTCTAGTAATATATCAAAAAAAATGGAATTTCATTACAGTTCTCGCTTAGCCTAAAACAAAACCTTCAACTCATGCAATTTCAAAAAACAAAAAAAAAGTTAAAAAAAAAAGATTATTATGACCCAATTTATATTAGCAAACACTCTATAATTTAATGCATGATATAAATATTTTCTTGCATGTTTTTATAATTTATGCCATGTATCATGAAATATATCAAAAATAGTGATTTTATTCTAAAAATTTGGGCTCCAAAAATTTGCCACAGACCTCTCTACAAATATTGAATTGAAGAGAGAATGATATAAAAATTGATGTAATTTTCAGAAGGCAGATGGAATAGTAGATAAGACACTACCCAGAGATTTCATCCTCATTTTGTGAGGATTTTAGATCCGTTCCGTTTCCTATAGCAAGCCCCTATAATTACCCCCTCTCAATAAGTGAGAGAACTTTCGATTAAGGCTAGTCATTATCGCTTAATGCATAGCAAGAAGAAGATATGGAGTTTTAGAGATTATGAAATTCATCATTTCAACTTAAACCGATGGTTGGGAATGAATGATGCCGATCTAGATCTCATGGTTCCATCATCCTGATCGTGCCCCTCTGTCTACTTAAAAAGAGGTAATGCACCCAACCCCGAAGGATCCTCATCAACACATGGGTTACATCATCCAAGAAATCCTTGCATGGGGTGTGTTTATCTAAGGAGACGCTTAAGTCATCATAACTAAGAGGGTTGTTTTATCAAGTATACCCTATGATTCACAACTCAAAGGGCAGAGCCATCGGGAGCATACGCCGATCGTAATATAATGGAACCCGATTGACCAAACCACCCATCGAGAGGACTCGCATCTTCATCTATGGAGCCTACCAGCTGCACGGAGGACATGGGTCATGTCCTTACCGCATGAGATTGATTGAGAGGAACATAGTAGAACACTTGATTTGACATTCCTTTGAGCTAGAGTTTTCTTAATTTATCACCCCAACAAACAAGCTATAAGGTAGATAGATTGAATTTGATTTAAGTTTTTAATGATAGAATTTTAATTAAATAGTTTTTTATATTGGATTTTAATTTGAGTTAACTTGATTTGAACAATTGATTAATTTGGATATGTTTGAGAGCTTTAGATCCTATCAACTCGCTTTGCTATTAGGATTAGATCTACCCACCGACAAAATCAAATTTCAAATATTTCACGATTTGAAACCCTTATTATAGTTTTAAGTTTTGTTAACACCAATCTCCTAGACTAAATCGAAAACAACCCGCGCAACATCCTCAAACACTTAAATTTAAGCATTCAGCGTAGTGTCTGGGCCCATGCGGATATATCTAAAAATGTCTTAACTAACACCTTCTACTTTCTTGACAAAGTATTGTGAATCTGTAGATGAATTGAATATAAAGATATTTGTAAGTATCCAATTTATTCATAAAGCTACTTACAAGCATTTTTTAAAATATATGTCACTCATTCTCTGAAGCTCTACATGTATTTCAAGATATTTAGATCAAGAAAGTGATTGCAGATATGCATTAATATTGTTTTCTTTTAAAAGGATGAATTTTAAAATATATTAGTTTGAAGCAAGAATATTTGCTCAAAATATAAGCCATAACTATATTTAATTATATATATATATATATATATATATATATATATATATATATATATATATATATATATATATATATATATATATATATATATATATATATATATATATATATATTATATGTATATATCAATGCAACTAGTGATGTGATCATATCTCATAATATAGAAGACATCATTACATTTAAATTTTTGCAAGTTTATTAATGACACGAATCACTTAAAAAGTAATCTTTAAAGTTCATTACGCTTGTTTTTGAACTTTCAACTCATTATCGATTTCTTTCTTTTAAACTTCTTTCTTATTTTCAATTCATGCATTAATGATTTAACTATTTAAGTTATCTTTAAAGATTTATACATAATTCTGTTCTTTTAGCTATTGAAATGAACATAATCTCATTTGAAATCGATATGAATTCCATCATCATTTGAAAGCTACATTAATTCATGTATTTTACTTAACTACTACTATTGCTCAAACACATGTTATAACACTATTTAAACATTCATTAAAAAGATTATGAAACATCCTCATTGATAAGTTGTATGATTGTGTTATTTAAGCAAACTATCAGACTCCCTATAAGTGTTTGTATTTATTTTATGCATTTATAACTTCACATTTGTTAAGCTCAAAACTTTGATTTAAGTCTTTCATTTTAATTCCATTTAATTTTGATTATCTATTCTTCATTTTATTTTCTAAGTCAAAAGTATGCTTTGATATTTCCTGTCATCCCAGTATTTTAATATTGACTTTCTACACCCTCATGAGTGCTGAGTGGCTTGTGTCACCACACTATCTTTCACACCCACTATGCCCTCGAATTAGAGTTAAAACCCAGAAAAGAGAAATATGCAATATTCATTTTCATTTTTTTTTTCTAAGTCTAGAAATTAGACAAAAAATTTTGACAAGATTTCGTCTGGGGAGCATCTAATGGATATTGGTTTGCACGCTTCATGAGTGTAAAGTGAGAGGTAACACCGCAATGATTTTTTTCATCTCATTGACTCGTGAGCACACGACCTTCAAACCCGAAAACATAAGCTTGTATATATATCCACATTCACACATCTCACATATTCTGACTCATTTTTTTTATGCACGTTGCATTGATCGGCAAGGGAATGGGTTTAGACATGTTAAAAACTAAGAGAAGAACCCACCTCATGACGTTCTTCTCTCTTACGCAAGATATCGTGAGTGAAATGAGGCGATCAAAATGAAAGAAGAACCCTCATGATGGTGTTCTTCCCTGACAAGGACTAAGAGGTAATGCAAGGAGTGATGCGAATTGAAAGAACCCGCATGATGATATGTTCTTCTCACGGGTGAAGCATTTGAAGAGGTAATGTAAAGGAGTCATAACCGAAGAAGAACTACACATGACGAGTTCTTCTCATTAAAGAAAGCATGATCAAATTAATTTGGAAAATTGGGATTTTGATTTTGGAAAAATGAGAGAATTGAGAGAGATGTCACCAAGAAGAATGAAAGGAGGAAAATAGCCTTTCGTAAAGGAAATTGAAGAAATGTGGGAGGATTTTAATTTTTGACTTTGAGAAGAGAGATGAAGAAGAGAAGAGGAAGAAAGAAGAGGAAAGGGAAGGAAGAATTCTTACTCTATTTCAGTTTGGAGGAGGAGAGGGCAAAGGGAAGAAAGAATTCTTACTCTATTTCAGTTTGGAGGAGGAGAGGCTTCAGCTCTTTACAATTTTGGATGAGGGAAATCATAAGGAACCTCTCAATTTGAAAGGGAAGAAGAAAGGGAGGAGGAGTCTGAAAGGACTCAGGGAGTCGCAGATCTCGGCGCAGGCAATGCGTTGACCTGCGCTGAAGCGTAGAAAGGGATCTGCTGAGGGGAGTGTGTGAGAAGCAAGTTTGGTTTCCGCATGCTCTTCAACAGCGGAGGAGCAAAGAGGAGAGGTGCACTGAGATTTTATTATTAGGAGTGATTAAAATTTCAAATGATTTTCAAGTTTAATTAACTTTAACATGAATTTTACAAGATTATATATAATCAATATATACATAATATATAATAAGAATATATATAAATATGATATATATAATACATATAGATATAAAAAATAAGATATATATATGGAAATATAGGAAAAGAAAGACAAAAAAGGAGAATAATATAATAAAAATACAGGGATTATTAAAAAAAGAATAATTTAATAAATACAATAATATAATATATATACATATAAACATATATATATATATATAATATTAATAAATTTTAAATATATATTAATATAAAAATTCTGGGATATTATTATTATATATATACAATTTGCTCATTTTTATATAAATTGAATATATATATATAGATTAACATATATATTTATACATATATATATTATAATATATATATATATATATCATATTATATTCATGATATATTACATACATAATTATACATATATATTACATCAATGCGATTGATTTTTGAATCATCTTTCAATCATGTCATTTTCAAATCGTCATTTCAACTCATTCAATTTTGACCATCAATACGACTTATTTTGAATTGCACAAATAATTTTATGATATATTTTGATGTTCAAAGAATACACTAATTTTTTTGAAATGAGGTCATCCTCGGCGCCGATTGACATGCAGCGCATGTTGACGATTGATCACTTCTTTATTGATTAAGTTCAATATTTATATCCTAACCAATTTTGTTGTTCTGAATGTGATAATGAAATTTGTTTATCGATGGGAGGCCATTTGGGTTAATTTTGGCGTCCTGTGCAAGATTGAGCGTCGTCACTTCAATCATTCGATATTTGCACATACTCATCCTAAGATGAGTCATTTCATGATAGTTTTAATATTTTAAAGCTAAGACATGATCATCAATTTCATGAATAGGTCGTTTAATCATCGCCTCACGATATGTGTCAACACATCGATAGCTCCATCGCTTGATAGGTTGATCATTAGATTATGCAATATTTATATATTGACCAACTTTGACTTTCTAAACATGATGGTGAAATCTGTTTGTTAATTAAAGGTTGTTTCAACTATTTTTGGTGACGTCTAGTGTAATTTGAGCCCCAATTTAAGCACTGTCACCTCCAAAGTCTACTGAATTCGATTTATGGGCTTGACTTGACTTATAGAACATATATGGAGGTCAAAAAATGCCCCCCAATAAATATGATTCACACATGGAGCGAGTCACATTTGTTTGAAATTGACCCTTTGCACCATAGAACTTGGATCATTTGCTTTGATTCAATAGCTACGAGCTTTGATATTTATCATTATGATGCCTTATTTATGACATGCTAAATGATGGGATTGATTGATTTGTCAGAACTGGCATCTACTTTCTACTTTAAATGACTTTATTGAAGATCTCTTTCTTTTATGTCATTAAAGATTTGAGTTTTCTCCCACCCTGGTTTCATACATGGTTGGATTTGATGGAGGAATTTATTTATTTATTTTGATGAAGAATTCCACTAGAGAATTGGTTTATCCATGCTTTTGGTCGATTTGAAATTCCTTATCCTTTTAAGCTTGATGGACTTGATGAAGGATGAGATTTGTCCATATTGACTTGTCGAAGTGTATGCACCCATGAATCATGTGCTACTGATGATTCAAGGGTACATGATGACCCAGCCTTCTATTATATAGGGTCAATGTTGAGTTATCAATCAAGAATATGCTTTAATAATCAATAACCATGAAATTCTTTAGTTCGCCCATCGGCTTTGTGAACTATGGAATTGCTTCCTCGCCCTATGCTTTCGCTGGACTTGATGAGGAGATTGATTTGATATGCTTTGAGCTTGATCATCATTTGAGAATAAATTGAGATATCACCTTGCATAATATAAAGATTGAGAGGCAAGCTCAATTGAGTTCTCATTATCTTGATCTATCGATCAAGTAAAAGATCTCTTGTCTTGTAATCACTAACCGGATCTAAGATTGAATGACTATCATTGACCAAAGAGCAAGGGCTCTTTCACTGTGGCCTTTTTTTACGACTTGTTGAGTGAGGAGAGCGTCAACAACTTATCCACATTTGGGCTTGTTGAGTTCAACCTTTAGAACCTACGAGTCTTCTTTAAGTCGTAGTTTGGTGGTTTTGTCATCGAGAAAAGGGCTCTTTCACCGCTGCCTTTCTTGGCTTGTTGAATAAGGAGAGCATCGAACTCCATTTGTGGGCTTGAGTTCGACCTTTAGAAGCTATCCATGTCTTAGACTTCAGGATGTAGAGGTTGATGTTCTCCAACTTAATTGATTGAAGCTTCCGAAATCGGGTGTTCTTCTGACTTGATCTCCAGAATTTGGAAAATCTGAGAGATAAATATCTTGACCTTTAGGGCTGCCTTTTCATGCATAGAAATAGATTCTTTTATTCATACAAGAACGCAACTTAATAGTAAATTATGGATATATTAGGATTTTGCAGCTCAATGTCAACCCAATGCATGAGGAACTCGCCTTATAGATGATGCCAACTCAAATAATCTTAACATAAACTAAAAAAATTCTAAAGCATATTTAGAAGTTTCAAGATGAAAATACACAAATACATATTTGAATTGATTTGCTTTTAAGAGGGTTTTAACATACAACATTGATTTCATCTATATATAAAAAATCTAAAATTCCCCCTGTAATAGGAATTTTCATGAAAAGTTTTTCATCTGAGAGTATATTTATTTAGGGATCTCACATGAAGCACGTCAACCTAAATAGATATACTAAAAAATGCCCCCTATTTTACAGGGGGGTTTCTATTGTACCTTGAGAATGTATTCGTCATGTGTAATACTTTTTCAACTATTGACCATTAATTGGCAACATTGGTCTTTCACCTTTCAAGTCAATGAGTTGGTATGCCCCTCATTGATACACTTTTTTAATGACAAAAGGGCCTTCCTAGTCAGGCTCAAATTTACCAAATTTTGATTGAATAATTGGTCTTCACCACACTAGAATAATTCTCTTTTGGAATGTTCGAGGATCACCGTATGGTCAAAAGCCTGACATCTTTTCTCGATAAAACTCTAGATTTTGATGAGCTTGTAATCTAACTTCATCAAGTGTCAAGTTCCTCCATTCTCGATGAGCATTTTGATCTTCGCTAGATTGTATCGATGACGTGAAGGCAACTCAACTGAGCTAAAGAACTACGCCCAAATACCAATGAATGGAGTGGCTTTTAGTCTTGTAGGTGGTTGATACCCATAGTGCCTCTATTAGCTTGTATGCCATTCTCTTATTTTAGTGAGAATCTTCTTGAGCAACTTGACTAATGTCTTCAAAGGCCTCCAAACCATTTGCTCTTGGATTATATATTGAAGAGTATCACCAATCAATTTTATGTCGATCAATGAATCTATAAATCTTTGCACTTTTAAAGTTGTGCCATCAAAAAAATTATTCGACGCGGCACTCCAAATCTATATACATTATGCGTGAAGAAGTTGATCACTTGCCGTAACTTCTTTAAATGGAGCCCTCACTTAGAAATAATCAATTGCTTCTAGGATGAAGTGGTGTCCAGCTGACGACGGTGGATCAATTGGTCCAATTACATATGTACCCCAACATTTGAATGGCCATGATGCTATTGTTGGGTGTAATGGATTTGGAGGTTGATGGATATATTCCCATGTACTTGACATTCATGACACTTCTTAGCATGATTATATAGTCTCTCACCATAGATGGCCAATAATAGCCCATCCTTTTGATCTACCATCTTGGGACTGACGATGTGCACCACAAAGTCCTTCATGAACTTCAACCATCACTTTGGTAGCTTCATCTATAGGCATCATAACCACATTTGTTCAAAGGATCTACGATATAAAGTGTTGATGAAAAGCATAGGTAGCATTCTCTTCGATTTGAGTCGCTAGTGATTTATTATTTGGTAATTTGCCTTCTTTAAAGTAGTCGATGAAGGGTTGCCTCCAATCATGTGACTCTTCTACAATAAAGGCTTCACACTACTTTTCTAAAGCAATGTCATTCTTAGCTCTTCTTGGTATAACTTGTTGATTTTGAGGAGTATGAGGAGCAACGAGTCACATCCTCGTCAAATTTGATAACCCTCTACCTTGGGGATTGATACTTTCCTCTAACTCATCGAGTAAATATGCCGATCATGACATAATCACCATTCATACTTGTTTCTAATTTTGCTAAGCAATATTTTCTATTCTCGATCGAGACTCGAGTTAGTGTGATATTTGGTATTTGCTTCATAAGCTCGAGAACTCGCTTGTGATAGAAAGCTAACTCAAGCTTGTTGATTTTATAGATGCCAAGTACTTGATTTATAATAAGCCGAGAATCACCAAAAATATGCAAGTTTTGAATGCCTATGAAAATAGCTTCTTCAAGACCTGCCACTAATGCTTCATACACTTCATTATTAGTTCTTGGCTCCAATCCATATGATCATCTCATTATCCCTCCTTCGGTGTTATGAAGAGATGTCGATCTCTTGCTCTTGGAAAATTTAGGTTTGACTTGTTTGATCGATGAGGCTCCATCAAAGTATATTTCTCAAATTGATTTTTCTTTCATGAATGAGCATAATTTGCTCATCAAAAAATCATCATTAAGAGAAGAGTCTATAGGATGGGATGTAAAATACGCTAAGACTTGTCCCTTCATTTTTTGGAACATATGTGATATCGAATTGTAAAGCAATACTGCCCATCTTGCCAAGTGACCTGCCAATGCTGGTCTTATCATCAAGTACTTCAGCGATCGATCCTTGAGATGAGGGTAATCTTGTGAGATAACATATAATGATGAAGCCTTTAGGCTACAAAGATCAATACTAAATAGTGCTTCTCCATCAGAGAGTATCTCATTTCTGCTCCAATAAGCCTCTGATTGCTATAATAAAGAGCATTCTCTTTATTTTCTTCATTGTGTTATGCCAATAATGTTCCAAGGTACTCTTCTAATGCAGTTGTGTATAGAATGAGGGGCTTCCTAGGAGTAGGTGTTGCAAGGATTGGTGGATTTAGTAGGTAGCTTTTAATGCTATTAAAGGCTTCTTGGCACTCCTTATCCCATTTGAATGGAGCGTCCTTCTTCATTAACCTTACAAATGGTTGACAAGATCTTGATAGGTTTGATATGAATCGAAGGATGAATGCAAGATGTCCTTGTAAAGAATGAAGCAGACACAAACTCTTCGGTGGAGGCATTTACACAATTGCCTTGATTTTAGCGTGATCAATTTCAATTCCTATGTGATGTACAATGTACCCAAGGAATTTTTTAGAGGATATCTTGAATGCACATTTTAGAGGATTCATCTTGAGATCATATTTCCTGATTCTTTCCAATACAATTATCAAGTCTTCGAAGTGGTTTTCACGATTTAAAATTTTTCACCACCAAATCATCAGCATAACATTCCACCTTCTGATGAATCAACTCATCAAAATATGTCATGGCTCTTTGGTATGTAGCTCAGATTTTTCAAGCCAAAGGGCATGACCGTGTAGCAATAGATGCCAATAAGTGTCTAATGATGTATGTTTTCATCTTCAGATTTTTGATTGTATCCCGACGATCCATCCATGAATGAGTACATATCATAGTTAAAAGTGTTGTCCAGTAGTAGTTCTGATATTGGAAGTGGAAAGTCATCTTTTGGGCATGCCTTATTTAGGTCCCGAAGTCAATGCAGAGATGGATTTGACCATTCTTCTTTCTAACTGGGACAATGTTGGCTATCCAATATGCATACTTCTCCTCTCGGATGAAGCCTACTTTGATTAGCTTTTTAGTTTCTGCAATTACCTAATCTTCAATCTCCAATCTCATTCACTTAGGAGCTTGTTTAACAGGCATCACATATGGTTTAATAGCTAGTTTATGAACTACTACATCAGGGGATAAGCGCATTTTAGAATATGTCCAAAAGCAATCTGAATTCACAGTAGCATTTTTAGCTCTTCAACTTTCTCATCAAAAGGGGCGACAAAGTTGGATGGGATCATCCTCAGCTCCTAGTTGATTTCTTTAAGTTCATCCATAGTAGCTATTTGTCCACCATCTTCAAGTTCTTCAGCTTGGCTTCTACTTCTTCATCATTTTTAAGAAGAATTTCATGGGAATCATCTTCTTCGTTACTATTAATCTATTATATTATAATAACATGCTCTATTTTGATGAGATTTTGGATGAACCCAAGACCTTTAGTGATAAACTTATCACTTCTTCGTGATGCTTGAGGACTTCTTTGGCTCCACATCTTGTTAAAGATTTAGATTTTATATTTAGCAGTTCTAATATGAATTCCAAGCTTATGCATCATTCTTGTAATTTTTGTGGATAGTATAGTATTCTTGTACTATCTCATCTTTTAATGTTGAGTGTGCTCAAAATTGTGAGGTCAGACTCTTCATATTTATAAAATAGAGTTCGTTCCACCACTCTCACTCAATGCACATAGAATGTTATCAATTCTTCAATATTATGAACCTCCAGTGGAGTGATTTCTTTGAAGCACTGCTGAGGGATGGGTATAATTTTGAGTGAGTCATCTAACTCTGCCAAGTGAGCTATCCTCCTTGATGCAGCCATCTGAACTCTATTTTCATAAGTAGATTCAAAATCATAGTCTGAATCAGAATCACTTATTTCATACTCTTTCTTGAAAGCTTATAAGTTCCCTTAGTTTGACAGAATATCTTCCTTCTTCGTGTCACTTCCCAAATGAGGAACCATTTTCTTAAGTGCAAAATCAAGTGCTTTAGGGAGAGTCCATTGCCTCTTTCTTCCTCTTGCTTTTCTTTCACTTTGAAATTTTTTTAGTTCAAGTGGATGCTACCGCTTCAAGAGGCTCATATTAGCTCTTTTAGAATGAAATATTTTTTTGCATCTTCATAGATCTTTGCTTCATTGAAGAATGGTTGTAGGTTACCAGAATTTGAATTCTTCTCCTCTTTTTTAAATACTTCATATATTGAAGCATAGTTGATGGGACCTGCCCAAGAGATCTCTAAATGATGTATCAGCATTGATCACATGAAACTTGGCTTATGTATATAAATCTTGAAACTTGAGCGAGAGAATAAAAGAACCCAGAGTTTTCTGCCCTTTTTCATTGAAATCATGAACCATCAACTTATCTCTCCCAAGATGTTGGATATCAAGTGATAATCCTCTTAATACCTTTAGACTCATAAGATTGATAGAAGAACCTGATCAATCAATAGATCGAGATGCCATCACTCTATAATAACATATAGAGGGATTGTGATCCGTTCCCAACATAAGATCTTCTAAAATGTGATTACTGGGAGATCTTGAGTTTGCAATGCTTCAGTCATGCATTTTTTGATAAAGTAAGCTTCATAACTCTCTAGATCTTTGAGAGCCTGTATCAAAGTTTCTTTGAGGTCTTTTGACATCAAGAGAGCCTCATACATAATTGTGCAGGATCTTTCTCGGATGTGATAGAATATTATAATCTATCTTTCATTTGATTTAGGCTTTATCTAGGATTTTTTGGGAATGATATCTTCATTGACTTCAATTTGTTTGCCTTTACTCTTTATTTGCATTTCCTTCTTTGATGAAGGTGGTAAGACTTTACCACTTCTCAACTGAACTTGAATCACCTTATCTTGCTCAGATTCTTCTAAAGAGGTAGTTTCTTCAAATTCTCTTCTTATTCTAGAAGATTGGCCAAAAGGGCTAGACTCATTTTTCAACTTCATATGTTTCATGCATGATGATATCGATGAGTCTGACTCTTCTCCATCGAGAAAACATAAATCTTCATCTGAACTGTTATTTTCTTGTTGAGTCATTAAAAAAAATTCAAACATTAGCTTCTCAGGCTCTTCTTGCTCTCCTAACAAGAATTTTGATGGGTTGCTCAAGTCTATATGACTACCCTTATCATTTCAGAGTAATTGATATTGAAGAACATCTTACATCACGTAGATGATTTGGTATGTCTCTACTGGACAAGATTCACTATTATCTTCTTCATCTGATTCAGCATTACGAAGTTTAGGCATGAAGCTTGCAAGCCTAAATGGTTTCTTTGCCAGCTGGTGATACTCCTCTAGATTGTTAATGATCTTTTGAGTTGTAGTTCTCTTATTGATCTTCTTTTCTTAGCGAGCTTCTTTGATTTATGAGGTCTGTGTTTAGTAGACTACTTCTCATGCTGTGATGAAGTAGCCTTATCAGAATGCCACTGAGAAGCCCAAATACTTGGTTTAGGCATCTCTCTTAAGTCAATATAGGTTCAAGTGGTGATTTTCACTTAACACTAGGGACATTTTTTATTTGCTTGACATTTTCATGTCTTTTGGACTGTTTCCCATTCTTGATCACGAATTGATTTCTCCTTCTGTTTATCTTTGATGGATGATATGGAAGAGGACATTATCATCCTTGTAGACTCTTTTTTTGGGTTGACTAGAACACTATATAGTATAAATTCACCTCATCGATACTTCCTTTCTAGCCAATCTTTGAAGACATACAATCTTTGATAGGATGGTGATCATCCCATGATAGGGACGTAATTTGGATTACTTGATTAGCTTCTTGCCTTTTAATTTTAGTAATTGTAAAGCTTTATTTGCTTGAAATAATTTAGCCACACATCTCTTCTAAAGGAATATTTATTCATCTTTTCCTTAAGAGATGGCATTCCTCATCATCTCTTGTTGCTTGTTTTGGATGCTCCCCACCACTTGGAAAAGTTTGAGGTTTGTCATTGCCTCTAATACCAATTTTGGGCGTGGATTAGAATAAGCTTCTTTCCTTATCATCATTGTACATTGCTTTCCTTTATCCACATTATATATCACCACTTTTTTCCATTTGAGCTATAGGAAGTGGCATGAATTTCATTTCTTCTTGAGTCTAAAGGTTTGTTTCTCTTTGCTTTATCTGCATAGACTTTAAACTTAGGCGATTCAACTTTTCAAATTTAGCCACCTCGAGCAAGTCCTGAATGTTTGTGATGTCATGCATAGAAATGGTGCCATTTTATCATCCATATTGCCCTAGTATTGATGGCATGTTCTTCTTCCAATTGTTGCTCACACTTCATACTTTGGTTGTGCCAATGACTTATGAATTTTATCACTGACTCATCTTTCCTCCTTTTCAAGGCAAGGTCGCGATTGTGATTTTCTTGGTTGCACTGGCGAACCTCTTCACAAATATAGTCTCCAATTCAAATATTTTAACGAATCATTTGACAATTGCATACCATTCAAAGCAAGGTCGCTGATGAATTGATGGAAAAGCGTCATCATTCCCTCTATGTTCCACAAGTAGCCTTAAATTGGGCTAGATGTTGCTTTGGATTACCAAAGAAAGTATTAAATTTTGTAACCTTTCGAATGACACTTGATCATATTCAGCTAGTAAGGGGACCTCTTACTCACCAACTTTTCAGCCTGCTTTGAGGCTATGACTATCTTTATCTTTTCATTGATTATTATTTCTAGCTGAGCAGTTATTACCGTTCAAGGTGTGCTAGCTAGATTTTGAATTGTTAGCTGGAGAGGTAGTGGATTAACTTCATTCCTCGCTTCATGCATAGCATGTACTGTAGGAGCTTGAGGTACCATAGTGGCTGGTGGTATAGAAATTGTATTATTAGTTGCTTATTAATTAGCAGACAAAATAAGTGTTGCACTTGATGTGATATTCTTTTACAACATCTCGATCATGAAGTTCATTCGTACCATCATATCATTGGTACCAAGCTGTGCAATCTTCTTGTCTTTGACTTCCATTTGATGCTACATTTCTCTTTGCTCTCTAGCTAGTGCCATGGCATCAATCAACACAGGCTCTTCTTCTTCTTCTTCTATTTCGTGTTATTGTTCTGCTCCTTGCTCATTTCAAGGGAAGAACTTGACTGCCCTTCTCCTTGTGTATTTTTTAGAGATTTATTATTGGGTTGAATGATGACGTTGATTATAAAAGCGTGTACCAGGCTGATCATTTTATGGTTCAACCATATAGATGCTTCAACACCCATGATCTCTTTTCATTTTTCTTCTTCTTCATCTTCGAGATCGAAGATCCATCTCTATTTGCTTATGAAGACTCTTCTTCATAAATGTCAAATTCAGTTGTTCCCGAGTTCATGTTGTGATGATGCGGCGGAGAGTTCATCTATATCTCTCAATATAGACAACTTCCACTTCCATAGTGTCCTCTTCATTATTTTCTTCTTGCACAGAATTTTTTGATCGATGTTTTCAATGGATCTCGTTTTAATGTGCGAGTAAACTTCTTCTATTAAAGGACGATCAAAGTCAACCTTCTCTTGTGGGGTGAATGACGATGATGGGATCCCCAGATTCTCCAGGTGTCGACCATCATGTCTTTCATCTGATATCCCTTCTTTGGGTATCCACTTGATGAGTTATTTTGAGGTATTTGAGTATATGTATCGGATGTCACACCTCTTCCATTATTCAAAGTTTCATTATGGGCCTTGGCCTCCATATCTTACCCTTTCATTGGACCTTTTTAGGATTCTTGGACATGCGTCCAAGTGTCACGCTCATGCTCACCATGAAGCATGGGCTCGATGGCTAGTTACCAGAAGAGATGATAACTTTCTTGGTAGAGCTTTAGTATTTTCCATCACCACAGGCTCTGAAATCTTCTTTTCATTAGGCCTTTATCCTTGGCTACTATGAGAACTTTATGTATCTGACGATAGTGTTTGTATCTCTTTGGTGGTGGAGCTTGACGTGGTTGGTTCCAAAAAGACTATTTTATTTCACCAGTAGAGCTATTCCTCTTTACCCACTTTAGGTTGTCAAAGTTGTTGTGGGTAGGAATACTCACTTTTGGCGGTATCTTGTTCAGGTCATTCAAAGGGATCGAGCCTCATTTCAACATTTCTCCTTCTTCTCTATTTTCGGTTAATTTTTCTTCACGATGAGGAAGCTTCATGATCATGCTTTCGGTACAAAGGTTCAATTGGCCGAGCTGTATTATGAGGATTAAAGACATATTTCCCACGGTTCTTTTTTGTCACGGGAGCCATTGACCTAGCCTTTTGAAAACAAAGTTCTCTGTCTCCTTGATAGCGGTTGGTTGTTGAGCGGTTGGCACATGGCTATAGGAGCTTTAGTAACTTGAGGCCTTCCATGGCCTGATGAATGTACCGGGTGGGTACTTGAGTTCATTACGATAGCTAAGAAATTCAAGCTACCAAATTGAATTATAGCTCAACATCTCTGTGTTGATGATGTTGGCTAGATGTTCGCCATATAAGCAATGAAAGGAGTGCTTTGTAGATCCATTCCAAAGTGAAAGATGGGGATTAGTAATTAGAATTATTATTTCACCCCATACTTTCAAGATAGAGAACTGAATAAAATAATGGTGTAATAAAGATATACTCTAATGATTCATTACATATAGAGCCTCATATTGAATTTATTACACACTTAAATCACCATTTTTTGTTTTGAATTTTCAAAATTTTATTACTTATACACATATATGACTAGCCAAAGATGGAAAGAGAATCTGTCCCCAAAGTCGCCAAATCGTGGGCTCCAAAAATTCACCAACCTCGACAAATATTGAATTGAAGAGAGTATGATTTAAAGTGTGTAATTTTAGGATGGAATAGTAGATAAGACACTACCCAGATTTCACCTCATTTTGTGAGACTTTAGATCTAGTTCCAGTTTCCTATAGGCAAGCCCTATAGTTAATTACCCTCTCAATAAGTGAGAGAGAACTTTCAATTAAGGCTAGTCATTAGATAAATGCGTAGCATAGTAGCGATATGGAGTTTCAAAATTTAGATTATGAAATTCATCATTTAGCTTAAACGGATGGTTGGGGGAATGATGCATGCGATCTAGATCCCATGGTTTGTCATCCCGGTCATGGTCTAGTCTACTTAGTCGAGGAGGAGTGGTCGAACTAAGGATCCTCATCGAACACATGGGTTACATCATCAAGAAATCCTTTATAGACGGTGGTGTTTGGGAGATAAGTTTTAAGTCTACCTTAGCTGACAGAGGGTTTTTTTTCCCATCAAGTATACCCTATGATTCACAACTCAAAGGGAAGAGCCATTGGGAGCATACTGAATACGTCATGATGGTAATATAATGGAGCCTGGCCAAACCACCGTCAGAGGACTCTTTCATTACTTCATCTGTGGAACTCCAAACCACGTTAGAGGACACGGGTCACGTCCTTACTAGTAAGAGATTAATATATATTGAACATAGTAGAACACTTGATTTGACATTGGCTCCTTTGTGAGCTAGAGTTTTCTTAATTTGTCACCCCCGATAAATAGTTGCAGAAGGTGGATAGATTGAGTTTGATTTAAATTTTAATGATAGAATTTCATTTAAATAGTTTTTTATATTGATTTTTAATTTGAGTTAATTTGATTTGAACAATTGATTAATTTGAATATATTTAAGAGCTTTAGATTCTATTAACTCTGTTTAGCTGCTAATAGAGGATTAGATCTACTATCACCTACAGAATCAATTTCTCAAATATTTCATTGATTTGAAACTCTTGTTATAGATTTTTAGGTTTTGTTAACCTGGACCCGTCCTAAGACTAAAGAAGCAACCGCAACATCCTCACACTTGAATTTAAGCATTCAACATATCGGCCCATGCGGTGTATTTAAGAATGCCTTAAATATTGCATTTTATTTACAAGTGTTGCAAATCTAAATATGAATTGAATAGATATCTTGCAAGTATCCAATTCATTCATTAAAATCTTTAACATGCTTTGAAGCACTTGGACAATGCATATAGTTACTTTAAAATATATGTAAGCACTCATTCTCTTGTTCAAGCTCTTACATGTATTTCAAGATATCTAGATCAAGTGATGACTTAGCATATGCACATTTATTTCTTTTAAAATCATGTGAATTTTAAAATATAAAGTTTGAAGAAAGAATATTTGCCTTATATATACATTGTATATTTAAGCTTCTCATATATATATATATATATATATATATATATATATATATATATATATATATATATATATATATATATATATATATATATATATATATATGCAACTAGTTGATGTGAACATATCTCATAATGTATGAAAGTGTAACATAGTTACCTTTAAAAGCTTGCACATGTTTGACATGAGTAAATGAAACTACGAATCACTTCGAAACATGTGCAATCATGTTTCTTTGAAGTTCATTACATGTTTGTTGTTGAACTTTCAACTTCATTATCAGATTTCTTTACACTTCTCTTTTTTTTTTATGCTTTCAATTCATGCATATGATGAACTCTATTTAATTATCTTTAAAGAGCCATGTTTATACATATCGGTGATTCTTGTTCTTAATGAGCTATTGAATTGAACATAATCTCATTTGAAATCAAATATTTCATCATCATTTGAAAGCTAACACTTACAACTCAGTGTATTTTACTTAACTACTTCTATTGCTCAAACACATGTTATAACACTGTTTAAACATTCATTAGAAAGGTTATGAAACATGCTCATTGATAAGTTGTATGATTGTGTTTTTAAGCAAACTATCAGACTCCCTATAAGTGTTTGTATTTATTTTATGCATTTGTAACTTCACATTTGTTATGCTCAAAACTTTGATTTAAGTCTTTCATTTTAATTCCATTTAGACTCTTTAATTATCTCTTTTTCATTTTCTTTTTTTAAGTCTAAAAGTTGATAAAATTTTGATGGCCTCCAGGTGTCATCCCCGTGTAGGGGGTTACATCAGGAGTGTTTTAGCTTTCTCGGTAAGCCCTCATGAGTGTAGTGAGTGGTGTTTTATGACACCATAGCCATTTTCACGCCCACTATGCCCTTATTGGCATTAGTGGGGTCATGAAACATGCAGAAAGAGAAATGCAGTGTAATGTGTATTCATTTTATTTTTTTTCTAAGTCTAGGAGTTAGACAAAATTTTGGCAGCATTTCATTTAGGGGGAGTGACATCTAACAGATGTTGGCTTACTCGGTACGCCCTCATGAGCATAGCGAGCAGTGTCTTGTGATACCACAGCTAATTTTTCATCTCATCGTTCCCTCATGAGCATGACAAGGCCTTCAAACTTCCAAAGAAACACAAGCATGTATATATATCCACATTCACACATCCACATGTTGACTCATTTTTTTTCTATGAGTTGCAATGATCGAGACGGTTAGGCATGCAAACAAGAGAGAAGAACTCTCTGATAGTGTTCTTCTCCATTTTATGGTGAAGAAGAGAAGGGTCATAAATGGGGAATGGAACTGAAAACTGAAGAAGAACCGCCTCATGACTGTTCTTCCCTTGTGAACAGACTTGAAGAAAGGAGGGAATGATGCCAAAATGAAAAGAACCCACCTCATGATGGTGTTCTTCCCGATTCAAAGCGTTGAATAGATGCAAGAGTGCACAACAAAATCTAAGAAGAACCCTCATGATGATGTTCTTCGATTCGGAAGTGCAAAAATTGATTTGAAAAATTGGGATTTTCAATTTTGGAAAAATGAGGGATGAGAAGAGATTGTTGGCCTAGAAGAATGAGGGATTGAGGAGAAATGGAAAGTCATTTTAAATGGAAATTGAAGGTAATGGAGAGGATTTTAGTTTGACTTTGAAGGAGAAATGGAAGAAGAATGAAGAAGAAGAAGAATAGGAAGGAAGGAAGAATTCTTACTATTTTGGTTTGGAGGAGGAGGGCAAAGAAGGAAGAATTCTTACTCTATTTAGTTTGGAGGAGATGCTTGATTCTTTCTGTTTGGATGAGAATGGAGCCTCTCTTGAAAAAAAGAAGAAGAAAGGGAGGAGCGATTGGAGAAGGACACACCAGAGTGGTTGCACTGATCTCGCATGTGGAAGAAGCGGCTGAGTTGATCCATGCATGAAGCTTGAAGAGGGATCGGGAGTGAGTCAATGAGGGAAGGCAAGTTTGGGTTTCTTGCGTGGTCCCTGCGTGAGGAGCAAAAAGGAGAGGAGGGTTGGTTGAGATAGTTTTAGGTTATTAGGGTTAGATTAGGGATTAAATTAATTTCTAAATCGATTTTCTAAGTGTTTAATTGACTTTAACATGAATTTTACATCGACACGATTAGAAAATTAATATATATATATATATATATATATATATATATATATATATATATATATATATATATATATATATATATCAATTAAAGGTTATTTCAATGTTCAAACATACGTTTGTTTCTCAGAGTTTGGTTCAAGTCAGCATCAAATTGAGTCCATTTTAGCTCAAATTGTACCTCACCTCTTTGACCACTCGATTTTCTCGTAGACTTGTTCGAATTGAGTGTGAACAATCTTACTTGATAGATTTTGATGTTTCAAAGCTAATGGAGTAATTAATTTTATGAACGGAGGTCGTTTAGCTTTGTCGGTGCCTCTTGACCTCGATATGCTTGTAGACGCGTTAACGACTTGATTGCTTATTCGGTTTATCATCAAGTTGTGAAATATTTATATATTTACCATTTTTGACATTCTAAATGTGATGGCAATATATGTTCATTGATCAAAGGTCATTTGGGTTTATTTTGGCTACGTCCCATTTATTTTAGCTTCGATTTACGTGCTGTCACTTCCAATCATTTGACATTTGCACAGACTCATCTGAATTAAGCATGGATAGTCTCATTTGATAGATTTCAATGTTTTAAATCTAACGGTGTGAACAATTTCATGAATGGAGATCATTCGAACATCATCACAGCTCCCCAACTCTAATATGCTCGTCGACACATTGATAGCTCAATCACTTGATAGGTTGATCATTAGATCATGTAATATTTATATCTTAACCAACTTCAACATTCTGAATGCAATGGAAAAATCTGTTCATCGATCGGAGGTTATTTGATAATTTTTAATGACCTCCAGTGCATTTTGAGCCCCGATTTGCGTACTGTCACCTCCGAAGTCTGCCGAATTCAATTTGTGGGCTTGACTTGACTTATGGCACATATATGGAGGTCAACAAAAAATTATGCAAATTTTGTTCAACATCCATCAAGTATTGTCATTTGACATCCACCCAATAGGTTATATGGAATAATAAGATTGTTAAAAAGTTCCGTTCACAAGAGAGCCCATAGACTTTTCAAGTCTAAGTTCCAAGAGTTGCATGCAAAGATTCTATGACTCTTAGAATTGCAATATGAAAAAAAATAAATAAGCTTGACTCCAAATAATAAAGGTTTATTTAAATGGTTTTGATTTGCCTATTGACATTTTTTCTCATCGTCACACGAGAATATCAAATATTTTCAAGCCTATTACCTTTAAACTCAAAGTATATTGGTTGAAAATAATATGTAGAATATCAAATGGTGAATTTAAGCGCACATCTAATAGGAAATGAAAATGGACTTTTAATTCTCTAAAATCCAATTGTTCTTATGGAATCAAAATTATTTTCTTTCCTTCTACACATCAATAATTGCAATGACTTCTCCCTCAGGAAGTACAAGAACTGACAAGCTTGAATGATTTTCCCTCAAATATGTCATCTCATCCACTTGGAGCCTTGAGTTGAAGATATGCATCTCCGATCCGTACAGAAGAGGAATCATTTGTGGACCAATATATCGAGGTGTAACGGCTTGAGAACTTCAATTACTTCAAATTAAAGGCTCTTTTATAAATGGTTTAATGGTTGCATACCACAAGGGCTTGTGCGATTATCACAATTAGAATAGCTGAACCTGACAAAGAATTCATTGGAAAGTGAAAAATTATTTTAAAATTTTGAAAGTTTTCAAATGTAATAAATATTTATTTACACATGCACTCTTAGAAAATTGAGTTTGGCAAAGAATTAATATAAGTTGCAATTTAAGCTTATGTGTGTGTATAGTTTTACTTATAAAGTATGCCTCAAAAAGGAGCGTCGATCCATGTTATTGTGAATCCCATTAACATATTATAAAAAGACTGAATTTACATTCACTTTGGCAAATCATGATGCAAGTATTTCAAGTTTCTTTGTGGAGTTTTCAAAGCATCATATAAAGTTTATCCTCCCATTTGAGTAAAGTTGGAGATGTACATCATTGTGGTTTTAGTCAGTGGAAACTAAATAAAAACTTATGTGCTAGTTCATCCCTATTTGTGATGGAGTTTGTGGGAAGAGAGTTTAACGAACTCCTCGCCCTATTATTTAGTGAGATTGAGAAAAGTCAAAGGTGAATTGCATCTTTTGAAACTCCAGTGAATTCAAAAGTATCACAAATTGTTTGAAAAATTAGCAAATGTGTTAGCATGGATCACCACTTTGCAATAAATTGTATGAAATAAGCAAAAGTTTTGACGTCGGGAAAATATCATACTAGTGTTGTAAGGTCTTTACCGGCCCATTGAGTATCATATCATTTTGAAAGATTTGAATACTCATACTTAAAATAAGAAAGCAGTTTAATTATATACAAATATAAGATAATGTTGTCCACTATTTCTAATAAATTTGTTCAAGATTATACACTTATTAGTCCTATTAATATGTACTCCAAAACTTCAATCGACAACACAAACATATGCAAACCTTAAAGGTCATGTTGAAATAATAAATGAGTCAAAAAAAAATTTTGGCAACTCAGATGCTTATTATATAATATATGACCTAAAAGATAATAATACAAATATTTTAAAGATAGTGACATATTACACTATAATTTAAGCTATGCATAATGAGACAACATTTAAATTTTCATTATAGATTCATATTTTAAAATAATTTTTTTTCATTAATTATATCTTAATAGGTAGCAAAAGATGTGATATTCTTTTATTAGTGAAGAAAAATAACCCTACTAATTACAATGACATGGTATACTTTGTATGCGTATTTATAATTTTCACAATTTGAGGTGTTAGGTGGAAGTTGGATAGGTGGAATATGGGTGTAGTTACGACCAATTGAGATGAGAGATCACCCTTTGGCTTTCTTCCATTGAGATTCACCATGAATATAATTTTACGAATGCCTCCTTAAAATCATGTAGATATTTACATTAATTTTTTTTAGTTTGAATAAAGTTATATTACTAACAAGATATTGAGCCTTCATGAAAGCTAGTGATGATGATGATGATGAAAAGAATGAGAATATGTTCACAAAATGTATACATAGCGATGTGTATTATTTGTTAATAATATACTATCTTAATTTTTGTTTAATGTACTCATATAAAACACTTAACTTATTCCTATATTGATTAGCTCTACTAAAAATACACTCAATTTTGAGGAAATGAACACTCATAAAAGTTATTTCATTACTTTATTAAAGATAATTTTATATTGTAATTAGTTTTGACTTATATGATTGTTTAAATTGTCTATGACTATTTATCAAATTAGAGTAAATAGGTATGGTAATAACAATTAAGTTTATATTAGATGACTTTTAAAATTATATTAAATATTTTTTTAAATTAAGTAGTTATTTTTTGGTTATCAAACTTAAATAGGTATGGTAATAATAATTTTTTATCACATGAGTTTATAAAAGTTGCAAGAAATTTATAGCCAAATATTATAGTATCACTATAAATATTCTATATAATAGATATATTATGTTCTCTTGTACTTAAACCATCAGTTCAAATATAAGATATTTTGGCTTAAAATTTTATTTTAAATAATAAAACTTTATGATATTTTATAAATTTTTAATAAGAGTAACTATAGAAGACAAACTCTTGATACAATAGCTCAATTAAAATCCAAACTTAATATTGTTTTTAAAAATGAGCAACAATGTGAGGAGCATGAATCATTCCAATGAAATATTAGGCTAAAATCTGATTCTTGAACAAAATCATTCTAGCATCAATTGATTTTATTTGCTAGCTTTATGTAGTGGTTGAGATACGTTATCCGGCCATAATTTGGATCCAATATTTATAAACATAATACACAACATCTTTGGATTTATTAAATATAGATTTATAATAAAGGTCATGAGGGATCATAACTTCTTTCTCCGATCTCCCATGAAGCAAAATTAATAAAAGAAGGAGAAGAAGATTTATTCATTAACTCACTTATTGGAATTTGCAAAGTGTCATCACCGATTGCTGCAGAATCCATAGTATGCAGGAGGAGGAGGAGGAGGAGGAGGAGGAGATTGATGTGATTAGCCTTGCAATTACTCGCCATTTTTTGAAGTTTTAGAAATGATAACATACCGTGATAATTTATATAGAGATTGTCTATGCATGAAATAAATTATTTGACAGCGTTAACATATTTTCAATGTCATTAATTGTTATGTTATACACCAAAAAATAAAATAAAATAACACATTTTTAATTTGTAGTCATTCAACTACTACCATTTAACTCTTTTTATTTTCTTTGCATTTCACATGGCTGAAAAGAGAAGTACAACATTATGGAAGTTTCCTACATCACTGTGTAATCTTGAACCTCTCTTGAGTTCTCACTTAATTCTCATTTGCCCTTAACAACAACAACAACAAAACTTGAATTCCAAAAATTTTAATGGCTAAGAAGGTAAGAAAAAACAAGAAAAAATTTTTTAATGTTATCAACATAAAAACAAGAGATCTATAATAATCTCGCCCAAATTTCTTTATGTTTTTGATGAAATAGAGGAAGACTTTTGAGTCCACTTTGTCAAAAAGGAGTCTGAAAACAAATAATTCTCTCTAGGGCATTAGCGGTTTCAATTTATAATAAAGATGAAGTTTATTCGATGAAATCTCAATCCAAAATAGATCTTTCGATTCTCCAAAATTCAATTTTTGCTACTAGTAATACCACTATACTAGTTGTTATGCCCTCCTTTGATGCAGTAAACACATGATAGAGGAAGACAATTCTCTCCTTGTCATTTGTAGTTCCAATTCATAATAAAGCCAAAGTTTATTCTATGAAATACTAGTATTCAACATACAAAAAATATGTCATAATACTTATTATTCATTCATTAAATTATATACTCACTTCAATTTTTTTTTTAACTCGAGGTTAGCATAATCTATGGGACCATATGGGAGGAACAAACCTACAAAATCCTTTCTTCAAGGGTTGATACCTATATCTTTGCAATCATTGTGCCAATTATATAAGGGTGATGCTACATCGATAATAAATACTTGAATTGCCCATATGCTTTTTGAAGTACTTATCCCACTCCATTATATTTTTTTCCGTCTCTCTTTTGCTAGGCAATAGGAAGCCACCAGCAAGAAAACAAACTAACCACCTTGCTCTCATCTCTAAAATATAAATGTTAGCTAAGCTCTCAGAATACCCAATGATTGCCATCTGTGGAATTTGGGGATGTATGCATTAGTTGTATGGATTAAAATTATCTATGTTAGGTGAGTAGCTATTCTATATGACTTTTAATTAGTTAATGAATGTATTCATACCTATAGAAGGGAACAGTCACATCTACAAGTTTTTTAAACCAGGGAGAAACAAGATGTTTCTTAGCTTTAGATCATCTTTAAACCCTATGGAATATATTACCAAATTGGTTTCTATAGGACTAATTTGGCCTTCGATAAGGATGCCATTCTCACAAAATTCAAAGTCCTTAGATGTCTTCAAGATAATGATTTCTTCTTCTACTTTATCATAATTTGTTTTTGGTAATGCACATGCTAAACTCGCAGAAAGTCCTTGGGTAAAACTATGCTTGGGAACCATCCCATATTTTTTCATAGGGATTGTTCTCTTTATGTAACTTTCTATAAACTTTGAGATGATCCATCTCTGAGATTTAAATAATTATTGTATGATGTTAATTAAGTACATATACATGTGAGAATTGTAAATTTAATTTATATTTATTAAGAAATAAGTATGAATTAGATTTATACCAAAGGTGAAAGCAATGTTGCTAAGAAACTTAATATGAGTCCTTCCCCAGACTTATGAAGGAGTAGTTATGAGAACCAATTTAAATACAAGTAATAAAGAGGGATACCCCAAGCCTCAAATTTGGCTACATTCCATCACTTTGTTTTCTTGGTGGCTTCTTATTTCCTAGCAAAAGAGAGATGGAAAAAAAATAATGGAGTGGGATAAGTACTTCAAAATATATAGGCAATTCAAGTATTTATTATCATAGATGCATCACCCTTATATGTAATTGGAACAATGATCAGTTGTGCAAAGATATGGTATCAACCTTTGAAGAAAGAAAGGATTTTTCATATATTTGTTCGTCCAATATGGTCCGACAGATTATGCTAACCTCGAGTTAAAAAAGCAATTGAAGTGAGTTTATAATTTAATGAATGAATAATAAGTATTATGACATGCTAGTATTATTGAAATCCATTAGAAAAAACCTCTCTCAATCAATAAAATTTAATATAATGACAATGATGAACTATAAACAAGCCTAAAGTAAATCTGACCAAAGTTATCTTGATCATCACCAAAGCTATTCCACCATCATAGAAAGTTAGAACCAAGTGTTCAGAATTCATGTAGCTTATTCATCAGAGAGGTGGTTGTCTCTTCGAGCTCTGGCGGCAACATTGCAGTGGTTGGTGTTCTTGGGTTATCCAATAAAGGCAATACCCTAAAAAGAGGTTTAGTGTTTTGTAAGTATGGTAATGGACAAAGGTGGAGACTTTTGATGGAAGGATGTAATGGCATAGCTAATATCATTGTCGCTGGCGATGGGAGGCAGTTTTATGCCATTAGCTATGATTGGGATCTCTACATGCTCAAAGAAAGGCCTCCAATGATCGAAATAAAAAACTTTAATCTAATTTTGCCAAGGCGTATCTTAGCGTCCGGTCAGAAGAATTATCTGACCAACAAACGATCAACCACCGAATGTTGTCAAATCGAAGTGAGTGGTGGATCAACTTTGAAGATTTATGGGAGTTATATGAGATATGGATTTAGTTTGATTTGGATGACTTTGAAATTGGATGTGACAAATCTAGCTCATAGCGTAGTAATGTTTGGTGTGAAGTCGAAAGCGAGCTGTAAGAGCCTTGCTTCATATTTCGGCATAAAATTTACTCCATCAATAAAGAAACCATCACTCCAAGTTGAAGTGTCGCATAAGTGAGAGAATTTGAGCTAAATTTATTTTGAGATAAATATAATTTAAATTTGATTGATTAATTAATTAATTGATTTATCTTAAAATAAATTTAATCAAAATATATTGATTCTTTTTTTATAATATTTAAATTTTGATCATTAAACTTTTTTTTTTCTAATTTGTATTATTCATTTCTAAGTTTTGAATATAAAAATATGGATGATTTCTATATTGTTTGTGGTGGAAAAATATTCATTAATTATTTTTTGGTGAAATATTGTTATGTGAAGAAGTTGTATGTTGAAATTAAAACCCCTATTAATGACAACCCCTTTATAATACAAACTTATGGCAACAACAACAAAAAAATCAGTGAAATAATTATAAATTTGAACTATTTAGTGTAATAGGAATGACTTATAATTTTTTTTCCTTTTTCTTTTCTTACTTCTCAACAAAATAGAAAACATTTTTAAATTAATGTCATTCAAATTAATTGATCTAATGCTTAAAATTGGAGAAAAAAAGGATTTGAATAATTATACCTAAAATTGATTAAATATAAGTTTTTTGAAGGAATTTTCTATTTAGATGAATGCAATATGAGCATGGAATGAATAGTAATTTATTACATTTATGTTGATGTAAATCTTATAGATATAAAACTCACCACGATGAAATCTAATAAGAATATTTTAAGAGAAGAGTAAAACTTTGTAATTCAAAATATATAGTAGATTAATTGAACAAAACTAAGCCCCATAGTTGTTATTCTCTTTTTCATGTGATTCTTCATGTTAAAAGTTTAGTATTCTTCATAGTTTCTCTAATTATCCGTGTGTGTGTTGAATTTCCATACAAAATTAAGACTAAAAAATTTTCATTATACTGTCATGAATTTTCTTACATGCAATATTTTGGTTCTGTCTATGAGAAACATTCTTTTTATATTTCCACAATGGTTGACAATTATACTTTCAATCAAGGACAACACCATCCATATGTGAGAGAAAATTTTGATATGAAGGAATGTGTTTTCAAAAAGGAAAATCATTATACTTGAATCCTTCAACTCTTATTGGAAGAAAAAGGACAACTCATCTTATTAACTAAAAATATCATTTACGCCAACATTTTGGGCATGATTATAATATAGAATCTCCTTGGTCATCTACTTGATTATCAGTCCTAAAAACAAATCAAAGTTAGGAGTCAATTTTAATATTAAAAAGAAGATAACTATTTTATTGATTACATGCATTAAAATATCTTAAAATTTTTTATCCTGATGCTCAATTACAATAAATTTTTTTATTATTTTGATATCAATTGCTAATCAAAATCATATTCATATGCCATTTACTATGGTGTTTATTTTTGTTTTATGTGTGTTTGTGTGAGGGGACACCGCACAGATCTGCAGATATACTCATTAGGGTGACCAAAATGACATTAATGTACTATCTCGAGAGATAGAAGTCACTACCCTATAATGGACCTAATCACCTAATGAGGACTCCTAAGGCATGATGGGTCTTCGGATATACCAGAGATTTTTTTTCCTTTACTTTATGTGAAAAAGTAAAGCAAGGTTATTTAAACTGGGTTTGTTAAGTTCCCTATGGAGGCAAGCCTCCAAAGTTAATTACATCATAAGGGAAATGAATCCCTTAAGAATACTTCTGATTAAAGTAGGCGATTGTTGTCTCTAAAGAAGTCAAAGATAGGACTATCAAAGGATTAGGTATATTTTTGAAAATCAAGTGGGAGAGGTCAAAAAGGAATAGTTCATATCAAAATCAAAAGAGATGAGTAGGGAGTGCTCATGACACTAGGAAGCCTAATGAACACCCCAATATATCCTATGGTTGGGCTTTATACATTTGAATTTAAGAAGATTTATTTATTTGAGTTAAATTTTCATTAGAAGTCTAGGACTTATAATTCCATAATACAAGATTGTGGAAATGCCTAAGAGGTGAGGATTTATGCTTGTAGCCTGCAAAGGTAAACAACAACCTCAGATCTTAAATCTAGGGAGCTTTGGTGAGGGCCAAAGCATGACCTAAATCTAAGGTGAAAATGGGCATATGGTTTACCTCCACAAGAGAGAATAAACTTCCAAGCTGCTGGGCTTATTACCGCCTATAATGGTAGTCAGCTAACTCCTCCTACACTTTAAATCCATGTAGGAAAGTCTTATACTTTGCAAGATGATTAGGCTATTATTTACTTAGAAAAGAAACTAAGTCCTTAAACATGCTCCTTAAGAGATTAGATCATGAAGGGCATGAGTCGTGATTTAAATCTAATGCAAATTTTGTCAAGTTTTATTTGATTTTTGGACTTTTATTTTGACATAGGCTATAGGATTTTGTATGCCTAAATGAATGAGAAATTGGTTGTGGGTTAAATCAAGAGAGAAAAAAGGTGTTTTTCCATCAAAAGCTCTTACAGGTTAAGCCCTCTCTTAGCAAGAGTGGAAGAATATGATATGCATGATATTATACATTCAATAATCCAACTAAGAGGTTGCTAGAAATTTTATTATTTTGATTTAATTCTTAGGCTTTTATGTGAGGTTATGAATTATTTTAATATTTTAGTTATGATTTGTTAATGAGATAGAAAATTTATTTTTATCTTAGAAGTCTAATCGTATTCAGGCCACACAACAATCACTAATCATAAAGAGATTATAAAAAGGTATGTTATATCTAATGCACAAGCTAAACAAAACATCAAACGATTTTGTAAATCTATTGTAAAAGAATAAAAGGTTGTAGTGCATGCCATACAACCCGAAGAGAAATATGGGTAGTCGAGCTCTACCTTTATTCATTTCTTTATAATGAAAGAATAATTATAATTATGAAATGATAAGTATTATGGGGGTCTTCGCTCTTCATCCTCCATTCTTCACTCTTTACCTTTCACTTCTTCATTTTTTATTTGCTCCATTTCTTTCTTTCTTTTGGCTTGAGTAAGATGTAATTTGCTCCAAAGACATCACATGGTATATAATACATGGTCTTATAACCAATGCTCATCCTTAATCCCCATAACACTTATCCTAATCCTAATGCAAAAGTTAAATTAAAAGGAAGGAAAGTAAATCTAACTTCACCTATAAAATAAATGTTAGCTAAACACATCATACAACCCAAGCAGTTATAGGAATAATTTGGACTTAGGATCCTACTCATGGGTAACCAAATCCACCTGTCCTAACTTGGGCTATGCTTAGGAGCTAAGCAACCTACACAGTGAAAAACATTTATATTTTTATTATAGCGGCCCCTTTAGCATAACCCCTGCATAAAATATGATTAGACTAATATCGGCCTAACATTCAGGCTACCCACAAACATGTTAACATCTATTCTAAAATAATACATCACAAAACTGAACATTCATCAAACAATGCACTACCCTAACATAAAGCTTGAAGTGATGACTTAGCCTAATGTGCATGTGTTAGTGCTTGTGTGGCATGTCCTAATCAGGCTTTAGGGTTAGGATTTGTTAAGTGTGAGGGATTCAATTTATAAAGGATTAATTTCTCTTTAAGTGGTTGAGTTGATTTGGGAATTTTACTTAGTGTTTTCTTTTGTTTCATATAGCTTACCCTTAGCAACTAAATGTTATAAAGAGAAGAAAGAGAGGGAGAGTCTCTCTTCTATCCCTACCTTAAGTAATTTCTAAAGTAAATTGATTAATGAATTTCCATTAATGAATGATTTATTATGTATTTTAATTAATCATAAGTTTAGATTTATTATAAATAGCCCTATTTAATAAGAAAGGCATCTTAAGATTAGTTAGGGTGGATTACTATCACATAACACACACCCATTCATTTCTTTCCATCATGTATACCATACATATGAATAATCCTAAGAATACCTATACATGCAATGCAAAGTTTAATATACTTTGATGATGAATGCAAATAAATGTATTTTGAAAATTTAAATATTCTATTTTGCTAATTGGATCATGAATACATGTCTTTGTTATATAGAAAAGAGGGATTTTTCATCAACTAGCTAAATGCACATCCACATGTATAAAAGTTATAAGTGAGTACAACACCATTATTTTCTACACCAGGGGTGTAAGGTACAAGACTTAGGGCTACTTAAAGTCTCGTAGCCTCGGGATGTCCAGAATAATATACCACTTTTCTTAGATACATGTAAATATATGAATAACTACAAGGATAAAAAATCCATGCAAAAATTATGTTTTATTTATTTGATTTTTGATTCTTTATTCATTAGCCACATCACATATGCATATGTATAAGAGTTTTAAGTGAGCACGACACCATTTTTTTCTACACCAAGGGCCTAAGGTACAAGGCCTACTTAGGGCTACTTAAAGCCTCTGACGAGAAGTCGGACTAATATACCACTTTTCTCAAATACATATGAATGTACAAAAAGACCCAAATGGATAAGGAATCATACAAGAAATTATGTTTGCTTTGGTTGTATGGTTTACATTTGCAATGTAAAATTCTTCCTAGGTCTTAACATGGAAATGCATAGGAATAGATTTAAGCAAGTGTTATGTTCTTTTCAAATGAACTATACACTTGCAAATCCTATATGAATCCATATTAAATTAGGGTAAGAGAACTTGACATTATACATATTATAATATCATCACATGTAAGCTTATAAATATTTGTAACTAGCATTACTTCATTTAGAATCTTTGATTTATAGATTTTGAAAATAGTTTTTGGCTTTATAGTGATAATAGCCACTCATATCTTTACTTTTGGCCAACACATGCAATTTGACATAAAAAAGGAAACATTTTATTTGATTAATTTTCAAAGAAATGAATGCATGATTTTCATATGGAAAATAATATTTAGCTTAATTGAAAAGAAACAAATGAATGTAAACACCTGATTTCATTCACCCTAATTAATCCCTAAGGATAATCATATCAAATAAGGTTATTTAAAATGAATCAAAATTCTTTAAAGATATTTTTATCTTTAAATTTGATTTGACTTAGGAAATATGAGAAGGCTTTGCTAATCCTAACCCATCTCCCCATGTGTGAATTAGTTTGCTTTAATGAAAATATTTATGTTGATTTTATGTTTTGAGGTCAAGGTATGAAATGAATTAATTATCCCTTACCTATATCACCTTAAGTTAATTAATTAATAATAAAGCCAATATGATATGCAATCATGAAAAGTAAATTTGTAATGCTCCTAAGAAATGAAAGGGGCCTAATGCAATTGGCTTATGATTAATAGTTAATTAGGCTTAAGGGCTCTAACTTAATTACTCTTATGATTTTCTCATGCATGTGAGCCAATCATAATTTCATTATCTCTCACCTTGTGTTATTGAACACCTATGGAGCTACCCAAGATCAATTAAATTTTACTTAGGTTAGGATGAATTGATTTTAACTTTGATTTCATTAGACTATTAATGAAGTGATTAAATATTTTAGTTATGATTTAATTTGAATAATAAAATTAACTTAGGAGAAAGGATCAAAAGCAAGGCCTTAATCCTAATCCCTAAATCATTCAATCATTCCATTAGGTTTTGATTCCCTCATTTTGAAGCTTTAATCACTTGATTAATCAACTAATCATTCCATTAACCTAATAATTAATTTAATTTTCAATGGTAAAGAATACTTTGAAAATAAATTAGAAAAAATGTCCTCAATAATATTTCCTAAGTGATCTTATTGTTTAATAGGGATAATTATGTTTAAATGATTAATCAAGCTACTGTTCATCCTTTAATTACAACTAATTGGATTAAGAGAGTGATTAGGGCTTACCCATATGATTTTTCTAATTAAGCAATCAATAAAACCCTAGAAAAATAGGGGAGGTAGGGGTCATCCCCCTAAACATCCACATAAAATTTGAGATTAATTGAGTGCTTGATTAAGGTGTAATAAGCTAATCAGATTTTTTAATAAAACCCTAATTAGGTAAACTTATCTGTTCAAAATCCACTGATTATAATTTTATTGGATTCTTCTCTGAAATATCTTTAAAATGAGCCTAAGTTTGTATTTTTTTTGAATTTTCTATAATTATTTATGATTTTAGGAAGTTTCAATATTAATAATCAATTAAATAATCATAATTAAACCCTTAATCCCATGGCCACATAGCTACTGATGCAGCGTGCTTTCCACGTGGCGTGATATAATTGGTTATTTAAGTTGTGACATTACCGCGCTGACTCAGTGATAGTGGACGCGCTTTCTTTGTGAGCCGTCCGATCTAATATCAGACGTCTAAGATTAAACCCACGATTTAGGCTAAGAATTACAGCAGATCTAGAGTGATTTGATCATAACCGTCCATTCCAATGCGTGGAACAGACGGCGCATGATCCTTCTCCTTCGTGACCAATGAAAGATGAACACCGTTCAATCTAAGCTCACCCAAGCTTGAATTGGGATGAAAATGGTCCCACACCTTCGGAAGTAGGGGGGATGCATATTCAACAATCAAGATTGCATGGAATGACAATTCTCTTCAAAAAAGACCTACTGAAAATTGCCTATAGCTACGGTTTTGAATAATTATCTCGCCCGAGGTTATCACCAGTGCTTCCAATGATGGAGGTAGCTTCGTCTAGTAGAGACGAAGCTCTGTTGAGAAAATCTAGTCTTGATTTGAAGTGGGTTTCTCGGTTGACCAAGCTCCTCTTCAATGGCGATCAGTCTTAATCGAAGTTGCACTTCACGTGACTTGGAAGCTTGGGAAATGATTCAATTGAGCTCGACGAGGTGTGGTGAGGGTGTGGGTAAAATGAATTTGGGTTTGGTGAACTGATGAGGGAGTATTGCTTAGAATGGAGATGCCCTATTTCGGCTTTGCACAGAGGAGAAAATGTCGATTGAGGGAGCTCGGGAAGGCTTTGGGAAAGCTCTATGAGAATTCAAAAATACTCTAAGGAGTCTCATGAAGCTCTATCATTTTTTTTTGAATTAAGGGTGTATACCCCTTAATTGAGTGTGATGGACGGATGAGATTGGTCATCCATTTTTGACCCATGCGTCTACGTCGGCATGCTTTTGCTGTCTCCTTCGACTCCACATGGCACACCATGGTTGGGGGAGTGTGTGGTAGGAGGCTCAAGGCCTGATTTGGGGTTGCCATTTTTCCCGCAAGTACCCACGGGTTCGGCCATGGAGGTGAGGTGCTTGTGTTGGTTCCTTTGGTCCATGGTAGGTTCTAGAGTGGCTTAGGTTGGGATAGGGATGCTAGGAGGCTCTCTTTGAAGAGTTTGATGGTTTTCATGGGGAGATAAGGGTGGACTTTGCCATTTTAGGCAAGAATCCAAGGTAAAAGGGCTTGGCACCTTAGTTTATCCCATTGGGTGGGGTCCACCAGGCTTTGGGCTGATTTGGGAATGGGTTAGGTCCAGTTTGGGTTTGGCCTAGCCAGTTCGTAAGGTCCCATGGCTTGCTTTGAAGTGATTTGGCTTCATTTGGTCAAATGGGTTCATTTTGGTTGACCAATTGGTTAAATTGGGTCAAACCAAAGCTTGGGTGAGGTCTAAATCATGATTTGGAATGTTTTGAAATGATTAATTTGGTATGGTTTGGCTTAGGTTTGAATTTAACTCATTTGGATTTAAAAGGGTCAAATTGGTTAAGCTGACCAATTTGACTAAATTGGGTTGGGTTAGGTGTTGAGTCAAGTTCAATTGATTGATTGAAAATGATTGTAGGCTTTGGTTTGGTTTAGTTTGCAATTAATTTGAATTTTGGTCAATGTGACCATTTAGGTCAATTTGGGCTAGGTTGGGTCAAGTTGACCAATTGATCAACTTGGGCTCAATCATGAATTTTGTCAAGTTCAACGTGTGATTTGGAATGAACTTGATCCATTGGTTGCAATAAATTTGGGTTGAATCATGATTTGACCCATTTTGGCTTTTTAGGCCAATTTTGATCAACTTAGGTCAAGTGGCCAATTAGGCTTGGTTTGAATTGATGACTTGGTCATGTTCAATCATTGACCATAAATGAGTTTGGATCATTGGTTTCAATAAATTTGGTATATGGTGGATTTTAGCTAGTTTGGGTTTCATTTGGGCTAAGTGTTGACTTGGTCATAGGCTTGGTTTGATTTGATTTGACCCAATTCAATGTGGTTGATCACCCCATGATGATTGTACATCATGATTGAGGTTTTGATGAACTTAGTTCAATCCAATTTGGGTTGGATTGGAACTTGGCTTAAAAAGGTCCTTCAGGTAACTTTGGGTCAAGTGAGCCTAAATGGGTCAATTAGCTTGATCAAGGCTTGATTTAATTTTAATTGGACTTACATATGGACTTAGGATTGAGATATAAATCCAATTGCAATTGGTTTGGAGCCAAGTGGGTTTTGATTCATATGAGAATTTCAAGTCATAAGGGTCAATTTAGGTTTGATTTGGGCTGACTAGGATTTGGTTTTTTTTTGTGGTTTATGTTTATATTTGGATCAATAATTATAGGAATAATTGAATCATGAAGAAATCCATGAGTTTTGAGTTGATTTGGGTTTCATTTAGCCAAGTTCAAAAATTTGGCTAAAACGGGTAAAATTGGGAATTTGGTTTGAGTTTGGTTTTGGTCATTTGAATTTATATTTCATTTATATTTGTGAATATGAATGAAGATATAAATTGGTCATTAGAAAATCACTTCAATTTGGAGTGATTTGAAAGCGAATTTGATTAAGCTTAGGGATATAGGTTGAAAAGGGCTAATTTGGGTTTTGACTTGGTTTGATTTATTTTTGGTCATTAGAGGGTGGGTTTCATTTATATTTATGAACATAAATAAAGGAATTATTAATTTAAATGGAAATCAAACAAGTTTGATTTGATTTGAAAGAATTTCGGCTAAGCGCATGAAGGTGGCTCATATGGCTTAGGAAGAGATTTTTGGAATTTGTAATTTGGTGTTGATCATGGATTCCAATCATTTGAAATTTGGAATTGACTTGTGATTTGGAATTTGATTTGAGATTGGATTTGATAATTAAGAAAATTAATTGGGTTGGGGTTGTTTTGGATTTGTTAAGGCTTAGATCCCATCCATGTCCTCTCGATTAAACCACTGTTAAGTGATAGTCTTTGCAGTAGATCTTATAAATTCGATCGTTTGAAATTATCATTTTAAATTCTTTTCATCAACTGCACAGCACTAAAGAATATATATATATATATATATGAACATGCATGATACAATTTTTTGAACTTGAGCAACTCATAAATTGAGGCGCAAATCACATCTTAACTAAATTCACGACTTCTAATAGATGAAAATCCTAATTTAATTAAAGTTTAGCAACTCATAAATTGAGTCATAAGCCTCATCTTAATTTAATTTGAGTTTTCTAATAGATGTATGCCTTATCCTAATAAAATTTAGATAACTCATAAATTAAGTTATACACCCTATTTTAACCAAATTTAGGCAGCTTATAAATTGATCCATAAGCTCTATCTTAGCTAAATCTGAGTGTTTGTCTGAATATTAGCTCAAGATAATATAATACTCATGCTTGCATTCATACTAACAAGCTCTCTAAATCAATTAAATTCTAAAATTAAGAAAATATAATAGACTAAAGAGTTTACATGCTTAACACATAAATCTTATATATTTAAATACTTAGCCCCTAAATTTTATTATTATTATTTTAAATATAATATTTTTTTGTATGAAAAGATATAATTCACTTTAAAAAATGAATGATAATGTTATTTTTAATATGATATTAAATTTTCAAGTGATATTTACATAAATATAAAAATTTAGATATTAGATATATAAATATTTAAAATTTATTTGCTATCTATGTAAAAACCCCTAAACTAAAAGGAGGCAACATATGACTACTAATTAAGTTTCACAAACTTATGGCTTATCATCTTCTAATATTGGTAGACAGAGATCACTACTATGCCCTGAAAAATGAAATTATAGTGTTGACTTGTAAGTAATTTTCATATGCTTAATCAAGCAAATGCATTGAAATTAGCAAGAATTAGATGCAGCATCGTGAAAATAAGAGTTGAAAGCATATGAATCGTGATTGAAATTAATCGAGATGTTCTCCGATCATGAAATCAACTAACCAATACATTCAGAATATCAAAATCAATTAAAATTGGTATTTTACATTGATCAATTATCATCCAATGAAGGAAAATAAATAGAACAGACGATTTCACACATTAAAGTTAAGAGGTCTCAATGCTTTTTCAAACGAGCTCCTTTCATAAAAAAACTATGCCATTGTCGTTGAAACATCAAAAAATATTGAACAAGACCTTTCTCGGCTGATTCGGCCAAGCGTGGAGCAAATTGCAAGCCTTGGAGTGTGACAATGCCTAAATTAACATCAAATTTGCTTCGTTCGACCTCGACATTTCCCAAATGAATTCCAATCGTAAAACGGATTACCCCGTTGAATCTGGAATGTCAAATTTACCAAAAAATTATACTCATATTATGTGGGTTTAATTTCAACAAGATTCCACACCAATCTCAATGCGATCGGGTCATATGAAAACTAAAACTTCTGATATTTATTTTTAATATGATAAACATAATATTTATAACTAATTTTATTTTAGAATTAGTTTGAAATTGAATTGATCCCTAAATTGCCTAGATTTTATCCAATATTTTGAATATCCCGCTCAACTTAATTTAGAAGGACAATTAAGCGATAATTAAGGCTCTCAAATCCCATAATTCATTCCCTATTATTCCCTAACCGAAAGTAGGCCAAAAAGCCTCGATATTCACTGAAGGGAGAAGCGAACCCCGCATCCGCCAGCCTCTCTCTCGATCGGAACCGTTGATCCTCTTCCTCCTCTTCAGCACTACCAACCTCTCAGAGGAAGAAGTCATCGCCGATGTCGAAGAAGGAAAATGGTTTTCATGACGAGGTTCTAGAGAGCACCACATGTGAAGCTAGTAGCCCATCCTGGAAGAAGATAAAACGGTCCACTCCAAGCAGGTCAAAAATGTCTGGGAAAGAAGGGAAAGCAGAGAAAGATCCGAAGGTGTGTGAAAAACCAGGGTTGAGT
The DNA here is from genome assembly GCA_021442155.1 of Cymbidium sinense. NCBI lineage: Eukaryota > Viridiplantae > Streptophyta > Magnoliopsida > Asparagales > Orchidaceae > Cymbidium > Cymbidium sinense. The sequence continues at coordinate 156,458,917 of CM038219.1, read as the reverse complement.
TCCTCAAAGAGGAAGAGAGATATTTTTGCTGGGAAACTTGTGAAGGTAAGTCGTAAGGATCCGAAACAAGACAGGATAAATGAAGAGAGAGATCAAGAGGTGTGCGAAGAGCTAGTGGTGAGCTCATCTAAGAAGAAGATGAAAGGGGGTTCTGCTAAGCAAAACATAAAAGTTGAATGCCAGGATCCCAAACAAGAAGAGATAAAAGAAGAGAAACATACAAGGGTATGTGAACAGCTAGTGTCTAATTCTTCTAATAAGAAGAAAGGAGTTTCTTGCAAGCAACTAGCAAAGGTAGACCATAAAAATTTGGAGCAGGATGATGTGAAAGAAGTGAAAGATCCAAAGTTCTGTGTGGAACTAATGGAGAGCTTTTCTAATGAGAAGAAAGGGGCTTCTGTTAAACAACCTATTAAGAATTATTTTTTTTAAAAAAATCAATCACATCAAAAATAAACAATATAAAATGAAATTTAAATGTGTAGAAGTTGCATATATATTTGTTGTTGTGCAAGTGATTGAAGGCCCTGTTATGCTCATCAGGGTGTAATAGGATTGAAATTTGACCGAGGTATTTTTGAACACAAGCTGTCACACTCATCAGGGCATGATAGATAAGCCAAAATAGTTTCGATGTAGCCCCCTATTTCTGGATGATGCCGTAATACTATTGCAATGTTGCTGATATTTTATCCAAAATTCATACTTGCAAATAAAATTCAAGCTAAACAAATAGTTGTGGGCTTCAAAAATTTGCCACCAATCTCTTTGATGAAAAGAGTATTTTAAAGTGTCAGTGTAATTTTTAGAAGGTAGGTGAAATAGTAGATAAGGCACTACCTAAAGATTTCATCTTCATATGGTGAGAACTTTAGATATGGTTCCAGGTTTCCTATAGGCGCAAGCCTCTACAATTAATTACCCCAAGTGAGAGAAAACTTTGACAAGGCTAATCATTAGATGAAGCTAAATGTAGCATAGCAACATGTAGAGTTTTAGAATTTATGATATGAAATTCTTCATTTTAGCTTAAACCGGATGGTTGGGGGAATGATGACGTGCCTGATCTAGATCCCATGGTTCCGTCATCCCGAGCAGTCACGATCCCTAGTCTACTTAGTCAGAGGAGGTAGTCGACCCAACCTGATAGAAGGATCCTCATCAGCAACACATGAGTTACGTCATCCAAGAAATCCTTGTAGACCTGGGGTGATGTTTGTCTAAGGAGACAGACTTAAGTCTACCTTAGCTGATAGAGGGTTGTTTGCCCTATCAAGTATACCTTATGATTCACAACTCAAAGGGCAAAGCCATTGGGGAGCATACGGGTGACGGTCGTGATCGTAATCTAATGGAGCCAGACTAGCCAAACCACCTGATCAGAGGACTCTAGTCATGACTGCTTCATCTATGGAGCCTATTGGCCAAGCCAAGCATTCAGAGGACACAGGCCACGTCCTTACTAGTGTGAGATTGATTGAGAGTGAACATAAGAGAAAACTTAATTTGGCATTGGCTCTTTTGTAACCAAGAGTTTTTTTAATTTATCACCCTCGATAAAGAGTTATGAAAAGTGGATATATTGAGTTTGGTTTTAAGCTTTTAAATGATAGAGTTTCATTTAAGCAATTTTTTTAGATCAACATTTGATTTGAGTTAGTTTCATTAGAAAGATTGATTAATCTGAATATGTTTAAGAGCTTTAGATCATGTCAACTTTGTTTAGCTGCTCAGAGGATTAGATCTACCACTACCTAACAAAATTAATTTTTCAGATATTTTATTGATTTGAAACTCCTATTATAGGTTTTTAAGTTTTGTTAACCCGGACCCAATCATAAGACTAAATCAGGAAGCACCCTGTGTAGCATCCTCAGACACTTAAATTTAAGCATTTAGCATAGTGTCGGGCCCATACGAGTGTATAGTAATTTTAGGCAATTTTATGTTTGCATTATGAAATTGATTTTATATTTTTATTTTGTATTCCAATTTAAACTGTGGAGCCTTTTCAGATATTAAAATTTGCACTTGAAATCTCTATGTCTGAACACATGCAGGTATTAATAGCTTAGCTAATTTCATCTAATTAATAAAATCATTGATTTTGAAAATCATAATTAGAATGAAATTTCTTAATTTTAGATCAAAAGAAGCCCTATGATTTTTGTAAATTTTGATTTAGTATCGCCTTCTGTCTGCTTGTACAAAGGGTTGTAGATCTGATGGAAAAGAAGGCATTTTGATTTAGATTGCAGTTTAACACATTGTTTGCACTAAGTTTATCTATTGAGTTTTTTATAATTTACCCAACTTGATTATTACTCAATTTACATTAATTTTGATAAATTATGTCGATTTCAGTGTTAGTTGCTTTATCCCAACTCATGCTTATTAGCTAGCATAGTAATCACCTCCACATTCGTATAAGAATTATTAAACCCAATTTGGATTCATCCTTAGAATTTAAGTTTATTGTAAGTTTGTTATGAGTTTGACATTAATCCTCCCCAAAAAAAATTTCACTTAGATTTTAAATGAATATTCTATTCTTTTCCAAACTTTGCTTTAAAGGTTCCCCCTTTTTCTTGTTGACACTTTAGTTTAAATAAGTTCTGTTTTCCTACTTAGCTCCTCTAAGTCACTCATTTTACCCTCCCATTTTTCTAAGTCAAAAGATTTGACACATTCAGCCTCTCACAAGTATCCCCTGAAGTAGAGGTGGTGTTTTCTTACCTCTCAGCCCTCTTGAGATTCTAAAAAAGACAAATGCAATATATATTCATTCTCTCCTTTTTTTAAGTCTTGAAATTAGACAAAATTTTGGCAGCATTTTGTCTAGGGGGAGCGACATTTAACTAGTGTTGGCTTACTCGGTATACCCTATTGAGCGTAGTGAGTTGTGTTTTGCGACACTACAGCCTATTTTCTCATCTCGTCATGCTTTGTTGAGCACAACGAGGTCTTCAAACCTCCAAAGCAACACAAGCATGTATATATAATCACATTCACATATTCCACATGTTCTGATGCATTTTTTGGCGTGCTGTAATGCTCAGCAAAGGAACGGGGTTAGGCATGCAATTATGAATATAAAGTAAGGTGTGTGATGCTGGAAATCAAAAAAAGAATTTACATGTTGATGATGTTCTTCCCCGATTTGAGGCGAAGCGAAGGTATGAAGGCTAAAGCGAGGAATGCGATGCTGAAATTGAAGGAAGAGTTTGCCTGTTGATGATGTTCTTTCCCCGATTGTGGTGAAGCGAAAATGAAATAGCTAAAGTGAAGCGTGCGATGCTAGAAATCGAAAGAAGAATTTGCCTGTTGACGATGTTCTTCTCCAGCTTGCGGCGAAGCAAAAATCGGAGGGTTTGCGGGCTAAATTGTGCACAAAGGGGGTTGGACGGGTTGTGGAAGGAGGAATTGGGCTTAGGCCATGGGCTTGCAGTTTGAAGGCATTTAAAGGTTGGCTGGCCTTGGGAAGGAGGTGGGCTCGTGCATTGGATCAGATGGGATGGCTACGGGCCTGAGCAGTTCGGGCAGAATAGTGGTTTTGGAGAACTGGCAGGAGGAATACGAAAATGGTCAGTCCTGGAGGTGCTGGATGCAAGCAACATGCAATGCAGTTGGTGGTTTAGTTTTGAAGGTTGACTCGGCACCGCATGCAGGTGCAAGCGGTGGATGGGCGCTGGCTGTAAGGCGAGATCTGGTCGAGAGGTATGCGCTAGCAGTTGTTGGCGCAGATGGGAACGGACGACGTGGCCGATTGCCACAGTGCACTAGTGATGATGGGGATTATTGGTGCGTCGATGATGGTACGGTTGTGGGCCGAAGTGAAAATGGACCGACGGTGGAGATGAGCGTTTACGCAGTTTTGCACCGGCAGGATGCAGGATTGCACAAAATAGTGAAAATTCTAAGAGAAGAGGATCACCTGCAAGAGGAGTTTCTTTTTTTTTAACGTTCGAATGGGGATGAGGAGGAATCGCCATTGGAAAATGGGAGAGTATGAGGAGGGAGTGCAGAATGGAGGGAGTGGTTTTCTTTTTTTTTTTTTTTGAATTAGATAAACTGAAAATAGGGGGAATGGTTGCTGAGTGGGGGTAATTTAGGGATTTATAAAATTAATTTTAAATTGATTAAATGCTTTAACATGGATTTCATGCCGAAAAATATACATAGTCAATATATACATATCAATTTAGGGTAATTCTAATGTTATGAACCCAACGACGCACTCCGTTTCACGATCGGAGGCTGTTTGGTTCAAGTTGACATCAAATTGGGTCCACTTCAGCTCAAAATGCACGTCGCCGCTTTCAACCACTCGATTTTCATGCAGACTCATCTGAATTGAGTGTGAATGGTCTCATTTGTTAAATTTTGACATTTTAAAGCCAATTGCATGGTCAATATCATGAACAGAGGTCATTCTAGTTACATCGGTACCTCTTGATCACGGTATGCATGCAGGCGTGTTGACGACTCAAGTGCTTGATCAGTTGCTCATCAAGTCATGCAATATTTATATCCTAACCAATTTTGACATTCTGAATGTGATGGCTAAGTCCGTTCATCAATCGAAAGTCATTTAGATTGATTTTGGGGACATCTAGTATATTTCAGCCTCAATTTGCATGCTACTACTTTAAATCATTTGAATTTTATACAGACTCATCCGAATTGAGTGCAGATAGTCTCATTTGATAGATTTTGATGTTATGGAGCTAAAGGCATAATCAATTTTGTGAACGAAGGTTGTTCAGACATCGTCGTAGCTTCCCGACTCTGATATGTGTGTCGACACATTGATAGCTTGAGAGCTTAAATAATTGCTCATTAGATTTTACAATATCTATATTATGATCAATTTTGACATTCTGAATGTGAAGGCGAAGTGCGTTCATCGATTAGAAGTCATTTCGATAATTTTTAGGGGCATCCAGTGCATTTTGAGCATCAATTTGCGCACTATCACCTCCGAAGTCTGTCGAATTTGATTTGTGGGCTTATCTTGATTTATGACACATATGTGAAGGTCAACAATAGCGCTGCCTAAGTTCACAAAAATAAATTGATATCGAATTGAATTTTGACTTATAATTGAGAATGAATTTGAAATTAATTTAAAGATTATATTTCAAATAAAGAATGATGGATTGAACTAAAACAAATCTATGAGTTTGAATTGAATTAAATAATTTGGCAGTAAATATAAATTTGGCACTTCAATATCTCCATTCAATTGATCTAGAAGATGACCTAATTGAATATCTAATTAGAGCACAAAAAAACTTCTTGGAATTAGAATATAATTTTCAAATCATAATTCACCACAAATGAATTGGAGAAAATCAAGGAATACATAAGAGACTTTCAATGAGATCGAATGATTGCTAACATGCATAATCAATGAATCTTTGGAAAATATTTGAAGCATATTATTCATCTTATTAAATACTCGAATTTAGATTAAGAAAAAGTTGAATATAGTTTATGCTGAGTTTGAGAATTATCAATGTATATGTATAAATGAGAGTTTATTAAAGATTCAAAAACTAATCAACTTTGAATAAAATAAAGCAATTAAATGTTTTTCCAAGCGAACTAATAGACTATTAGAATAATTTAAAATGCTTTAAATGCCACTGGATCTATAATTCTTCATATAAGGAGACTGAAGACAATTCTAAATTAAATGCTACACTAAGTATGGAGCTTCCTTCAATCCAAAAATAAAAGAAATTTTATATTAATTATAATTTTCAAAATTAATAATTTCATTAATTAGGTGAAATTATCTTATTTATAAATACCCACACGGGCCTCGACACTTATACCAAGCACCTAAACTTTGTGTCTAAGGATGCTGCATGGATTTAAAAATAATAATAATAAAAGAAGAATGTTGAAATAAATTCAATCCTCTATAACCATATGCATGGAAGCTAATGAATATTGTCAATGTTAATTCAATTCAATGAAAGATATAGATATTCAGTTCCATAGAATATGATTACATTAGGCCTAATCTTCTATGTTTGAAATAGAGTTGATAAGGTCTACTAAATGATCAACTTCTAAATGAACTTAAATTAAATTAGATTATAAGACATAATCTTCTATATTTACAATAGCGTTGACAAGGTCTGTTATGATATCAATTTTTTAAAGAATTTAAATTACACATAAGTTATAGACCTGATCCTCCACTAACAAAATAACAGAGTTGATAAGGTCTACCCTAATGATGGATGTGTTGAATGGAGATTTCAACTAGAGGGGATACAATTATTCAGATTATTAAATTATTGTATCTCAAATTTAAATTTATAAATGCAAGTTGTAGACCCAATCCTTTGCTAACAAAATAGCAGAGTTGATGAGGTCTACCTCGATGATGGTTGTGTTGACTAAGAATCTCAATCGGAGGGGATATTATCATCAAAAGATACTTGAACTCTAAACTAATTCATCATAAAACTAAATTTTAACTAAGTAAATATCTAAACTAAATGAAATTTATTATTTAAATGCTTAAAGCAAATAATTTACCCACCCTTCTGCAATAGTTTGTTGAAGGTGACAAATTAAGAAAACTCTAGCGCACAAAGAAGCCAATATCAAGTCAAGTATATTAATATATTCACTCTCAATCAATCTCATGCAGTAAGGATGTGGCCCACATCCTCTGACTGCATGGTTTGGCTAGTAGGCTCCACATATGATGCAGTTATAACCAAAGTCCTCTGATTGAGTGGTTGTCGTCAAAAGGAACTATTATATTACGATCACTATTGTAGCTCGTATGTTCCCCAGTGGCTCTGTCTCTTGAGATATGAACTATAGGGTGCACTTGATAGGGCAAAAAACCCTCTATCAGCTAAGGTGGACTCAAATTTGTCTCTTTAAACAAACACCACCCCAGGTCTACATGGCTCTCTTTGATGACACAACCCATGGCTATTGACAAGAATCCTTCAGTCAGGTTGGGTCGATTACCTCCTCTGACTAAGTAGACTATGGACCATGATAACCTAGGATGACGGAACTATGGGATCTAGATTGAGCACATCATCATTCCCCTAACCATCCGCATTAAGCTAAAATGATGAATTTTATAAATTAATAATTTTATACTTCACATACTTCTACTATATGCTATGCATTTAATGACCTAATGACAAGCCTTAATCGAAAGTTCTCTCAACATTGGGAGGGTAATAGGTTCTTCCGCCTATAAAACAAACATATCTAAAGTCCTTACAAAATGAGGGCAAATTCTCTGGGTAGTGTCTTATCTACTATTCCATTTGCCTTCTAAAAATTTCACTAACATCAAATCATACTCTTTTCATCAAGAGGTCGGTGGCAAATTTTTGGAGCCCATAGATTTTTGGCGACTCCACTAGGGATAGGTTTCTCTTTTTATCTTTGGCTAGTCAAATTTGGGTATAGTAGCAATGAAGCATTATAAAAATTTAATTTTAAAATCAATTATCAATAAAATTAAATTTATATCTTCCATATTTTTATGACTAATCTATTTGTTTAATTACATTTTTATATTCTGAAAGTGTGGGATGATACATCAATTATTGACTACTAATCCCCATCTTTCATTTGCAAAGATGGATCTTCAGAGCACACCATTTATCATGCTACAAGGTCATGGACTCAACATCCGTCTAGCTAATGCTATAATCAAAACTGGAGATGTTGGAGCTACTATTCAATTTATTAGTGTAGATTTCTCAACCATTACTATTGCAAATAATCCTTTACCTAAAACACCTGCATATTATACACACCAACTTGTGCAAGGGAGGAGAACAACTGGAATGATCGCTACTGCTACTGAGATATCTCAAAAGAGAGCCTTTGTATTCAAAAGATTGAGTTATTTTGAGGTGCCAGTTATAAAAAGAACCGCCATTGGGCATAAAGTTTCAATCATACTTGAAAATTGAGTATAAGACAAAAGAGAAGAAATGTTGAACTACGAGCTCAGTAGTTGTTGTCTGAATTACCATCCTTACAACTAGAAGCAAGTATTTCTATCTCACAATAAATTTGAAATTTTTGAGATAGGTGAAAAAGAATAGCTCTACTAGTGACTAAGCAATCTTTTTGGGCTCAATAGCAGTCAGCTTCAACCCTTCTGAGGAAACAACATGAAACTCTATCTGGTCGAGCACATAGATTCCTGATGATTGTTAAGGAAAAAGGTCTTATGAAGAAGAGGTATCAAATGCCAATTATCAAAAAAGCCAAAAATGCTCCCCTACAAAAGCTACCACCAATGGTAGTAAGAACTCAACACCATTCTAAACAAGTCCTGCATGGTGAGCATCGATGTGTGACACTTAGACCACATGTCCAAGAATCCTCCATCGAAAGGTCTCGAAAAAAATTTGTAAATTTGAGGGTTAAGCCTCGAAGGGAAATTGTCTTATAGAAAGGCAATGACGTGACATCTGGACTGCACTCCCAGATATCTGCCACAAATAAAATTTGTTAAGAATGTGTACCTAAGAAAAGGTCATATGTGATGAGATTTATGATGGTCAAGACCTTGGAAAGTCATCCAAGGGATCCCATTATCGACCAGCTCCATATCTTCGAGAGGAGGTTAGCTTTGATCGCAGTCCTTCAATAGAAGAAATACATATTCCACACTCTAAGCTAGAAGTTTATTGGAGGTGTCGATCAGAGATCTGCATCCAAGAAAAAGATGCTAATGTAAAAAGATACTCCTTTCAAATAGGATGAAAAATATCGAGAGGCTTTTGATAGTATCAAGAAGTGTCTATGGAATTTTCCCATTCTCGCGGCACCAATCCTAGGAAGACCTCTCCACTTATACACAACAGTACTGGAAGAATCCTTACGTGCTCTGTTGGCGCAACATAATGAACAGGGAAAGGAGAGCGCATTATACTACATTAGTCAAAGATTAATTGGAGCCGAAGTACACTACTCTCCAATAGAGAGGCATTTTCTAGCACTAATATTTTAGAAAGTGGTGAAGGGGAAAATTAAAGTAGATTTTCTTATTGCAACACCTACAAGACTCTCATAAAATCCTCTCCTTATGCACTAGTATTAGGGGCTGAAGTAGTTCTACCACTTAAAGTTGAGCTACCTTCACTATGAGTAGCCATCCAACATGATCATACCAAGATGAGAATGTCTGTCTATGGATGGGAAGAGCTTGATGTGCTTGACGAAGTTAGGCTCAAAGCGTAGCAAAATTTTGAAGTCTCTTGGCGAGGATGTCCAAAGCATTCGATCATCGAGTGCATCCTCGAATTTTTTAAGAAGAAGAATTAGTCCTAGTGTTGAGAATACCAATTATTTATCTCCGTCATTACATGTGTAAGTTTTGCTTGAAAATTCTCTTGTAACACAAAATGCATTTCTGAAATAAAGCAAATAATTCCATGTCAGATAGGGGCACATTTTTTAAAATTTTATAGTAAAATGTTAGGTTTTCCCTCGTAAGACAGGGGGCCTCATTTTGTTTTTGGGTTGACATCATGCTTAAGGCCAAAATCCCCATATATATGTTCAAATTGTGTATTCAAATTCACAAGCTTTAAAATCTTACTGACCAAAAAGAGAAATTTTTAAGTCTACAAACATCAATAAATCAAGTTCGAAACACATCTTCCATCCATACATCAAATCTAGGGCTTGAGTAGCTGCATAAGGTCGGACTCAACAAACCCAAATATGACCAAGTCGCTGACAGGTCTACTTAATATGCTATAAAGGTCATAATAAGAGATCCCTCATCTCATTAGCTCGATGATAAAATCCTCCAACAATTACTCAAGTCCAAGACTCAAGTGGGTGCATAAGGTCAGACTCAACATGTGCAAATATGGCTGAGTCGCTAACAGGTTTGCTTATTCAAAATGACACAAAGGCCATAGTAAAGGATTCTCCTTCTACGTTATTTCAAAGATGAGAGCATCCAAATCTCCAAATCTCTCCAACTTGGGGAATTTAAGTGGCCCAGACTAGGGGATCATCCCTAATGGTCATAAGGCCATTTTTGAAAATCCAATAAAAAGATCCTCACTCGAGAAGGAACTAAGCCGAGTTTGCTATCAATATTAAATAAGAAATGTCAACTCCTTCTACAAGTCTGTTAAAGCATAAAACAAAGATTGAAGGAAACTCTTATTTAATAAGTCAAACCAAGCAGAAAGCAAAGGATAGAAGAAGTCATCCTAATGTTCGTACAAAGATAAAGGCCGAACTAAAGGAGTTATGTCATCAATATATTCATTACGCTCAAAGCATAGGACTGATGACTCTTCGCCATTAACCCAACACAAGCTTTGGGGGCTAGGTCACCAGTAGACATCCTTCTATAAGCCCTAGAAAGAAGAAAGCTGTGACAGAAGGTAATTTCTAATCACCTGACAAGTCTTTAAGACAATTCAGGAAATTTCTTCACCAAATCCATCAAGGTATAAAGCCAAGATAGAAGAAAATATGAACTACAAAATTTTGAGATTGAATCTTCAACAAGTCCATCAAAGCACAAAGTATAGGACTAAAGATATTCTCATCTCGCCAATAAGTCACCAACTCTATCAAGTCCACTAAGGTACGAAGCCAGAACAAGAGAAAAATACTAATTTCAAATTTTGAGATTGAATCTTCAACAAGTCTGACACAAAGCATAGGATCAAAGTCATTCTCATCTTAGTAATAAGTCATAAACTCCATTAAGCACACTCAAGGCACAAAGATAGGACAAAAAATATAAATTTTAAACTCTCAAGAAGAAGCCTTCAACAAGTCTGAAAACACAAAGCATAAGACTAAAGACAATGCAAATTCTCTAAATAGTTACTACAAAGCCCCACTATTAGACATGTGGCATTTTTATATATTTATCTAAGTTGACATCATGCTTCAAGCTGAGATCCTCAGATAAATATTCATGATGATAATGAGCTACGTTTATTTATATTAAAGAAGTTCAAACCATACATTTTTGAGCTAATATACAATCCTCTTGTTGAGGAGCCCTTTTATGATCAAGGTTATTCAATCCTCTCTGTAAATAGAGCCTTCTTGTATATATATTCAAGTTGACATCGAGCTTTATACCGAGATCCATGAATATATCTATAATTATTATTAATAAAGTTGCAAGCTCTTGGAAGAAACATAAAGAATCTATTTCTATGTATGGAAAGATAGCCCTAAATATCAAAAATTTCTCTCCCAGATTTATCAAATTATGAAGAGCAAGTTAGAAGAACTCCCAATTTCAAAAGATTCAATCAATTAAGTTGAAAAAATATCAACCTCTACATTCTAAAGTCTAGGACACTGATGGGTTCTAAAGGTCGAACTCAACAAGCCCAAAAATGATCGAGTTGCTGACGCTCTCCTCACTCAATGAAACACAAGAAAAGGCAGCAGTGAAAGAGCCCCCGTTCGTATGTCTAATGACCAAACCACCAAGCCACCACAACTTTGTTGACCTCATTTTTAGAAGAGGTCATTTTAGCAATAAAATGATATCAAGTTCATATAGGGATTTCCTACTTCAAAATTCAAAGTCAATATGCTTAATAGCTTAGGAAATACATTTTTGAGCTAAATCCAATATACTTGGTTTAATGCAAAACCAAATCAAACATCCAACATAAATTAAATCAAGTGAATTAATGCAAAAAAATGAAAATTCAAAGTCAAACCTAAAGTCAACTCTAGTCAACCTAGAGTTGACTTAAGTGGGCCCACTTGGTCAAAAAAGTCAACCCACTAAAATTTGACTAAATTAAATCACCAAAAATATTTCAAATTATCAAATGAATATGTATGATCATAATAACAAAAGAATTTAAGTCTATGAAGGCCTAGAATATGTCAACTAAATCTCTTAAATCAAAATAACCTAAATAAGCCACATTAAACTCAAATTTAAGAAAAATCAAAATAACTTTAAATTGATTATCCTAAATCATATGAATAATAATGATGGGACATAACCTAACTCCCTATTGGGTGTAGTTAGGTAAAATGGGTCATTTAACCCATAAAAAAATATTATGTTTAAATCACTTAACATAATTTGGGTAAAGTGAGTTAAGCAAGACAAAAGAAATAAGGAAATATCAAACCACTTCCAATCAAATCACATGGGATGGGGGTAACACTTCCTTAAACTCTTATAATGAAGGTTTACACCCCTAATAAAGCTACTTAGGCTTCTCTTTCATTATTACATAAAATCTAAATAAGGAAAACTAATAGAAGCAAAAGAAATGGAGAAGACAAATTCCTTCTCCCTTCTGCCAACCTCTTCACATAGGACAGCTGTGGGATGGAGAAGGAGTGCACTAGCTAGCTTCCAAAATCTCCCATCATCAAAACCAACCAAGGGATGGCCAAGGAGGAGCAATATAACTTTCTTCCATATAGGAAAACACATAGAGACACTTCCCCAAGGAGATTGGAACTTACACATCTTCACAAATCAAAACCAAGCTAAATGAAAGTTCCCCACCTCCAAGTGCCCTTAACCACTACAAACTATCAAAGCCAAAAAGAGCATTCAAGGGTTGGTCTAAGGATCAAACTACAAAGAATTGGCTTAATTATTCTAGCACATAGCTTTCTCCTGAAGAAACGAAGCTATTGGATTCGATTTCAACCTTTGAAACTCCCTGAATCAAGGTATGCCATTGATGACTCCTCTTTTCTTTAAGCTTTTGGCCTTGATCATTTTCATATAAAGCTTGATCTCTAGTGAGATCAAATCATATGATTGAAAGAAGATCCTTCAATGATCGTGTAGCACTTTAAATCATGTGATTTCATTGCCTATATCAAAAGTTATTAGCAAAAACCATGGACAACCTCGACTCCCAGAGTTTGGGAGATGAAATCGGACCGTCGCTTTTAAAAGAAATGGATGATCCAGATCTAGGAATGTAAATTTTTTTTAAATCCCTTAAGGATCAGGGATCACCATCCGGACCGCGGATCGACGAGATTGTCCGTTTTGCCACATGAACACACGGCTCACATGCCGCATGACATGCGGCCAACCACGCGGGACCATGGGATCCATATGGACCGTCCGATCTTTGATCGGACGGTCCATAAATAATCCGGCTCATTCTAATCCACCGCGTGGGACCCACCTCACTAAATAACCCTTAAGATTAGTTACTTAACGGTTTAATTAATTAAAAAATTTTGAAAATTTCAAAAAAATCATATAAAATCAAAGAAAATTAAAAATACAAATAGATCTCATGGATTTGTCTTGATGAGAGGAATCCATAGAAATTAAAATCCCAATTTTATTGGGTACCTTTCCTTAATTTGGGTTTAATTGAAAACATTAAACCCTAATTACTCTCAAATTAATAATCCAATTAATTTGAAACTTTGAGAATGAAATTAAGCTTAAAACATACCTTAATAAAATTTTTGGGGATTTGGTTCTTTGAATTCAAGGAAATTGTAATTTCATGTGTTTAACCTTTAAATTAATTAAATTATTTAATGAAATAATTAGAAAACTTTAATCTAATAACCTTAAATCAACATAATAAATATTAATGAACATCAAAATATTAATTAAACCTAATCAAACCTATATGAACCTAATAGATCACTAATTAAATTAATTTGGTGATTAAAAGAATTAAATAATTTAATTAAATAATTTGAACTTAATTAAATCATAATAAATCAACCAGTTAACCAAAAATTATGAATAAACCTTCATTGGAAAGACATTTCGGTGAAGAATAAGTGAAAAAATAAAATCTCATAATGAATCTTAATAAATTAAGCTTAATTTTAGTTTTAATAAAATAATTAAAACCTTAAGTACATACTAATTTCATCTCTAATCAAGCTAAAACTTTAGAAACATAAAATTGGCATGTAACCCCACTTGCCATAATTATATCAAACCCAATTGGTCTATAAATTTGGAATTCTTGATTTTCCAAATCTCTAGGTCAATATGAACTAAAAATAATTAAGAAGAATCATTAATTCATTGAATCAACAAATAAATTGAACTAATCTGAAATAAACATCAGAAATACTTAGGGTAATTCATCAAAACTTCCTAAGTCAAAGAATTTAATCAAATATCAAAATTGTAAGAAAATCAATACTTAATGAAGTTCAAACATAATTAAACAACTTAAGTTAAGTTTAATGAAACCACACATCCTTAATGAATTTAAATAATGAATCTAAAACCTAGGTTAATTAAATCAAGAATAAAACAAACCTAAGGTATTAATTCATGTTAATAAATTTAAACCTTAAGCTTACAAATCCATGTTTTAATATCTTAAGTTAAATTGAATGAAATCAAACTTAAATCAAACTTAAATCAAACTCTTTAAGTTAACATAAGCCAAATCAAATGAAATCCATATAACTTAATTCAAAATGAAATAGATCAAACAAATTAAATCAAACAAAGCAATTCAAACAAATGAAATAAATAAATAAAACCAAACATAAATAAAATCAAAAGGATTAATTAAAATACTTAAGGATTTTAGTTAGACTTTGAAACTTCATTAGATTTAGATGTTGAATGGAAAGAGCTCCATCCAAAATGGAATCATTCCATTCTTCATTTTGAAAACTTATACAACTTTAACCAAATAAAATGAACATAAAATGGGAATTAAATCATTAAGTCATTTGAATTGAAACCAACCAATGATAAAAATTAAACCAATTCAAACTTCAAACTTCAAACTTAAACCTAGCAAAGACTTACCATATAAACCCCACTTCTACACACTAGATTACTAGAGATATAGGATAGTTCTCGTGATTTTCTTTAATCTCCGTGATATGTGATGTGCTTCAAATGTTTGTGTGGTGTATTGCTTTAGACCGATGCCTAGGCTTATTTGTTCATTAGATGATGGGATCTTTCTAGATTTAACATTATTTTAGGGGATTGTGTTAATGGGATCAGTAATAAATAAATCATAAAATTATTGTTTGTTTGTAAAAAAAATCCCTAACATAGTCCATAGTGTGGGTGGGCAAAACAACTAATGCTAAGCCTATGTTTATTGAATATAAACCGCTTGTGTGTGTATTTCCTAACATCTATTTTGTATTTAGGATTTTCTTTGAAGTTTAAATGTAAATTTGAGCTTAGAATTAGGTTAGATCTATGAGGTCTAGGATTAACAGCTGGAGCTGACCCAACCAAGAGAGATGGTGGTGGTCCCCGTGGAGCCCAAGGATGTCCCCTCAAGAAAAAGACTTTCTGAAAGAAGACCCATAGATCTAAACTAATTCTTGGTCTATAAGGGCGAACTAGGGCTACCTAATTTTTTAAATGTACAAGACCATGCTTTTCTTATCTTTATGTGCTATTTCATCATGATGTATGCCTGGATGTAGGCTCATAGGATAAACTAAATTTTATACCCAACTAAATCAAATGAAGCATAAAAAAATAAATACAACTCAAAATCTTTGTATAAAAGCCTAGGCCATTAAAGCAAGATAAAATATGTAGCAACCCCTTTAGCAGGATATTTTAATATCATGCATAATCATATTATTTCACTCTTGATTAATGAAGGACTTCCATCCTTGCTAGAGAACCCGGGCTTGACCTTTGAGAGCCTATGATGGAAGTACACCTTCTTCTATTCTAATTTGGCCCATAATCTTTTTCTAATTGCATGCATTAGGCATAAATTGGATTCCTATGACCTAAATGAATCCTGAGTAAAAAATTATAAAAATTTGAAAAATATGCATTAGTTAGGTACATCTTCATAACCTACATAATCTTAGAGGTTAGGGAGTAAGTCTAGGTTCATAGATTTCTTTTCTAAAACTGCAACAACCCAGCCATCTTGCATTCATATGACTTAGCATTATGGTTTTAAAATGCACTTAAGTAGTGTTAGCTGGCAGCCTTCTCCAGGCAGGTTGTAAGTCGAGAGTCGAGGGGATAGGTTAGTTTCTTCAAGTGAAGAGAACGACCAATGATTCTCAAGAATAGAACTAGGTCGAGCATCTAACATGTGTCAGAAGCACCGTAGACTAGGTTCTAAAGCATCCTTTTAGGAATAAGGCATCCCAGTATCAATAGACATTTCCTACTTTTTCCCGTTTGACTCTTGAAAGTAACTCTCTCCAATTTGGACCTCTCCTAATTGAATTTCAAAATATCAATCCTTTGAAAGCTACCTTAGTAGTCTTTAGGAATAACCACTTATTTCTTTAATCGAGAGTATTCTTAGGAAGAGACCCTTCCTAAGATGTAATTAACTATAGAGGCTTGCCTTTATAAGGAACCATGATCCCATGATAAAATTGACCCTGTTCTACTCTTCCATGTAGTTCAGGGGAAAATACTTTAGTACACAAAAGACTCATTAGCCTTAGGAGTCTTTTATTGAAATGATTGAATCCATTACAGTAGAGCATGTTTATCTTTCAAGATAATATGTTTATTCCTTAATGTCGTATTTGATCATCTAAATAAAATATTCCTAAACTCTATGTGGTGTCATTTATTTTCTCTATTCTAGAGAAAAAGAACCAACAAGCTTAAGTTGAAGATTCGAGTGGGTTCTAAAGGTCACACTCAATAAGCCACAAATGGTCGAGTCGCTGACACTCTCCTTACTCAACAAGCCATCCCCTCTCGTCAGTCCAATGATGGTAGCTGTTCAATCTCAAACTAAATTTAACTTAGTGATTACAAGCAGCTAGAATCCAAGAGATCTTTTTACTTGATCGATAGACCAAGACAATCTGAGGAAACAACTCTCAATTTAGAGTAGCCTTAAATCAATCTCTAATTATGCCTGCAAGTTGATGTCACAATCCATATTCAAATGATCTGATCAAACACAAAGCACATATCAAATCCAATCTCCTCATCAAGTCCACCAAAGTAGCGCGGAGAAAATAATTTCATAGTTCATAGAAGCCAATGACTAAAGGAATTTTATGGTCATTCAGTCAATTAAAGCACATATTGCTATACTGATAACTCAATGGAATAGACCTAATATGAGCTGAAAGGCTAGGTCATCTATATGCACCCTTCAATGAGTCAGTCAAAGCAGCTAACACAGGACTGTAGACATACTTACATTTCCTGACAAGTCAATATGAATAAATCAGGTCAATCATTCATCAAGTACATCAAGCTTATAGCTATGAGAGAAAAAATTTCAAATCTCAAAGTAAATAAATCAATTCCTCCATCGAACCCAATCAAGCACAAAGTTAGGGCCAAATGAAGTTCAAATTTACAATAACACAAGAGAAAGAGATCCTCAAAGAACCCACTGAAGCAGAAAGTAGATGGTGGAATAAGCTCTTATCCTTCTTGATAAGTCAAGTTAGATAAATTAGGTCAATCCTTCATCAAGTCCATTAAGCACAAAATTAGGACAAAAGGAACCCAGAATTAAAAAAAAAGGTACAAAATTCTTCACCAAGCCTACTAAGCATAAAGCTAAAGCAAAAGGATGATTAAAGATATAAACCACTAAGGTGAGACCTTTTTTAAGCCCATCAAAGCATTAAGCTATGGCCGAAGGTATCTCTCTTTCTACTTAATGAGTCAATAAAGACAAATCAGGTCAAATCTTATATGGTCAACTAATTTATAATAAACATGGTCCACTTCATACCCACATCATATTTGTTGGGGGCATTTATTGACCTATAAGTAATTGTTATATGCTTAATCAAGAAAATATATATTGAAATTAGTGAGAATTAGATACAGCATCGTGGAAATAAGAGTTGAAAGTATATGAATCGTGACCAAAATTGATCGAGATGTTCTCCGATCATAAAATCAATTGCACCAAATGCATTCAGAATATCAAAATTAATTAAAATTGATATTTTACATCGATCAATTACCATTCAATGATGAAAAATAAATAGAGTAGATGATTTCATGCATATTAAAGTTGAGAGGCCTCAACACTATCCAAATGAGCTCTTTCAAAAAAATAGAATGCTCTGTTGTCGCTGGAACATCGAAAACTATTGAACTAGACCTTTCATAGCTGATTCGTTCAAGTGTGGAGAAAATGGCAAGCCTCTGAGTGTGACGATGCATAAATTAACCACATATTTACTTCAATCAACCTCGACATTGCCCGAATGACCTCCGATCAAAAAACGGATTATGTCATTGAATCCAGAATGTCGAATTTACCTAAAAATGATACACATATTATGTGGGTTTAATTTCAGTAAGATTTCAAACAAATCTCAAGCGATCGGGTCATACAAAGATAAAGAAACTTATGATATTTATTTTTAATATGATAAATATAATATTTATAACTAATTTTATTAAGAATTAGTTTGAAATTGGATTGATCCCTAAATTTCCTTGATTTTATCTAATATTTTGAATATCCTGCTTAAGTTAATTTAGAAGGATAAATAATCTACAATTAATGCTCTCAAATCTCATAATTCATTCCCTATTGTTCCCCTAACCAAATAGCAGCAAAAAAACCCTCGATATTTGCTCGATAGGGGAGAAGCCAAAACCGCATTCGCTCAGCCTCTCTCTCAATCCAAATGAACCTTGTTGATCCTCGTCCTCCTCTTCAGCACTACCAACCTCACGGAGCAAGAGGTCATTGCCAACGTCGAAGAAAGAATATGGTTTTCATGACAAGGTTCGAGAGCAGGTGTAGGAGCACATCCCGAAGAAGATAAAATGGTGGTCTAAGGTGTCAAAAATTTTGGGAAAGTAGGGAAAGAAGAGAAAGATCCAAAGGTGTGTGAAAAACTAGCGTTGAGATCCTCGAAGAAGAAGAGAGATATTTTTGTTGGAAAACCTATGAAGGTACATCGTAAGGACCTGGAACAAGATGAGGTAAATGAAGAGAGAGATCAAGATGTGTGCGAAGAGCCAGTGGTGAGCTCATCTAAGAAGAAGAAAGGAGCAAAAATGTAAAAGTTGAATGCCAAGATCCTGAACAGGAAGAGATAAAAGAAGAGAAACATATAAGGGCATGTGAACACCCAGTGTCTAGTTCTTCTAATAAGAAAAAAAGAGCTTCTTGCAAACAACCAACAAAGGTAGACCACAAAGAATTTGGAGTAGGATGATGTGAAGACGTGAAAGATCCAAAGTTTTGTGTGGAACCAATGGAGAGCTCTTCTAAAGAGAAGAAAGGGGCTTCTCTTAAACAACCTATGATGATTGACGATGACGAGGAGGAATCGGTTTGTTGCTTCATTGGAGACCCAATTCCTCTTGATAATGCTCAAATTAGATGGCCAGAAAGATACACAAAAAAGATTGGTAGGCCAAAGTCTATATCATCATCGGTCTCTAAAAGTGGGGAAGAAGAAGAGCTCGTCAAAGCAAGATACCATTATTATCAAGCGATGGTTGATGGGTTACCTACAACCTCAATGATCATGCACACGTCATAGTTTGATGGCATTGTTATGCTCATCAGGGCATAACAAGATGAAAAATCGGTTGAGGTGTTTCAAAACACCAAGCATCATGCTCATTAGGGCATGATGGGTTGGCCAAAATTATTAGATGCAGCTCCCCTATGTCAAAATGATGCCAAAATTTTGACTAAATTTTGGACTTAAAAAAAGAGGGGAAGAATCAAGATTTATTTATAAAATAAATCAATCACATCAAAAATAAACAATCTAAAATGAAAGTTGAATGTGTAGAAGTTGCATGTATATTTACTTTTATGCAGGTGATTGACGACCCCGTTATGCCCATAAGGGTGTAACGAGATTGAAATTCGACCGAGAAGCTTCAAAATACCAACCGCCATACTCACCAGGGCGTGACGGATAGACCAAAATAGTTCTAATGTTGCCCCCTATGCGAGGATGACACCGGAATACTATCAAAATGCTGCCAAAATTTTGTCCAAAATTCATACTTGAAAATAAAATTCAAGCTAAATAAATAGCGCTACCTAAGCTCGCTAAAATAAATTGATATCAAATTGAATTTAAAATTATAAATGAGAATGAATTTGAAATGAATTTGAATATTATATTTTAAATAAAGAAAGATGGACTGAATTAAAATAGTTCTATAAATTTAAAATGAATTGAATATTTTGACTGTAAATATAAATTTGTCACTTCAATATCTTAGTTCAGTTGATTTAGAAGATGACTTAACTAAATATCTAATTAGAGAATAATAGATCTTCTTGGAATAAGAATATAGTTTTTAAATCATAATTAACTCCAAATGAATTGGAGAAAATCAAAAAATTCATAAGAGATTTTCCATGAGATTGAATGATTTCCAATAAGCATAATTAATGAATCCTTGGAAAATGTTTGAAGCATATTATTCATCTTATTAAATACTTGAATTGGATCAAGAAAAAGTTGAATATAGTTTGTAATGAATTTGAGAATTGTCAACATATATAAATTAGAGTCTATTGAACATTCAAAGAGTAATCAACTTTGAATAAAAGAAAAAAAATTAAATGTTATTCCAAGTGATCTAATAGGCTATTAGAATAATTTAAAATGCTTTAAATGCCACCGGATCTATTATTCTTCATATAAGCAGATAGAAGATGATACTAAATTAAATGCTACACTAATTATGGAGCTTCCTTCAATCCAAAAATAAAAGAAATTTTATTCTAATTATGATTTTAAAATCAATGATTTCATTAATTAGGTGAAATTATCTAAGTTATAAATACCGACATGGGCCCCAACACTTATACTAAGCACCTAAACTTTACGTGAGGATGCAAATTTAAAATAATAATAATAATAATTAAAGAAGAATGTTGAAATAAATTCAATCATTTATATGCATGCAAGCTAATGAATGTCATCAATATTAATTTAAGTCATTGAAAGATATAGATATTCAGCTCTATAGAATTTGATTATAGTAGGCCTAATCTTTTATGCTTGAAATAGAGTTGATAAGGTCTACTAAATGATCAACTTCTAAATGAACTTAAATTACATTAGACTATAAGACCCAATCATCTATATGTATAATAGAGTTGACAGGCCTGTTATGATATTAATTTTCTGAAGAATTTAAATTATACATAAGTTGTAAACCCGATTCTCTGCTAACAAAATAGCAGAGTAGATAAGGTCTACCCCAATAATGGCTTTGTTGAATGGAGAATTAAACCAAAGGGAATTACACTTATTCATATTTTTAAACTATTGTATGTCAAATTCAAATTTATAAATGCAAGTGTTGACCTCCATATATGTGTCATAAGTCGAGTCAAGCCCATAAATCCAAATCCAATGAGCTTTTGATGTAACTGCTCGTAAATCGAGGCTCAAAATATACTAGATGTCATCGAAATTAGTCAAAGTGACCTTCTATGGATGAACAGACTTCGCCATTGTATTTAAAACATCAAAATTGGTCAAAATGTTTTAGCCGGAGGAGATACTTCCATCAAATATTTCTTTGATCTCAAATCAAATTAACTTAAATCAAGTATCAATCTAAAAACTATTTAAATGAAATTTAATCATTAAAACCTTAAAGCAAAACTCAATCTATCCACATTCCACAATTGTTTATTGGAGGTGACAAATTAAGAAAATTCTAACTCATAAAAGAGCTAATGTCAAATCAAGTGTTCTACTATGTTCACTCTTAATCAATCTCATGCCAATAAGGATGTGGCCTGTGTCCTCTAACTACGTGGCTTGGCCAGTAAGCTCCACAAATGATGTAGTTATGGCCAGAGTCCTCTGATTAGGTGGTTTGGCCAGTAAGACTCCATTATATTACAATCACGACCGTAGCCCGTATGCTCTTCAATGGCTCTATCCCTTGAGTTGTGAATCATAGGGTATACTTGATAGGGCAAACATCCCTTTGTTACCTAAGGTGGACTTAAGATTGTCTCCTTAGACAAACACCACACTAAATCTACAAGGATTTCTTAGACGATGCAACCCTTATGTTGCTGATAAGGATCTTTCTTCAGGTTGGGTTGACTACCTCCTCTAACTAAATTGATTAAGGACCGTGACAGCCTGGGATGATGAAACCACGGGATCTAGATCGGGCATGTCATCATTCCCCCAACCATCCAGTTTAAGCTGAAATGATGAATTTCATAATCTTAAATTCTAAAACTCCATATGCTGTTACTATACGCTACACATTAAGTGACCTAACCACTATCCTTAATCAAAAGTTCTTTCTTTGTATTGAGAGTGGTAATTAACTATAGGGGCTTGCGCCTATAGGAAACTTAGAACCAGATCTAAAGTCCTCATAAAATGAGGGTGAAATCTCTGGGCAGTGTCTTATCTACTATTCCATCTTACTTCAAAAAATTACATTGACACTTAAATCACACTCTCTTCAATCCAATTTGTCGAAAGGTCGGTGGCAAATTTTTAGAGCCTACAGATTTTGGGTGACTCCACTAGGGATAGGTTTCTCTTTGCATCTTTAGCTAGTCGAATATAAGTTATAATAATAGTGAAATAAAATGAAATTAAAGTTTAAAGTTACTTGGAGAACTATTGCTTTAGTTCTCCAAAGTGACATAACTTTGCCAGTTGAACCTTTCGCACTAGGAAGGTAAAATGTTGAAGCCTCCTCTTCTAAAGGAAAATTAAGTAGAATGCAAAGAAGGAGAAGAAATGCTGAACTACAAGCTCAACAATTACCACCTGAATTGTTAGCCATACGACCAAACTTGATGGCAGAAGTGACTGTTCCCACTCACAATAAGTTGAAAATAAAAAATGGGTGAAATGGAATAGCTCTTCTGGTGATGTTAAACAGTCTTTTCGTGCTCAACAGCAGTCAGCTCTAACCATTTAGAAGAAACAACCTGAAACTCTATCCGCTCGAGTACATAGAGCCCTGAAGGTTGTCAAAAAAAAATCCTTATAATGAAGAGGTATCAAAGGCCAATCATCAGAGAAGCCAAGACTGCTCCATTGCAGAAACTACCATCAGTGGTAGTAAGAACTCAAAAGCATTACAAACAAGTCGTGCATGGTGAACATAGTGGCATGACACCTAAACCTTGTGTTTGGAAATTCGTTACGGAAAAGGTCCTGGTAGAAAGAAAAATAACTATGAAGGCCGAAGCCTCAAGAAGAAGTAGCAGTGCATAAGCTTTTTCATCTGGAAGCAAGCTAACCAAGAGATAACAGAGAAAGAGAAATGCTGAACTGCATGCTCAACTGCCATTGTTCAAGCAAACAAATTGTATAACCAATTGTAGAACCAGAAGTGAGTGTTCCAACCCATAACATGTTTGACAGCCTAAAATGAGTAAAGCAGAATAACTCTAATGGTCAAATCAAACAGTCCTTCTGGACCCTATAACATAAAGTTTTAGCTTCTCAAGTGAGGAAACTTGAATCTATATATGCAAGAGTGCATCGGGTCCACAAAGTTGCTAAGGAGAAAGGACTGATGAAAAGAAAATATCATGATCCTATCATCAGGGAGGCTAGAGTTACTCCTTCAAAGAGACCTCCTCCTACAACCCCAACAAGATGTCAATAATTTCAAGTCCCGTATAGTGAGCATCAAAGCATGACACTTGGACCACATGTCCAAGAATCCACCGTCGAAAGATCCCTACAAAAAGGTAAACAAATTTGGAGGCCAAAATCTCGAAGTGAATTTGCCTTATAGAAAGACAACAATGTGACATCTAGACTATACTCCCACAAAATCCACTCCTTATGCGCTAGTATTTGGAGCTAAAGCAGTCTTTCCACTTGAAGTTGAACTACATTCACTCCGAGTAGCCATGCAACATGATCTTACCTAATTTGAGAATGTATGTCTTGATTAAAGGCGGTCAGCTCCAAGCTCAGCAAAATTTAGAAGTTTACTGAGAGAAGATGTCTAGGGATTTTAACAATACGATGTGGACTCGAACATTCCAAAAAAGGGAATTAGTCCTGGTGCTGAGAAGAATAATTATTCCTAATCAAAAATTTTGTGGCGAATTTGAGCCTAAATTGGAGGACCCTTTTATCATTGAGAAAGTGTACCAAAGAGGGGCATACCAACTCATTGACTGAAAGAGTGAAAGGCCAATGCCGCAAATTAATGGTTAATACTTGAAAATGTATTATACATGATGACTACATTATCGAAGTACAATAGAAATCCCCTTGCAAAACAGGGGCATTTTTTAGTATATCTATTTATGTCGATATCGTGCTTCATGTCGAGATCCCTAAATAAATATACTTACTCAAAAGAAAATAAAATACTTTTACATGAAAATTCCCCTATTACCCAGGGGCATTTTACATTACTATATATAGATGAAATCAATGTTCCATGTTAAAACCCTCTTAAGAGCATATCAATTCAAATATTGATGTATTTACGTATTTTCTTCTTGAAAGTTCTTCTGAATGTGCTTTAGAATTTCCCCAATAATATAAAGGCCATTTTTAGTTTATATCAAGTTTATTTGAGTTGACATCGTGCTATAAGATGAGTTTTTGAATATATTTTGGTTCAAGTTGACATCAAGCTTTATGCCGAAATCCCTGAATATACCTATAATTATTATTGTTAGAGTTGCAAGCTCTTATAAGAATAAAAAGAATATATTTATACATATGAAAAGATAGCCATAAATATCAAAAAAAAAATTATCTCCCAGATTTTCCAAATTCTGGAGATCAAGTTAGAAGAACTCCCAATTTTGGAAGCTTCAATCAACTGAGTTAGAAAAACATCAAGCCGCAAGAAAAGGTTGTAGTGAAAAAGAGCCCACATTTGTCAGTCTGATGACCAAATCACCAACCCATCACAGCTTAAGTTGAAAACTTGAGTAGGTTCTAAAGGTCAAACTCAACAAACCCAAATGTGGTTGAGTTGTTGATGCTCTCCTCACTCAATAAGTCATAAGAAAAGGCCATAGTGAAAGAGCCCTTGCTCGTCAATCCAATGATGATAGTTGTTCAATCTTAAGTCGAATCTAGCTTAGTGATTAGCAACTAAAATCCAAGAGATATTTCTCACTTGATCAATAGACCAAGACAATCTGAAAACTCCCAATTTAGAGCTACCTCTAATCAATCTTTATATTACATGTAGGGTGATATTTTAATTTATTCCCAAATGATCTGACTATGCTCAAAGCACAGATCAAAGCCAATCTTCTCATCAAGCCCGTAAAAATAGAAAGCATGGGATCAAGGGAATAACTCCATAGTTCATATAAAGTCAATGGTCGAACTAAATGAATTTTACATTTATTCAGTATATTAAAGTACACATTGCTAGGCTGATAACTCGACATCATAGACCTAGTAGTATAAGGCTAGGCAGTCATCATGCAGCCCTTCAACGAATCTGTCAAAGTAGCAAGCACATGATTCAGGGCATACATACACTTTTTAACATGTTAATGTGGACAAATCAGGTCAATCATTCATCAAGTTTGTCAAGCTTAAAGCTAGGATAGAAGGAATTTCAAATCTCAAAATAAATAGACCCATTCCTCCACCAAACCTAACCAAACACGATGCTAGGGTTGGAGGAAACTCAAACCTACAATGACATAAAAGAAAGAGATCTTCAACAAAGCCATTGAAGCAAAGAGTAGAGAGTGTAAAAACTCTTATCTGTCTAACAAGTCGATTCTGACAAATAAATCAATCCTCTCATTTAGCATGTTCAAAATAAGGCATCATACTAATGACAAATTCCATCAAAGCTTTGTAAGCTATTCCAATTAAAGTTGAAGTGATCTAAGTTTTGTGGCTAGCCAAAATGGTCAACCAGTTTTCAACAAATATGACTTGCTCCATGCTTGAATCACATTTGTTGGGGGGCATTTATTGAACCTCCATATATGTGCCATAAATTGAGTCAAGCCCACAAATCCAAATTCGATGAACTTTTGATGTAATAACTCATAAATCGGGGCTCAAAAGGAACTTGATGTCATTGAAATTAATCAAAATGACTTATGATCAATGAATGGAAAAAAGTGTTGAATCAAAATGACCTATTGAGTAAGCCAATATCTATTAGATGTTGCTCCCCCTACCCAAATTGCTGTTGAAATTTTGTCAAATTTTTGGACTTAGAAAAAAAGGGAAAAAATCAAAATTCATTAAAAAGTAGAAAACACATAAACAATGAAACAATATGAAAGTGCAAAGTACCAAAATTAAAGTTAATGTGCATAAACAAATTATACTTGGAATGATATTATAAAGGATTTAATCATGCTACCATTTTAAGAATTGAGAATTACTTGAAGAAACTAATCATAACTATAACATACTACAAAGATTCATACTAAGAACTGAATAAAGCCTTCGTGGACATTGAAGAAAGACATGTTCTTGTGAAATAGTTATCAATTATTTTCATAAGCTGTTAAGTGAGTGGGTTCTCTTATCTTCAAACTTCATAAAACTAAACAAGCTTTAGTTGAAACCTGGAGAGGCTGATAATAAACTTATAAGAGAACTAATTGAATAATTGCAAATTAGAGGATATCGAAAGAAGTAGGAATCTTGATTGAATATCAAATCAAAGCATAAGAGAGCCTCTTGGAATTAAGATACACTCTTCAAACATATTTAAATAAATTGAAAAAAATTAAAGAAATCATCAGAGATTTTTCATGAGATTGTATGATTGCTAAGAAGCATATGCGATGAATCCTTGGAAAATATTTGAAGTGTATCCATCACCTTATCAAATACTCAAATTAGATCAAGAAGAAATAGTATAGTTGGCGTAATTTGAGAATTATCATAAGCAAAAATCTATTGAATATTTAAAGAAATCATCAATTAATTATTCTATGGACAACTAGCATTATTAATTTTTTTACTCCACATGGACCCCAAAATTATGCTGAATGCTTAAACTCAAGTGTCTAAGGATGCTATGCTTAGGTTTTGTATTTGCAAACAAAATCTAAAAATTATAAGAATTTCAACTTATTGAAATATAGAAGCTAATTCTATCAGCTATCATCCTCTCTAGAGCTAAAAATTCACGATCTAAAGTTCTTAAATATATTCGATTCAATCAATTACTCATGGATGTGTTGAATGGTGATTTCAACTGATGGGAATACTTCCATCAAAATATTTCTCTAATCTCAAATCAAATTAACTTAAATCAAGTATCAATCTAAAAACTATTTAAATAAAATTTAATCATTAAAAACTTAAAGTAAAATTTAATCTATCCACCTTCTGTAATTGTTTATCAGAGGTGATAAATCAAGAAAACTCTAGCTCACAAAGGAGGCAATGTCAAAGCAAGTGTTCTAGTATGTTCACTTTCAATCATCTCATGCCAGTAAGGATGTGGCCCATGTTCTCTAATTATGTGGCTTCTTCTCCATAACATGCGATTATGACCATATCCTCCTTTTAGCTCCACTTTACAATCATGAACGTAGCTCTTATGCCCCTCAATGGCTCTGCCCTTTGAGCTATGAATCATAGGGTTAATTTAATAGGGCAAACAACCCTCTATTAGCTAAGGTATACTTAAGATTGTCTCCTTAGATAAACACCACCCCAAGTATATAAGGATTTCTTGGACGATGTAACCCATGTGTTGCTTGTAAGGATCCTTCTGTCAAGTTTGGTTGACTACCTCCTCTGACTAAGTAGACTAGGGACAATGACATCCTGGGATGATAAAACCATGGGATCTAGATTGGGCACGTCATCATTCCCCCATCCATCTGGTTTAAGCTGAAATGATGAATTTCATAATCTTAAATTCTAAAATTTCATATCTTTTTTATAATATAACTAATGACTAGCCTTAATCAAAACTCTCTCTGATGAGAGGATAATTAACTATAGGGGCTTTGGCCTACAGGAAACCTAGAACTAGATCAAAAGTCTTCGCAAAATAAGGTCAAAATCTCGGGGTAGTGTTTTATCTACTATTCCATCTGCCTTCTAAAAATTACATTGATGCTTAAATCACACTCTCTTCAATCCTTCTATGAACTAGCTACTATTCTCTGCACTTCTCTATTCCCATGTCACTATTCTCTTCCTTCTCTTCCTGCTTATAGTCACATCTATCATGTTTCTAAAGATGAATTTTTTCTAATTGTGAGATAAGAATTTGAACATTTATTTATTTTGAATTTATTTTAAAGGCCATTTTCATGAGCAAATAATGAAATTCTATTTATCTTGGATGAGAAACTAATAAACACAAGAAATAAAAAAGTTGTTTTAGAATTTAATAAAAGTTCATGATAACTAGTTCTAGTAATGTTTGGAAGGTCGATTTGATAGAATGGAAGAAGCGAAATAAGAGCATGACATTTATGTTTCTTCTTCTTCTTCTTCTTCCTTTTCTTCTTCTTCTTCTTCTTCTTCTTTTTCTTCTTCTTCTTCTTCTTCTTACCTTAGATTCTCTTAATTTTATTGTTAGTTTGAAGGGGCCATATTTGAAGTAATATTTTGATTATTTATGCTAACAACCTTTAACACTTTCGGTGAATTATAAATAATTTTTAAGTGTTTATGCTCTTTTAATTGAAATACTCCTTTTGACTTAGATTATTTATTCTTTCAAAAAGTGTCATTAAACTTCTAAAAGCTTGATTTAGATTCATTGGACTCGAATCAAAAAAATTTTGATTACTGTAATTTTATCTCATCATTTATTTTGTTTAAATCATTAATTTGTTAAAAGAGCAGTTTAATGATTTTGAATTTTTCTTATAAGTTCTGATTTAAATATTATATTGAGGTCCATATTAAATTGAATATATATATATATATATATATATATATATATATATATATATATATATATATATATATATATATATATATATATATCTTTAGATTTTATTATAAATAACACTTGTAAAATTTTTTAATAAACCTTTGATCTTGTTTTTACGATTATAACTGCCAAAGCTTACAATTGCCAACACATGAAATTAAAGGATATTGTCTCTTCGCCTATTTCCATGCAGTCCTCATAGCCGAAGAAGGATTTGTAGGTATGGAGGAAGCCCAACCTGCAAGAGAGTTGTTCAGAACTCTTCTGCCACATTAAATAGTTATCTCATCTTCTTCATCTTCTTCAATGTCATCTTCCTCCTCAATTCCTTCATCATGGTCAGATCTCACTCTTGACTTATTAATAAGTATATGAGATAGATAAATCTTTATTAATGATTGATCTAATCTCCTTCAGATTAGTCTGCTCCCAATGGCATTTTGTCATGCCTGCCCCCAGCACACTTCCATGCTATGAGTTAAACTTTAGCAACAATCACAACGTCATCCACTTCACAATGGACAGTAATAATATTAGCCACTCCATCTCCGTGCCATTAACAACAATGGACAGCAAAAATATTGGTGAGTTTTTTTGTGATTTCTTTTCTTCATTTTCTCTCTCCTTATCTCCGCTCTTTTAACAATTCGCAATTCCTCTCAATGCCTGTGGGCTCCAAAAATTTGCCACCGACCTCACGATAATATGAATTGAAAGAGTGATTTAAAGTGTCGGTGTAATTTTCAGAAGGCGGATGGAATAGTACAAGACTACCAGATTTTGCCCTTATTTGGTGAGGACTTTTGATCTTGGGCTATGCAAACCCGTTAGTTACTCTCAATAAGTGAGAGAGAACTTTCAATTAAGGCTAGTCATTCGGTCGCTTAATGTGTAGCATATAGTAATAGCATATGGAGTTTTAGAGTTTAAGATTATAAAATTCATCATTTCAACTTAAACCAAATGGTTGGGGGAATGATGATGTGCCCGATCTAGATCCCATGGTTCTGTCATCCCAGGCCATCGTGGTCCATAGTCTACTTAGTTAGAGGAGGTAGTCGACTCAACCTGATCGAAGGATCCTTATCAGCAACACATGGGTTACGTAGTCCAACAAATCCTTGTAGACTTGGGGTGGTGTTTGTCTAAGGAGACAATCTTAAGTCTACCTTAGCTGACAGAGGGTTTTTTTCCCTATCAAGTATACCCTATGATTCACAACTCAAAAGGCAAAGCCATTGGGGAGGATATAGGCTACGATCATGATCATAATATAATGGAGTCTTACTAGACAATCGATTAAAGGACTCTGGTCGTAACTGCATCATCTATGGAGCCTACTTGCCAAGCCACACAATCAGATGGCACGGGCCACATCCTTACTGGTAAGAGATTGATTGAGAGTGAATATAGTAGAACACTTGATTTGACATTGGCTCCTTTGTGAGTTAGAGTTTTCTTAATTTGTCACCTCCGACAAAAAATTCTAGAAGGTGAATTGATTAAGTTTTTCTTTAAGCATTTAATGATATAATTTCATTTAAGTAGTTTTTATATTGATACTCAATTTGAGTTAATTTGATTTGAATTTAGAATCACATTTTAATGGAAGTATCCCGTTCGGTTGAAATCACGATTCAACATATCCATCATCAGGGTAGTTAGTTGATTGATTGAATCGAATGTATTTGAGAACTTTAGGTCTTGTAAATTATGGTTAGCTCCTAATAGAGAATTAGATCTATTTTCACATGACAGAATTAGCTTCTCAAATATTTTAATAAGTTGAAATTTTTATAATGGATTTTTAGGTTGAAATTTTTATAATAGATTTTTAAGTTTTGTTAACCAAAACCCAATCCTAAGACTAAACCGAGAAGCAACTCACGCGACATCCTCTGATACTTGAATTTAAACATTCCACATAATATCGGGGCCCATGCAGGTGTATTTAAGAGTGCCTTAATTAACGCCTTCTGTTTTCTTGTACAAAGTGTTGCAAATCTAATGGCATAGAAGGCATTGTAAATTGATCTAATATATTATTAGATTTTTCAGATTATGTGGGCTCCAAAAATTTGCCACCAACCTATCGACAAATATTGAATTGAAGTGATTGAAGAGAGTGTGGTTTAAAGTATCAATATAATTTTCAAAAAGTAGATGGAATAGTAGATAAGACACTACCCAAATATTTCACCCTCATTTTGTGAGGACTTTAGATCTAGTTCCATGTTTCCAATAGGTACAAGCCCTTATAGTTAATTACCCTTCCGAACAAGTGAGAGAGAACTTTCAATTAATTCTACTCATTAGATCGTTGAATGCATAGCGTATAGTAGCATCATGCGGAGTTTTAGAATTTAGATTATAAAATTCATCATTTCAGCTTAAATCGGATGGTTGGGGGAATGATGATGTGCCTGATCTAAATCCCATGGTTCTGTCATACCGAGCCGTCATGGTCCCTAGTCTACTTAATCAGAGGAGGTAGTTGACCCAGCTTGGCCGAAATATTCTTATCAGTAATACATGGGTTATATCGTTCAAGAAATCCTTGTAGACCTAGGGTGGTGTTTATCTAAGGATATAGACTTAAGTCTACCTTAGCTGATAGAGGGTTGTTTGCTTTATCAAGTATACCCTATGATCCACAACTCAAAGGGCAGAGCCATTGGGGAGCATACGGGCTATAGTCGTGATCGTAATATAATGAAGCCTAACTAGCCAAACCACCCAATCAGAGGACTCTGGTCATAACTGCTTCATCTATGGAGCCTACTAGCCAAGCCACGCAGTCAGAGGACACAGACCACGTCCTTACTAGCGTGAGATTGATTGAGAGTGAACATAACAAAACACTTGATTTGACATTGGCTCCTTTATGAGCTAGAGTTTTCTTAATTTATCACTCCTAATAAATAATTGAGTAAGGTGGATAGATTGAGTTTGATTTAAGTTTTTAATGATAGAGTTTCATTTAAGTAGTGTCAGATTACTACTTAATTTGATTTAAAAAATTGATTAATTTGAATATGTTTAAGAGCTTTAGATCTTGTCAACTCTATTTAGCTGCTAATAGAGGATTAGATCTACTATCACGTGACAGAATTAGTTTCTCAGATATTTCACTGATTTAAAACTCTTATTATAGGATTTTAGGTTTTGTTAACTCGGACCTAGTCCTAAAATAAAACCAGGAAGCAACCCATGTAGCATACTCAAACAATTGAATTTAAACATTCAGCATAGTGTGGGGGCCTATGCAGGAGAATTTAATAATTCAGATAATTTTATGTTCGAATTAAGAACTTTAGATCCTATCAACTTTGTTTAACTATTAACAGAGGATCAGATCTACTATCACCCAAATTAGTTTCTCGATATTTTCGAGTTGAAATTCTTATAATAGATTTTTAGGTTTTTAGCTAACCCGTCCTAAGACTAAACGGGTAACTAGCAACGCACCTCAGACACTTGAATTTAAGCATTCAGCATAGTATCGGAGAACATGCAGGTGTATAGTAATTTTAGGTAAATTTATATTTGAATTATGAGATTGATTTTATATTTTTATTTTTTTATTTCAATTTAACCTACGCAGCCTTTTTAGACATTAAAATTTGCACTTGAAATCTCTATGTCTGAGCACATGCAGAAATTTATTATTTTAGATAATTTCACTTAATTAGTGATTTTGTTGATTTTAAAATTCATAATTAGAATGAAATCCCTCAATTTTTTTTTATTAAAGGAAGCCCTATGATTTTATAGATTTTGATTTAGTATCGTCTTATGTCTGCTTGTACAAAGAGTTGCAAATTTGATGGTGAAGAAGGCATTTTGATTTAGATTGTAGTTTAGAATATTACTTGCACTTAGTTTACTTGTTGAGTTATCCAATTTTCCCAGCTTGATTATGTTCAATTTACATCACTTTTGATAAGTTATGATGATTTCAGTGTTTATTGCTTTAACCCTACTCATGCTTATTAGCTAGCATAGTAATCACCTCTATATTCGTATAAGAGTTATTAAACCCAATTTGGATTCATCCTTAGACTTTAAGTTTATTGCAAGTTTATTATGAGTTTAGTATTAGTCCCCCCAAATTCCAATTAGAGCTTATTTAAATTTGAGGAATTTATAAGAAAAGAGAACTCACTCATTATTTCATCAAATCCCTCTAAATAAGGCTAAGAGAGAGCACTTACTTGAGTTTAGAGTACTCGAGAAAGAGGGGGAAGGATTTTAGTTCGTACTTTAGAAGGTTTTTAACTTACTTAAATAGGTTTTGTAAATGTTTTTGCTCTCTTCTCTTTCTTTTTATTTTACTTTTGTGTTTATTGTATGTCATTTTCTTTACCCATTTTTTTATTTGATGCTTTTAGTTTAGATTTAGTTGTTGGTTTTCTTATTTATCGTTCTTAAGCCAGTTCATTTTACCCTCCCATTTTTCCTAAGTCAAAATATTTGACACAATTTTTGATTTCCCAAGATCATCCTCAAATGATCAAGAGTTTTGGCTTTCTGATACCCTCATGAGTGTAGAGTGTGTCTTGTGACACCACAACCATTTA
The DNA here is from genome assembly GCA_021442155.1 of Cymbidium sinense. Taxonomy (NCBI): domain Eukaryota; kingdom Viridiplantae; phylum Streptophyta; class Magnoliopsida; order Asparagales; family Orchidaceae; genus Cymbidium; species Cymbidium sinense. The sequence continues at coordinate 156,425,515 of CM038219.1, read as the reverse complement.
ATCTCATCGTCTCTTGAGCACGACAGGCATTCAAACGAAAGAAGATAAATGCAATATATATTCATTCTCCCTCTTTTCTAAGTCTAAAATTAGATTTTTTTGAATTTTTATGGTGGAGCGATATTTAATGGATGTTGGCTTATTCGGTACGCCTTCTTGAGCATAGCGAGTGGTGTCTTGTGACACCATAACCAGTTTTTCATCTCGTCATGCCCTCTTGTGCATGACGAGGCCTTCAAACCTGCAAAGAAACACAAGCATGCATATATATATATATATATATATATATATATATATATATATATATATATATATATATCCATTCAGATCCAGGACTCATTTTTCTGTGAGCTAAAAGATCCAAAGATGGGGTTGGATATGACAAAACTAAGAGAAGAACCCGGTTGCTTCTAGCTACGGGAGGCAATTTGAAGAGGTAATGCAAGTGAAAGAAAAAAGAAGAGTGTGCCTCTACAATGTTGCTTCTCCGACAGTGAAGCAAAGATTGGAAGGGTGATGTAAGCGAATTAAACCGAAAGAAGAACTCCCTCTTGACGGTGTTGCTTCCTCCGACAGGCCGCGGATGAATTTGAAGAGATAATGCAAGAATGCGACTGAAGAAAAAAGCCTTGATGGCATTTTTTCCTAATTTCAGCAAAATTTAGATTAGAAAAATGGGTGAATTTAAAAATTGATTTTCAATTTTGGTGAAAATGAGGGAGAAACAAGGGTGGATTTTTGGTTTTGATGAAAAATGAGGTAAATGGGAGAGCCAAAATGAAATTGATGGAAGGGAAGGATAATTTTTGGATTTGTGAGGGGAAGAAATAAATAGAGAAAAGAAAAAAATGGAAGAAGAGAGGAAGAAGAAAGAAAGAAGAAGAAAGAAAGAAAAATAAAGGAGGAGGATCCTTACCCTTTTTCGATTTTCTGGAGGAGGAGAGGGAAAGAAAACTGCTGATTTTGATTGGGAGAGGGAGAATGGGAAGGAGAGTTTAGCAGAGAAGGCAGATCGATCAGAGGAGATCGTGTGTTTGAAGCTGAGTGGTTGAGTGCGAAGGGGGGGAGACGAGGGAAGCTATGGAGGAGCATAAGAGGAGGAAGTCAATGGTCAATTGAGCCTTGAGGGAAATGGGGAAATGTGACGTCAGAAAGTAAAAGAAGAGAAGAACCCAAATGAGGATGGGTGTTGAGTGGGATTTAGAGCATTAGGATTAGATTTGGGATTTAAATTAATTTTTAAATTAATTTCCTAAGTGTTTAATTGACTTGAACGTGAATTTTATGCCGATACAATCACATGGTCAATATATATACCAATTTAAGGTTATTCTGATATTTCAAACAATGGTGTAGTCTGTTTTGCAATCGGAGGCCATTTGATTCAAGTCAGCTTCAAATTGCTTCCATTTCAACTCAAAATGTGCGCCATCACTTTTGATTGCTTGACATTCATGTAGACTCGTTTGAATTGAGTGTGAATAGTCTTACTTGATAGATTTCGATGTTTCAAAGGTAACGACGTGATCAATTTTGTGAATGAAGGTTGTTTGGCTTGTGTCGATGCCTCTTGACTTTGATATGCATGCAGACGCGTTGATGACTTGAACACTTGATGAGTTGATCATCAAATTATGCAATATTTATATTCTAACCAGTTCGACATTCTGAATGTGATAGAAAAATCCATTCATCGATCGGAGGTCATTTGAGTTGATTTTGGTGACATTTTGTCAATTTGATTGCTACTTCGATTATTTGATATTTGCATACTCAATCAATGCGATAGTCTCATTTGATAATTTTTGATGTTTTGAAGTGAACCGTGTGATCAATTTCATGAACGGAGGTCCTTCAGATATCGTCATAGCTTCCTAACTTTAATATGTGTATCGAGACATTGATAGCTCGAGCGCTTAATTGATTAATCGCTAGATTTTGAAATATTTATATTTTGATCAATTTGATGTTTGAATGCTGGCACAAGTCGCTCACTGAAGATTTTTGACCATTTTCAATGACGCCCAAAGGCATTTTGAGTCTCATTTGCATATTTGTCCTCCAAGTTCAATTTGTCTTTTGGACTTACTTGGCTTACGAACATATGCATATGTGGAGGTCAACAAATCAACAAATGTCATTTGCATGGAGTGAGTCATTTATTGAAAACCGGTTAACCACTATGGGTTTTTCAGCCGACAGCTACTGAGCTTTGATAGATTTGTCATTAGTATGATGCCTTATTACATGCTAAATGATAATTTGACCGATTTGTCAGAATTGACTTGTTAGATAAATAAGAGTTCTTATACCATATACTCTCTACTTCAATGGCTTTATTAAAGATCTCTTTCTTTTATGTCCTTGCAGATTTGAGTCTCCTCTAACCTTAGCTTTTTGCTTAGTTGGGTTTGATGGAGGAGTTAATTTATTTGTTTTGATGAAGGATTCCTCTAGGGAATTGGTTTATCCATACTGGTGATTTAAACTCTTATGTCCTAGCTTTAAGCTTGATGAACTTGATGAAGGACCCACTTGATTTGTCCATATCATGACCCATTTGCCTTATATATAGGGTCAATGTTGAGTTATTAGCCTAGCAACATGTGCATTAACATACTGAATAACCACGAAATTCCTTTAGTTCAGTCGTCGGCTTTGTTTGAACTATGGAATTGCTTCCTCGGTCTGTGCTTTCTGCTTTGATGGACTTGATGAGGAGATTAGCTTTGATCTGTGCTTTAAGCTTGCCCAGATCATTTTAGAATTAATTGAAATATCATCTCACAGGAAATATAAAGATTGAATTGAGGTAACCTTGAATTGAGTGTTTCTTTAGATTGCCTTGATCTATCTATCAAGTAGAAAGATCTCTTGAATCCTAGTTGCTTGTAATAACTAAGCTGGATTTGGTTTAAGATTGATCAACTATCATCATTAAACTGACGAGCAGGGGCTCTTTCACTACGGCCTTTTCTTATGGCTTGTTAAGTGAAGAGAGCATCAGCAACTCGACCATATTTGGGCTTGTTGAGTTCAACCTTTAGAACCTACTCGAGTCTTCGACTTAAGCTATAGTGGGTTGGTGGTTTTGTCATCGACCGAATAACGGGGCTCTTTCTTTCACTGGCCTTTTCTTGCAGCTTGTTGAGTGAGGAGAGCATCAACAACTCGACCATTTATGGGCTTGTTGATTTCAATCTTTAGAACCCATCCATGTCCTAGACTTTAGGATGTAGAGGTTGATGTTTCTCCAACTTAATTGATTGAAGCTTCCAAAATCGGGAGTTTTTTCTGACTTGATCTCTAGAATTTGACAAATCTCGGAGTTAAACTTTTGACATTTAAGGTTGTCTTTTCATGTGGAGAAATAGATTTTTTTTTCCTGTAAGACTCTGCAACTTAACAATAATAGTTAAGGATGTATTCAGGGATTTTGGCATAAAGCTCGATGTTAACCTGGATCAGAATCTATTCAAGGATCTGATCTTATGAAGCGATGTCAACTCAAATAAACTTAACATAAACTAAAAAAATGCTCACTATCTTATAAAGGGAATTCTAAAATACATTTAAAAGAATTTTCTAGAGGAAAATATGCAAATACATCAATATTTGAATATGTATAAAGGGGATTTAACATACAACATTGATTTCATATATATATCTAAAATGCCTATCTATGTGAAAATTTTCATGAAAAGTTCTTCATCTGAGTATGTTTATTTAGGGATCTCGATGAAAGCACATGTCAAATAAAGATATACTAAAAAAATTACCCCATCTTACTGGGGATTTCTATTGTAACCTCGATAATATGGTCATCAAGTATAGTACTTTTTCAAGTATCTATTAATTCACAGATTGGTCTTTCACCCTTTAGGTTGATGAGTTGGTATGCCCCGCCTTGGTATACTTTCTCAATAAAAGGGCATTCTAGTTAGGCTCAAATTTCTACCAAATTTTGATTAATAAATCTTCTTAGCACCAGGACCAATTCCTCTTTTTAGAATGTTCGAGGCCGCACCATGTGGTCAAAAGCCCTAGACATCTTTGCTTGATAGACTTCCAAATTTTGGTGAGCTTGCAATCTAACTTCATCAAGCACATCGAGTTTCTCCATCCTCAGATGAGCATTTTGATCTTCAGTTATATTGTATTGGATGGCTACTCGAAGTGAAGGCAACTAAACTTCGCGAAGAACTTTTAGTTCAAACACCAATGAATAAGGAGTGGCTTTAGTGATTTTATAAGTGGTTCGATACACCCTAGCCTCTATTAGTTTATATCATTCTCTTATTTTTAGTAAGAATCTTCTTGAGCTAATGTCTTGTTGAAAGCTCGCCAAACCATTTGCTCTTAGATGTATATTGAAGAGTATCACAATCAATTTTATCGATTGATGAATTTATAAACCTTTGCACTTTTAAAAGTCGTGTATTATCAAAAATTATTCGCAGACACTCCAAATCTATTACATTATGCGTGAAGAAGTTAATCACCGATCGAGTAACTTCTTTAAATGGTGTAACCAACTTAGATAAATAATCGCTAGATGAAGTGGTGTCCACATAATGGTGGATCAATTGGTCCAATTACATTTGTACCCTAACATTCAAATGGCCAGGATGTTATTGTTGGGTGTAATAGATTTGGAGGTTGATGGATGAGATTCCTATATACTTGACACTCATGACACTTCTTAGCATGATTAATACAGTCTCTCACCATAGATGGCCAATAATATCCTTTCCATCTTTAGACCATGGGACTGATGTGCACCATAAAGTTCTTCATGAACTTCAACCATCACTTTGGTGCTTTCATCTATATTTAGGTATCATAACCATATTTGCTCAAATGATCTACAATATAGAGTGTTGTTGATGAAAGCATATCACAACATTCTCTTCTCGATTTGAGCTGCCAATGATTTATTATTTGGTAACTTGCCTTCTTTAAAGTAGTCGATGAAGGGTTGCCTCCAATCATGTGGCTCTTCTATAATAAAAGCTTCACATTACTTTTTTGAAGCAATGTCATTCTTAGCTCTTCTTGGTACAACTTCTTGTTGATTTTGGGGAGTATGAGGAGCAACAATCATCTACTTATCGATTTGATAACCCTCTACTGGGATTGATACTTTACTGGTTCTAAGACTCGTCGAGTAAATATGCCGATCATGACATAATCACCATTCATACTTGCCATTTCCTTAACTAATTTTGCTAAGTAGTCGGCTTTACTATTCTCAGATTGAGAGACTCAAGTTAGTGTGATATTTAGTATCTCCTTCATAAGCTCAAGAACTTGCTTGCGATAGAAAGCTAACGCAAGCTTATTGATTTTATTGATGCCAAGTACTTGATTTATAATAAGCTGAGAATCGCCAAAAATATGCAAGTTTTGAATGCTTATGAAAATAGCTTCTTCCAAACCTGCCACTAATGTTTCATATTCAGCTTCATTATTAGTTCTTGGCTCAGTCAATCCATATGATCATCTCATTTTCCCTCCTTCTGTTGTTATGAAAACGATGCCGATTCCTACTCTTGCTCTTAGGAAAATTAAATACTAGACTTGTTTGATCGATGAGGCTTCATCAAAGTACATTTCCTAAATTTGTGATTTTTCTCTTTCATGAATGAGCATAACTTGCTCATCGAGCAAATCGTCATTAAGAGAAGAGTCCACAGAGATGGGATGTGCAGCTAGAAAATTTGCTAAGACTTGTCCCTTCATTGCTTTCTGCAAAACATATGTGATATCAAAGAAATACACCATCTTGCTGCTTTACCGTCAGCCTAGTCTTATCATCAAGTACTTCAGATCGATCCCTGAGATGAGGGTAATCTTGTGAGATAACATATAATGATGAAGCTTTTGAACCGCAAAGAATGCTAACAATGCTTCTCTTCGAGAGTATCTCATTTTGCTCTAATCGCCTCCATTGATATAATAAAGAAGCATTCTCTTTGCTTTCATTGTGTTGTACCAACAATGCCCCAAGAGACTCTTCTAATACAACTGTGTATAAAATGAGGGGCTTTCCTAGAGTAGGTGCAAGGATGGATTTAATGTAGTTTTTAATGCTATTGAAGGCTTCTTGGCACTCCTTGTCCCATTTGAATGGAGTATTCTTCTTCATCAACATTGCAAATGGTTGACAGCATCCTGATAGATTTGGTATGAATCAATAGATGAATATGAGATATCCTTATAAAGAACGAAGCTGATGCAAACTCTTCAGTGAGGGCATCTAAACAATTTTCTTGATCTTAGTTGGATAGATTTCAATACCTCGTGACATATGATACCCAGAAATTTTAGACCTAATGCACATTTTAAATGATTCATCTTGAGATCATATTTCTTCATTCTCTCCAATAGAATTCTCAAGTCTTCAAAGTGATTTTCACAATTTAAGCTTTTCACTACCAGATCGTCAACATAATATTCCACCTTTTGATGAATCAATTTATCAAAAATGCGCATCATGGCTCTTTGGTATGTAGCTCCAACATTTTTTAAGCCAAAGGGCATGATCGTGTAGCAATATATGCCAATAGGGAGTTCTGAATAATGTATGTTTTTCATCTTCAGGTGTCATTTTGATTTGGATGTATCCCTAGGATCCGTCCATGAATGAGAACATGTCATAGTTGGAAGTGTTGTCCACCAATAGTTCTAATATTGTAAGTGAAAATTCATCTTTTGGGCATGCCTTATTTAGGTCTCGAAAGTCAATGCAGAGACGGATTTGGCCATTCTTCTTCCTAACTAGGGAAATGTTGGCTATCCAATCTGCATACTTCTCCTCTTGAATGAAGCTTGCTTCAATTAGCTTTTTAGTTTCTACAATTACATGTTCTTTAATCTCCAATCTCATTCACCTAAGAGCTTACTTAACAAGCATTGCATCTGGTTTAATAGCTACATCGTGGATAAGCTATTTTGAATATCTGCAAAGCAATCTAATTCACAAAGTAGCATTTTAGCTCTTAACTTTCTCTAAGAGAGCACCGATGAAAATGGGATCATCCTCAGCTCTTAGGTTGATTTCTTTAAGTTCATCCATAGTAGCTATTTGTCCACCATCTTCAAGTTCTTCAGGTGCGAGCTTGGCTTCTACTTCTTCATCATTTTTAGAAGAATTTCATGGAAATCATCTTCTTCATCACTGAGACTCTCGATATCAGCTTATATTATATTATAGGCTCTATTTTGATGAGATTTGGATGAACCTTATAACCTTTAGTGATAAACTTATCACTTCTTCGTGATGCTGAGGACTTCTTTGGCTCCACATCTTAAAGATTTGAGTCTATGTTTAGTAGTTCCAATATGAATTCCAAGCATGCATCATTCTTCATAATTTTGTGGATAGTATATTGATTCTTATTGACTATCTCATCAAAATTTTCATGTTGAGTGTTCGCTCAAAATTGAGTTAGACTCTGATTTGTAAAATAGAGCTTCCACTCTCACTCAACGGTGGCACATAGAATGTTATCAATTCTTCAATATCATGAACCTCCAGTGGAGTGATTTCTTTGAAGCACTATTGGGATGGATGTATAATTTTGAGTCATCTACTCAAGTGAGCTATCCTCCTTGATGCCATTTAACTCTATTTCCATAAGTAGATTCAAAATCATACGAATCAAATCACTTATTTCATACTTTCTTGAAAGCTTATAAGTTCCCTTATGTTTGAAAGGCATATATTCTTTTTCTTCCATGTCACTTTCCAAATGAGGAATTGATTTTCCTAACTTAGGTGCAGAATCAAGTGCTTTAGGGAGAGTTGACATTGCCTTGTTTCTTCCTCTTTGCTTCTGCTCTTTCACTTTGTGAAATTTTTTTTTAGTTCCTGAAGTGGATGCTACCGCTTCAAGAGGCTTTGTTAGCTTTGGCTCTTTGAGGTTGAAATATTTTACATCTTCATAGATCTTTGCTTCATTGACAGAGAATGGTTGTGGTTACCGAGAATTCTAAATTCTTCTCCATCTTTCAGATACTTCATACATTGATACAAAGTTGATGGGACCATGCCATACTCATGCAGCCATGGTCTACCCAAGAGAGCTCTAAATGATCTATCACCATCAATTACATGAAACTTGGCTTCCATATATAAATCAACATGAGCGAGAATAAAGAACCCAGTTTTCCGCCTTTTCATTGAAACGTGAACCATCAATTTATCTCTCCCAAGATGTTGAATATCAGTGATAATCCTCTCAATACCTTTAGACTCATAAGGTTGATAGAAGAACCGGATCAATCAATATTGATTTAGATGCCATCACTCTAAAGTAACATAAAGAGGATGATCCACTGTTTCCCAACATAAGATCTTCTTCAAAATGTGAGCCGGAGATCTTGAGTTTTTAGTCATGCATTTTTTAGCAAAGTAAGCTTCATAACTCTCCGGATCTTTGAGAGCCTGTATTAAAGTTTCTCGGAGGTCTTTTGACATCAAGAGAGCCTCTGCATACACACTTGTTGGATCTTTCAAGTGTGATAGAATATTATAATCTATCTTCTCGCTTGATTTAGGCTTTATTCTAGGATTTTGGAATAATATCCTCATTGACTTCAATTTGTTTTCCTCTTTTACTTGTATTTCTTCTTTGATGAAGGTGATAAGACTTTACCACTTCTTAACTAAACTTGAATCACCTTATCTTGCTCTGATTTTTCTGAAGAGGTAGTTTCTTCAAATTTTCTTCTTATTCTAGAAGATTGGCCAAAAGGGCTAGAATCATTTTTCAACGTCATATATTTCATATGTGATGATATTAATGAATTTGACTCTTCTCTATCAGAAAAATATAGATCTTCATCTGAACTATTATTGTCTTGTTGAGTCATTAACAAAATTCAGACATTAGTTCCTCAGGCTCTTCTTGCTTTCCTGATAAAAATTTTGATGGGTTGGTCGAGTTTGTCTGACTACCCTTATCATTTTGGAGTAACTGATGCTGAAGAACATCTATCATCACATAGATGATTCGGCATGTCTCTACTGGACAAGATTCACCATTATCTTCTTCATCTGATTTAGCAATGTGAAGTTTAGGCATGAAGTCTGCAAGCCTAAATGGATGTCTTGTCGGCTGGTGATATTCCTCTAGATTGTTAATGATCTTTTGAGTTGTAGTTCTCTTCTTGAACTTCCTTTCTTTTCTTTGATTTATGAGGTTGCAGTAGACGCTTTCATCGTGTGACAAAGTAGCCTTATCAAAATGTCACCGAGAAGCCCAAATACTTGGTTTAGGCATCTCTTAAGTCCAATATAGGTTCAAGTGGTGATTTTCACTTAATAATGTGGGATGTCTTTTCAGCATTTTCATGCTCTTTTTGGAGACTAATGTTTGCCATTCTTCAATCTGAACTGATTTCTCCTTCTGTTTGTCTTTCCTGGATGATACGAAAGTTGACGTAATCATCCATGTACTCTTTTAGGGTTGACTAAAATATTATCAGATAGTGTGAATTCACCTCATTGAAACTTTCTTTCTAGCCAATCTTTGAAGACATAATGATCTTCAATAAGATGACTGATCATTCGATGATAAGGATAATATTTTAGATTGTTGACTTGATCAACTTCTTCGCACTTTTTTTTGGTAGAGACCGCTTTGACCGCTTGTCAAATAATTTGGCCAGTCCCTTCTAAAGGAATATTCTTTGTTCATCTTTCCTTAAGAGATCACCGATTCTCATCATCTGGCTTGTTTGGATGCTCCCACCACTTGAAAAAGTTCGAGGTTTGTCATTACCTCCTAATACTAATTTTGGCTATGGATTAGAATAAATAGGATTATTTCCCTTATCATCATTATACATTGGCTGCTTTCCTTTATCCACATTGTATATCACCTGCATTTTGCCATTTGAGCTATATAAAGCGGCATGAATTTCATTTCTTCTTGAGTCTGAAGGTTTGTTTCTCTTTGCTTTATCTGCATAGACTTCAGACTTAGGGTGATTCAACTTTTCAAATTTAGACACCCTATCGAGCAAGTCTTGGAATATTTCAATCGATTCCATGCATAGAAATGGTACCAATTTATCATCCATATTGTCCATTAGCAATTGGATCGCATGTTCTTCCTCCAATTATTGCATGCAATATTGTGATTTTCTCGATTGCACTAGCGAACCTCTTCATAAATATAGTCTCTAATTCAGTAAATGTTTTAACTAAATTATTTAACAATTCTTCATACTTAGTCATAGGAGGTAGTCGACCCAACCTGATCGAAGGATTCTTATCAGCAACACATGGGTTACATCATCCAAGAAATCCTTCTAGACCTGGGGTGGTGTTCATTTAAAGAGACAGACTTAAGTCTACATTAGCTGATATTAGGTTGTTTGCTCTATCAAGTATATACTATGATCCATAACACAAAAGGTGAGCTTGGGAGAATGGCACGGTCATGATCATAATATAATGGAGCTTGACCGCCAAACCACCATCGAGGACTCTCACTGCTTCATCTATGGAGCCTACTGGTCAAGAAATGCAATCAAAGAACATGGGCCGGGCGTGGATTGATTGAGAGAAACATAGCGAACACTTCATTTGACATTGGCTCCTTTGTGAGCTAGGTTTTCTAATTCTCCAAAACAATATGGAAGGTGTATAGATTGAGTTTGATTTAAGTTTTAATGATAGAGTTTCATTTAAGGTCGCCACTTAATTTGATTTGTAAAATTGATTAATTTGAATATATTTAAGAGCTTTAGATCCTATCAACTCTATTTAGCTACTAACAAAGGATTAGACCTACTATCACTTGACAGAGTCAATTTCTCAAACATTTCACTGATTTGAAACTCTTATTATAGGTCTTTAGGTTTTGTTAACCTGGACCCAATCCTAAGACTAAACCGGGAAGCAACCCGCGCAACATCCTTAGACACTTGAATTTAAATATTCAAAGATATGTCAGTATATTTAATAATTTAGATAATTTTATGTTCTAATTAAGAGCTTTAGATCCTATCAACTCTGTTTAACTATTAATAGGATCGATCTACGTCACTCTGTAATTAGTTTCTCGGATATTTTCAATTAAATTCTTATAATAGATTTTTAGTTTAACCCGACCCTACCATAAGACTAAACCGGGCGCACAACATCCTCAACACTTGAATTTAAGCACAACATAATACGCGGGTGTATAATAATTTTAGGTAATTTTGTTTGAATTATTAGAAGATTGATTTTGTATTTTCATTTTTTATTCCAATTTAGCCTATACAGTCTTTTTAGATATTAAAATTTGCACTTGAAATCTCTATGTCCGAGTACATGCAAGAATTTATAGTTTAGATAATTTCACTTAATTAGTGATTTTGTTGATTTTAAAATTCATAATTAGAATGAAATCCCTCAATTTTTTTTATTAAAGGAAGCCCTATGATTTTATAGATTTTGATTTAGTATCACCTTCTGTCTGTTTGTACAAAGAGTTACATATTCGATGGCGAAAAAGTCATTTTGATTTAGATTGTAGTTTAGAACATTATTTATACTTAATTTACTTGTTGAGTTTTTCAATTCTCCCAGCTTGATTATGTTCAATTTACATCACTTTTGATAAGTTATGATGATTTCAAGTGTTTATTGCTTTAGCCCATACTCATGCTTATATTACCAGCATAGAATCACCTCCATATTCTATAAGAGTTATTAAACCTAATTTGGATTCATCCTTAGACTTTAAGTTTATTGCAAGTTTGTTATGAGTTTAGTATTAGTCTCCCCAAATTCTAATTAGAGCTTGTTTAATTTTAAGGAATTTATAAGAAAAGAGAACTCACTCATCACTTCATCAAATCCTTCTAATTAAGGCTAAAAGAGAGCACTTGCTTATGTTTAGAGTACTCGAGAAAGAGGGGGAAGTATTTTAATTCACACTTCGGGAAGGTTTTCAACTTGCTTAATAGGTTTTGTAAATGCTTTTCGTCCCTTCTCTTTTTTTGTTTTACTTTTATGTTTATTGTATGTCATTTTGCTTTACCCTTTTGTCCTGAATTTTTAGTTTAGTTTAATCAGGTTTTCTTACTTAGCATTCTTGCTTCATTTTACTCCCATTTTTTCCTAATTCAAAGATTTGAAAATTTACATCCTCTGTCATCCATAAGTCTACATCTGAGTATTTTGCTTAGAGCCTCTCATGAGTAGTGAGTGGTGTCTTGCACACCACGAATTTTTTCATCTTGTCGCCTCTGAGCACAATGAGGCCTTCAAACCCGAAAAGAAGACAAATGCAATATATATTCATTCCCCTCCCTCTAAGTCTAGAAATTAGATAAAATTTTGGCACATTTTTCTGGGGAGTACATCTAATGAATGTTTTACTGACACGTCTTGAGCAAGTGAGAGATGTCAGACACCATCCTTTTTTTATCTCATCACATCGAGCATAGGCCTTCAAACAAAGAAACACAAGTATATATATATATCCACATTCACATCTCACATATTTGACTTATGAAGCTACAAAGATTGACAAAGAGATGGGATTGATATGCTGAACCAAGAGAAGAACCCACCTTGATGGTGTCGCTTCTGGGGTGAAATTTGAAAGGTAATGCGAGGAATGCAGGAATCAAAAAATCATTCTTGACGGTGTTGTTGCTTCTCGACATGGTGAAGCGAGATTGGAAGGGTGATGGAATGCACAAACTAAAAGAAGAATTTGCCTGACAATGTTGCTTCCTCACATAGGCAAGAAGTAATGCAAGAAATACGATGCCAAAAACTGAATGAAGAACCCGCCCTTGATGGTGTTCTTCCCCGATTTCGGTGAAATTCATATTAGGAAAATGGGTGAATATGAAAATTGATTTTCAGCTTTGGTGAAAATGAGGGAAAAATAAGGGTGGATTTTCAGTTTTGATGAAAAATGAGGTAAATGGGAGAGCCCGAATGAAATTGAAGGAAGGGGAGGATGATTTTCGGATTTGTGAGGGGAAGAAAAAGAGAAAAGAAAAAAATGGAAGAAGAGAGGAAGAAGAAAGAAAGAAGAAGAAGAAAAAAAGAAAGAAAAAGAAAAGAGGAGGATCTTTACTCTTTTTCAATTTTCTTGAGGAGGAGAGGAAAAGAAACTGGATTTTTTCTGATTTGAGGAGAGGAACCAAATGAAGGAGAGGTTTCATGGTATGGAGAAATTATGGATCAATTTTGGAGAAGGGAGAGGATCTGAAGTGATGTGTTTAAGCCGCTGAGCAAGGGGAGCCGAGGGAATGGAGGATCAAGAGGAGGAATAGCTCAGCTCAATCAAGCCTCATATGAAGGAAATGGGAGGAATCACATCGAAAGTGAGCACCAAGATGAAGAGAGAGGTCAAAATGGTCAATGAGATTTGGCTAAGTGGGATTTAGAGCATTAGATTGATTAGGATTTAAATTGATTTTAAAAGTTTAATTGACTTGAACGTGAATTTTGTTTATACAATCACATGGTCAATATATACACCAATTTAAGATTATTCTGATGTATTGAACGTAACGCAATTGCTTCATGAGGCCGCTTGGTAAATCGATCAAATTGAGTCCATTTCAACTCAAAATGTATCACCGCTTGACGCTGACATTCACTTAATTCATCTAATTGAGTGTGAATAATCTTACCTGATAGATTTCGATGTTTTGAAGCTAATGGTGTGATCAATTTCATGAAAGGATGTTGTTTTTTCTTTTCTGACTTCAATATGCGCAAGCTACGGACGACTCGCTTGATTGGTTGATCATCAAGTTGTGCAATATTTATATTCAGACCAGTTTCAACATTCAAAATGTGATGATGAAATTTGTTCGTCGATCGGAGGTCATTTGAGTTAATTTTGGTGACATCCTATTTTAGCTCGATTTATGTCGCCTTTCCGATTATTTGACATTTACATGCTCGCTCAATGAGCGATAGTCTCATTTAGTTTTGATATTTCAAAGCTAACGATGATCAATTTCATGAACGGAGGTCATATCATCGCAGCCTTCCCTCGATATGCGTGCACATATTGATAGCTCACTTAATCGAATGATCGTAGATTTTGCAATATTTATATTTTGATCAATTTTGATATTCTGAACATGAAGAAAAAGTTTGTTCACCGATCGGAGGTCGTTTCAGCCATTTTCAATGACATCGACTGCATTTTGAGCCTCAGTTTGCATATTGTCTCCTCCGAAGTCCATCGAATTTGACTTGTGGACTTGACTTGGCTTATGATACATATGTGGAGGTCAACAGATTAAAATTTAATTGATTCCAATTTAGCTTGCTCAGCCTTTTCAGATATTAAAATTTGCACTTTAAATCTCTATGTCCGAGCACATGCAGGTATTTATAGCTTAGATAATTTTATCTATTTAATGAAATCAATGACATTAAAAATCATAATTACGATGAAATTTCTTTTATTTTTGGATTGAAGGAAAGCTCCTTCATTCATCTAGCATTTAATTTAGTGTCATCTTCTCTTTGCTTGTACAAAGAATTGCAAATCTGATGGCATTAGGGGTATGTTTCATTCATTTAAAAGCTTGCATATATCTTTCAATACTTAAGTTAAGCTTTTGAAAATATCATGCTTTTATATTTGCGAGCTCACATAAATTGAAATGCTTGAATATTATGTTTACTTGAAAGTGAATGTAGAGAGTTCACTTTATTTAAGTATTTATACCTGTTTTGAAGCTATAAATTCAAAAGACAGTTTAATTTGTTATTTTACATGAAAATTCAGTCCCTCGATGTTACTTCAGTGAATCAATAGAGTGTAATATTTAAGTTGATTCCTTCTCTTTTCGAAGGTTCCTCATTTGACTTATTTTTTATTTTCACAGATATGATTATAGGTTTCTCAGATTTTTATGAAACATCCTTAAATATTTCTTTACAAATAGATCAACCCATATTATGAATATATGTATGTTTTTGCTTTTCAATTCAACCTTCAACTCCATAGGATTCCTCCATGCAAATGTTTGCTTTTAATTAGGTATTAAAGCTAAAACTTCAAATATTAAAATTTTAAGTGTTTGCATTGAAGTTAGTTATGCTATGACGCATATAGGAGACTTATTCAAACTTTCCTACATTCATTTTCCCCTTTTTCAAACCGATCCTTCACAAATGGAGGTCATTTGTTGATTGGTGCCTCCCTCGATTGATATATGAAGAACGCTGACCACTATTGTTGATCATCAAGTTGTGCAATATTTATATTCTAACCAATTTCAATGTTCTGAACGCGATGGAAAAGTCTGTTCATCGATTGGAGATCATTTGAGTTGATTTTGGAAACATCTTGTATATTTCAGCCTCAATTTGCGCACTGTCACTTCAAATCATTTGACATTTGTACAAACTCATCTGAATTAAGCGTGGAAAGTCTCATTTAATAGTTTTCGATATTTCGAAGCTAACGGTACAATCAATTTCATGAACGGATGTTGTTCTAATCGAGCAGCTTCTTGACTGATAGGTGATAAAGCACCAATCTATTGTTCTTTAGATTATGCAATATTTATATCGTGACCAATTTTGACATTTTGAATGTGATGGGAAAGTCGGTTCGTCGATCGAAGATCATTTTGAATATTTTCTGACGCCCGCATTTTGAGCGATAAATCGCCACTTTCAAGTCCGTCGAATTGTGTTGACTCAACTTATGACACATATGTAGAGGTCAACAATGCCTTTATAAAAATTCAATGATCATTCGAATAATGCTATATGTTTCATATGTTATAAAATTACCTTTTGCAAGATTTATATTGATAAATATATATATATATATATATATATATATATATATATATATATATATATATATTGATACATCCTCTAAAATTAATCTGATCAATAAGCACATTTTCAAAATGCTTCGATCTAATCACATTTCACAATAACCGACCGCCTCGATGAGACGACATAAGAATATCAAGATAGTTTGATCCATTCGAATCGACTCGTGATCAAGCTATCTGAGCGAAAATGGATCCGATCAAATGGTCACCAAACCGACATATTTATACGATCGAGCGCTCGCCAAGACTAATCCAACGAATCCAAGATCACCCAATTCCAACATCATTAAGGCACCTGATCATCAAAATACACCGCTCGACGAGGGATCGCGACCGGGCCGTCTGGGAGTGGTTGAGTTTTCCACGAATTACAAGGCTCGCCACTCCCAAAATCTATAAATAGAGCTTCATTCTCACCTTAAGGACCGGAATCTGATTGGAAGACCAGAGAGCTCTGAGAACCACTACCTCGACGCCGACGCATCTATCACCACCAAGGCTACCACCAAGAGGCTCAAGATCGAGCTCGCCTCTAGAGATCGCCTGTGGGGACTAGAAAAGACCGCCGCCCTTTCTCCAAGATCAAGAGGTCTCCCTGAAGATCGCTCACCGCCAGGGAAACTTCTCGGGTTGAGTTGACCGATATGTTTTTTTTCTACACTCGAATATTTCCTCACCAGAAACACCTTCTTCTCCTAACTAACGAGAAGCAAGGACCAGATCTTGAACACATAAATGAAAGTTCTACATCAAGTGCCCTGGTTTTTTCCCTTAACGGGTTTTCCACGATAACCCTGTTCATATCCCCCGCCAGGTGTTGATAATTTTGCTACACTAAGATCTCGCGATCTACCTAATAAAATTTCTAAGACACGCTTATACCATCTGTGGGAACAGCTCATTGCTATATATCTCCAATATGGTTGGTAAACGGGTTTGCGCCCAACGCCTCATTCTCGATCAAGGACGCCAAGTCTCCAACACTTCTACATAATGCACTGCCCCTGTGTGAGGGTCCGTGCCCCTCTTTGAAGATCGCTCAAAGGGATGGAGGATTCCCGTGAAATTCGAATTCTCGCGAGAGGACCGCAAAACGCTCCAACACGCCTGAAGAGCTACAGTTCCGCACGCCCTCAAAGATAATCCGCATTTTCTTCCGAGAATGAACCCTGAATGCCGGATCAACAAAGAGAACCCTTGGCTCCGGATGAACTTCGATATCGCCAGCTTACTCACCCCACGAATAAGCCGCCTCAGACGGAAACTCCACGCCACCTTATACGTGATGAACTACGACATCGGTGAGGAGTTCCCAAGAATAATTGAATGATCCATTCTCCTCTTCCAAAATTTCGCCCCCGCGAGATCATCTCAATACCTTTTCGAGATTCAAGCTTCCCAAGATGGACCCTACGATGGCACAACCGATCCAGACGATATATCGATCACTTAACGATCATCATGTAAATGATTTTCTTTGTATTCCCAAATGACTCTCAAAGGGCTATTGGTTCTATTCGCTGGGTCCCATCCGACTCAGCATTTTTTGTAGAATGGCCTCGGCGAATAAGAGAATCATCATGGATTCATCACATCTCTCTGGAATCCGCCAGAACGATGGAGAGTCCCTCAAAGAATACTTCCGGAGGTTCTCCTCAAGTCGAGAGTGAGTAGATCTTTTGAGGGCTTCTGAGGACTCCGCCGTGATACTTCTATCATTAATGCGGAGATCCCATTCCTATGTCGAGGTCCACAAAAGACAAATCTCTCGACGTTCATCTGCAACAGCTTGAACCACCAAGCAAGCAAGAAGGTTCCCAAAGGTGATGTTCAAACATCTCAAAAAAAGAAGAGAGGCAACCTCCCCCAAAACCTCCTCGAATCCTCATGACTTAATCGTGAGAGGAATATACTTCTCAAACATCCCATCGGCTATTCAGAAGAGGATACAAGTGCCACCTTTAAAGCTTGGAATTGGAAATCAAGAGAAATTTCGCCACTTTCACCTGGCAACACCATCAAGAGTGCCACCAATCAAGGAAGAAATCGAAGACTATTCAATAGATATCCACGCCAATTGGAAAAGAATCAATCGACTCATACATACTCAACTGGGGCAACTCTTAATCTCAAAAGATAAGTCGCCACCAACAAAAGGCAAAGATCAATGGTCAACTGCTACAAGTTCATACCAATATTTGACCTCTTCCATACGGTTATCAGTAAACACTACAAACAACCCAGATAGTCAAACGCCTCAGGACTTCGCGACTTCCATACGTTAACGCATCGAAACACTGACAAACAACCCAGATAGGTCAAAACGCCCTTGTGGACTTCCCGCACTTTCCAGGTTAACGCCATGAGTAAACACTCGACAAACAACCTGTGATAGGTCAAAACGCCTTGTGGACTTCCGCGTGACCTCTTCCATTAACCATCGAGCAAAAGCTCGACAAACAACCTGTGAAAGGTCAAAAGTCCTTGGACTTCCACGGCCTCTTCCATATAGGCCGAATAATACCATCTAGAAGTCAAACTTTGTACCCACTCAAGTTAATGTCATCGATAACACCGACAAACAACCTTGATGGGTCAAAATCCTCGGATTCAATTATATCTCTAACATGCAAGTTAACACATCAATTTCAACCGTTGAACCATCCATTGAAGTTTCAAGAAATCTTATTTCCTACAAGAAGGAGGGACTATGACATCTCCGTTTGCCAACGACAACCATCTTCGTGCCACCACGCATCATTCCGCTTCGGCCATTCGATCACGCCGCCAAAATCTCCGCGGCCATCTTCGGCATTCGCCGGCCACTACCATCATATTATCGACCGACGCCACTGCTGACTACTTGCCATTGTCGCCGCTGACCATCCCCGCTTGCCGCCAACCACTATTGCTGCCCCCGCCATCGATGATCGCGTGGTCACTACACCATCTGCTATATCCTCGCCCGATTGCCGCATCGCTGACTACTGCTGCCATTGTCGCGCCGACCATCCCTGCCGAACCATATCGGTCGTGCCGATGACCGTCGGCGGCCATCGCTTATCCTTCATTATCACCATCGCCGCTGCCATTCGCCACTCTGATTGCCACCATCGCTGACCAGGACTTATGACCTCTTCCATATGTTAATTATCGTAACCATCGACAAACAACCTGATAGGTCAAAACCTCAACGGATTCAATTGACCTTTCTATAGCAACGCCATCGGTAACACTCGACAAACAACCTCGATGGGTCAAAATCTCAGGATCTAATTCAACCTCTTCCACATGCACATCATCGTCACACTAAACAACCTCGATAGGTCAAAACTTTGTACCTACTCCACAGTTAACGTCGAGCAACACTGATAAACAACCTCGGATGGTCAAAATCTCAAATTCAACCTCTTCTTCGTTAACATCATGTCACACTCAAACAACCTCGATAGGTCAAAACTTTGTACCTACTTCCACGTGTTAACGCTATAGCAAAACACTGACAAACAACCTGATAGGTCAAAAATCCTCAGGATCAATTAACCTCTTCCACAGTTAACATCATCGGTCACACACAAACAACCTGAGCAAAATAAAACTTTGACTCTTCCACAGTTAAGGCCATCGCAAACACTCGATAAAACAACCTCGATAAGTCAAAATCCTCGGATTCTAATTCAACCTCTTCTATAGTTAACGCCATCGGTAACACTCGACAAACAACCTTGATAGGTCAAAATCTGGATTAATTCGACCTCTTCCATAGCACGTTATCGTAACACTCGACAAACAACCTCGATAGTCAAAATCTCTGACTAATTCGACCTCTTCCATATAAAGTTAACGCCATCAACACTCGACAAACAACCTTGATAATAAAATCTCGGATTCATAACCTTTCCAGTGTTAACGCCATGTCACACTCGATAAAACAACCTGATAGGTCAAAGATCTCCGTTTACCGCGCCTACCGACGCTGCCGCTATTGCCACTACTGGCCGCATTGCCGCTACCAATTCTGCTCCGCCAACTATCGATTTATCACGCTGCCGACTACCGGATCGCATCGCCACTATCGCTGACAATCTTTCGCTGTCACCATCATCCGGCCATCTCGCTGATTACCACGGCCGCTACCGCCGATTAAGCCGCTGTTTACCATCTCGTTTACGCCAACTATCATCGCTGGTTACCGCGCCACTACTGCTGCCATATCGCCATGACTATCAAGTCATCTCGCTGATACTGGTCGCCACTGCCGGTTGCTGCTGCCGCTGCCGCCACTCTCGGCCGCTAACCATGAGGATTGCCGCCGCCACTACGGTTGCCGCCATTACTACGCCTTCTTCCGGTTACTACCGCCGACCTTCACGGCCATTACGCAACCATCGCGGCAATTCGCGCCATCACCATTGCCGGCCATCCCCGCCAACTACCGCGCCGTTGGACTACGGCCGGTTACCGCCGCCACTCGGCCGCCGACTACCATCGCCGGTCTACCCAATATCACCGGCAATCGCATCGAGATAAAAATTATTCCAAGGAGGCCAAACTCCGGGCTATGCACTGCTTGGTGGAGAGGAGGTAGAGGTTGATCCAAGAAGAGTGCCCAAACTCCCACTGAGGGCTATGCACTAGAGGTTGATCCAAGAAGAGTGCCCAAACCCCACTGTGGGGAGGGCACTCGGCTTGGTGGAGATGAAGAGATAGAGGTTGATCCAAGAAGAGTGCTCAAACTCCCACCGGGAGGCATGCACTCGCTTGGTGGAGATGAGGAGGAGAGGTTGATCCAAGAAGAGTGCCCAAACTCCCACCGTGGGGAGGGCTATGCACTGTCTGAGAGGATCCAAAAAGAGTGCCCAAACTCCCACTGTGGGAGGGCTATGCACTCTAAGAGGAGAAGAGGAGATGAGAAAAATGTGCCTTTCCTCTTACCTGGGGTTCTTAGACTCTAGGGGCAAAAGCATAACCGCCTAAAACCACTGAAACCGCTTAAAATCAGCGGCTTCTGCTCTGCTTCCACGGCTACAGTCATGAAGGCACATGGCCATCGCCAGAATCACCGGTCCATGCCGCGACTGCTTGGGCGAACCATGCAACCGCTGACCATGGGTCGCGAACTGGCCGGCGAATCCGACATGGCCGAATCAGCGCGAAACTACGGCCAACCTCCGCCGCCATGGCCGCATTCGCTGGCTGGCCGCAAGCCCGGCCTGCTATTCGCTGGACGCGCATTTCGGCCATAGACTTCACTCAATTCGACCAAGCCCGCCGTTCAGCACCCACCGCTAATCATCCGCCACACCTCCTCAAGCTTCATGCGCGGCTAAGCTGGCGGCCGGGCTATACGGCCATGCGCCCTGGGCGCTGCGGAACTCGTTCGAGATGGATCCAGAATCTCGAAATTCGCACTCAAGATACCTACACGCATTTGCCCGCAATGCCTTCCGAAGTTATAATCTTGGAAGATTTATTCTTCTAATGCGCATTGATGGACTCTCAAATTTCATTGAAGAATTTGCTATTTTCAAGATTTGACATATATTTTTGGATGATCGAGATAATGTCACCCAAAAAAAAAAGAACCGATACATCCTCGTAAAATTAACTGATCACGAATCTCAAGGCATTTTCGTAAATGCTTCGATCTAATCACCGATTTCAAGCTTTTAAACCGACTCCGATGAGACGAACATAAGAATACATCAAGCATAGTTTGATCCGAAGCTCGAATCGACTATCAAGTTATCGAGCATGAAAATGGATCAATCCGCCAAATGGTCACCAAAATCGACATATTTATGATCGAGGCCAAGACGAATCCAACGAATCCAAGATCACCCAATTCGACATCATTAAGGCACCAGGATCATCAAAATACACCGTTGATCGGATCGTGACGCCATCCATGGGAGTGGTTGGAGTTTTCCACGAATTTACAAGGCGCCACTCCCAAAAAATCTATAAATAGAGCTTCATTCTCACCTGAGAGGGGAAATCGATTTGACAGAGCTCGAGAACCACCACGACTCGACGAATCTATCACCACCGCCACCACCAAGAATCCAAGACGTGAGTCGCCTGGAGATCGCCTCAGTGGACTAGAAGCTTCGCTTTTCTCCCAAGATCAAGAGGTTGCTCCCGTAAGATCGCCTACCGCTTTTGGGAAACTTCTCCTGAGGGAGTTGACCGATTGTATTTTTCTACACTCTAATATTGCCTCAGAAACACCTTCTCTTCTCCAACTAACGAGAAGCAGCGACCAGATCTTTGAACACATAAAGTTCTACGGGCAAGGCCCCGTGGTTTTTCCCTTAACGGGTTTTCCAATGTATAACGTTCATATCCCCTGCTGTGTTGGATAATTTACGACGAAGATCTCGATCTACCTAATAAAATTTCTAGACGCATATATATATATATATATATTGAACTTGTCAACATAATAGAAAACAAGTTACAAATTAATGTCATATAAATGGATCAAATGCTTAAAATTGGAGAAATTTTGATTGAATATCTTATCTAAAATTGATTAGAAATACGTTTTTTAAAAAAAATTATATTTAGATGAATGCAATGCAAGCTTTAAATGAATAGTCATTTATTATACTTATCTTAATTTAAATCTTATAAATAAAAAAACTCATTAATGACTAAATTTGATATAAAATGTACTGATTATGATTTACATCTCTAATAAACTACGTCGACCATTAATCTCCTTTGAGATGTTGCATGATGGCATAATTGTTTTAATTTTAGTGAAACTCTTATGGAGATTCTAGATTTCATTGAAGGAAATATAAGTAAAATTGGCATTTATGGGATTTTTTAGATGACTTTTATTTATTATTTTTTTATTTTTTAACTTATTATATTTCCATATTAAATAAAATATTTTTTTATCTTAAAACATATTTTTATTTATCAATTGTAGCCGATGGCAATCATTACGATGGTTATTTATAGCCACCATAAATGATAAGCAATTCGTTGTAATAATTATTTATAAAAAGTATTAAATATCTGAAAAAAATATTTTAAGTGTTTTTATGAATAGGATGATTTTAAGGAAAAAAAATATGATCGAACAATCCTGTAAATAACTAAAATTTTGAAGATACAAAATAAATAAATATAATTCCCAATAGGCTCCCCTTTTATGGATGGATTCAACATATTAGTCAAACTAGTCAACTTCTCACCGTTCTGAGACGCTAAGAAGTTTGCAGTTCGTTAATCTTAAACAACATTTCAACAAACACTGGAATAGAAAATTCTTTTAAATTTGTTTCTTCAGTTGGGCATATCATCAAATATTATAACTGCATACAATAGGCGGCTGTGAAGCTATCAAACCAGGCTCCAATTTCAACCAATCCTTGGAGAAGAAGACCACAGTGATGGAAAGAGGGATAAGAGATCATCGACGGCACCAATTTCAAGCTATCCTGCTCGTCTCTAAACATCTGATACCTCTGCATTATAACGGGGTCTCAGGCGGCGCTAGCAAGATAGCAAGACAACTGGACAGTTGGGTTGCGGATTAGTGGGATTTATAATTTAAAATGAATCATTATAAAAAAATGTATTCATTAGTTATTTTTCAAATATTTAATTATATAAGTAAATGATAAAAATGAATATCAAATTATTCATTTTGGAGCTGTTTGAATACAAGTAGGATTTAGTAAATTCAGATTTAGTAAACATTGAGCCAATTAAATCCTGAAAATTATTTGATATGATAAAAATTAAATCCAATTAAAATTTGAGTAATTGTTTGACAACTTATTTTTGAATTTAAGTTAGTTAAGTTAAATATGAAATTTTTCTCAATGTGATTCATCTTAAATATATTTTATGAACTTCTTTTGCTAGTCATTTAAGAATAAAGTAAGAGTTTGTTGCTTGGCTTGCAGCACGGACAAGCAGGCCTGTAGAGTGAGGGACGGTCAAATGGAGAGGAGGTCGAGCGGATGCGGCAGGTCAGTGCGTGCGGCTAGCTGTTCGACCGAGGGGGAGGTATCATGCTCGTAGCTGTTCGATCCAAAGGAAATTGAATGAAGGGAGAAAGGGGTAGAGTTAGGTATAAGTAGATATTTATAAGAGCTTCTTCATTTAATTCTTTAATTAGTCTTAATTCGGATTTTAGCGATGACATTATTATATAGACAATATATATGTCAATTTTAGGTTATTCAATTCCAGCCGGAAGAATTGCTTTCACAATCGGAGCCGTCAGTTTCTGAGTCTAATCGGATCAATTTCATTTAAAATGCATTAATTCCAATGCACATTCACGCAAACTCATCCGAAATGATCGTGAATAGTCTCATTTAATAAATTTCAATATTTTGACGCTAACAACGCTGATTACCTAACGGTTTGAGAATTGTCAGTTTTCAACGATATGCATTTTGGTGCTTCACGATCCTCCTTCGATCGACCGTTAGTCGTACAAGATGCATATTCTAGTCAATTTTGATGTTCTAAGTGATGATGGTCCGCTCATCGATCGAGATTATTTTGATGTGATGTCGATGATTTAACTTCGATTTGCGCACTATTGCATCTGAATTTCGTCGAATTTGGCTGGTGAGTTCAACTCGATTGATGAAGCATGCATGGAGGTCAAAACATGCAAATTTTAATTCCATGCTCTAGTAATATATAAAAAAAAAACCTCATTAAAGTTCTCACTTGGCCTAAAACAAAATATTCAATTCATGCAATTTTTAAAAACAAAAAAAAGTTAAAAAAAAATGGAGTATTGTGACCCAATTTATATTAGCATACTGTTGACCTTCACATATGCTACCCAAGTTGAATAGAGCATCTAAGGTGAATTTGATCGACTTCGAATCTTTCAAAATGCAAATCAGAGTTGAATTACACTAGACATCGTCAAAAGTCAACCCAAATGATCTTCGAAACGGACTCATTATGCTCAAAATGTCGAAATTGATTAAAATATAAATATCACACAATATAACGATTAACCGAGCAAGTGAAGTCGCCAATGCCACGCCGATATATCTGAGTCGAGAAGTCGCGACGATATCCAAACGACCACGCTCATAAAATTGATGTCATTAGTTTAAAACATCAAAATCTATCAAATATCTCGATTAAGTTTACGCGAATCGTAGTAAGCGATAATGCGTTGTGAAAGTGATCTAATTCAGCGTAAAACAATCTCGCTCATAAATGAATTATCATCCAAATATCGTGAATAATCTTAAATTAAGATATATATATATATATATATATATATATATATATATATATATATATATATATATATATATATATATATATTAACTATATAATGATATCGTCATAAAAATTTGAACAATGGATTGATTTAATCATTTGAATATTAAAATTTTTATATTAAATTGCTAATAACCCTTAATTTACACTAAAAGGCCAATCCCTCTTCACGCTTGGCCTCCCCTTTCGCACGACCCGAGCCCTACTTGCACGATCCCTCTGGGTTACTCCCCATCCTCGCGCTCTCTCCCGCAACCGAGCCCATGTGCATTCGAATTCCCAGAACTAATCCCGCTCTTGGTTCACATGCAAGCAGCCGAACCTCTCTAGCTGAACCTTCCTAGCCAAATTCCTCCCTAGTCGAATTCTTTCAAGCTAAATGCCTCCCTAGCCATCCTCCTAGCTGAACCCTCCTTGCCGATCATTACAAGTCTGCATGAAAATAAGTTTGAATACATGTGAAATGTATATGTGTGTATGCCATTTTCATTTTCTAGGGTTTCATCTCACTAATGCCAATGGGTGAAAGAAGAATTGACAGAAGATACCACTGCATAATAGTGATACAGAGTAAACAAATTGTTAGATGTCATACTCTAAAATGCCGATATTTGGACTAAAATCTGGGACTTAAAGAGATTTAAACGGAAATCACCTAAACTTAAAATTAAATAAGAGATGCATAGTAAATACAATGATAAACACTAAATCAAAGAAAATAGACGGGGAATACTTAATGAAACTTTGAAAGAATAAAACTCTTACTTGGAATGTAATCAAATCTTTATCTCCTCTCTAATAAAAAATAAAAATTCATAATACTCTAATCTCTCAAGCAAACTATATGAAATGAAAGGCCCTCCCTTAGCCTTATTTATAGAAATGGAAAGAGCCAATGTGGGACCCATCCTTATTTAAATTTAATGATTAAGTGCAATGACGGGGTTTGATAGATAATACTAAACTCACAAGCTTTAATTGTAATTTTCTATGGCTTAAATTGAAGCAAAGTAATAAATGTAAATTACATGGCAAAGTGGGTTCGTATTCTTGCAAATTCCTCAAAGCTAAATAAGATTTAATCAAAATGTGGGAAGTCAAATACTAAATCCACAAAGGAATTAGGACAAACTTGAAGTTCAGTTATTAAATAAATATGAAGCCTGATGTGGAGTTATGGATAAATCTACATTAGAGTTGATGTCTTTGTATGTGAATAGAGTTTCTCTTTGAATATTCAAAGTATTCACAAATGAGTAATTAATATGAATGAAAGTAATTGAACAATTGAAATTTAGGTCTGATATCAAATGATGTAAGAATCTGAATTTGAAATCAAATCAAAGCATAAGAGAACCTCTTGGAATTAAGATATACTCTTCAAATATACCAAAATAAATTGAAGAAAACCAAAGAATTCATAAGAGATTTTCCATGAGATTGAATGATTGCTAATAAGCATAATAAATGAATTCTTGGAAAATATTTGAAGTATATTCTTCGTCTTATTAAATACTCAAATTGGATCAAGGAGAAATTGAGTATAGTTGGTGATGAATTTGAGAATTGTCATAAGCGAGAGTCTATTGAATATTTAAACACTATCAACTTGGAATAAAAGAAAGCAATTAAATATTAGTCCAAGTGATCTAATAATATATTAGATTAATTTACAACGCCCTTATACGCCACCGGATCTACAATTCTTCATACAAGCAGACAGAAGGCGACATTAAATTAAATTCTACAAAAATTATAAGGCTTCCTTCAATAAAAAATTAAGAAATTTCATTCTAATCATGATTTTTAAAATCAATGATTTCATTAATTAGATGATATTATCTAAGTTATAAATGCCTACATGTGCTCAAACATGAAAATTCAAAGTGTAAATTTTAATGTCTGAAAAGGTTGCGCAGGCTAAGTTGGAATTAAGTATAAATATGAATTAATCTCTTGATTTAGAGATAAAATTATTTGAATTATTAAACACCTGCATGCGCCCCGACACTATGCTGAATACTTAAATTTAGTGTTTGAGGATGCTGCACGGGTTACTTTCTGGTTTGGTCGTAGGACTGGGTCTGGGTTAACAAAATCTAAAAATCTACTTACTATAAGAATTTTGACTTATTAAAATATTTGAGAAGCTAATTCTATCAAATGACAGTAGATCTGATCCTCTGTTAGAAGCTAAATAGTTGATGTGATCTAAATTTATTAAATATATTCGAATTAATCAAGTAACTATCTCAATGATGGTTGTGTTGAATAGAGATTTCAACCGGAGAAGATGCTTATCATTAAAAATATATTTGTAAACTCAAATCAAATCAATTACCCAAATGATGGCTGGGTTGAATAGAGATTCTAACCGGAGGGCATACTTATCATCAAAAATATATTTGCAAGCTCAAATTAGATCAATCACCCCGATGATGGCTGTGTTGAATAGAGATTTCAACCGGAGGTTATAATTACCATCAAAATATGCTCACAAGCTCAAATCAAATTAATCAAATTCAAATATGAAATAATGCAAATAACTATGTTCTAAATGCTTAAATGAAATTCAATATTCAATACTTAAAGCAAAATCTAACTCAATCCACCTTCCGCAACCGTTTGTTAAAGGTGACAAATTAAGAAAACTCTAGCTCACAGAGGGTCAATGTCAAATCAAGTGTTCTACTATGTTCACTCTTAATCAATCTCACACCAGTAAGGACATGGCCCATGTCCTCTGACTATATAGCTTGGCCAGTAGGCTCCATATATGATGTTGTTATGACTAGAGTCATCTGATCGGGTGATTTGGCCAATAGGCTCTATTATATTACAATCACGACTATAGCCCGTATGCTCCCCAATGGCTCTGCCTTTTGAGTTATGAATCATAGGGTACACTTGATAGGACAAAAAACCATCTGTTAGCTAAGGTAGACTTAAGCCTATCTTCTTAGACAAAAACCACCATATGTCTACAATGATTTCTTGGACGACGTAACCCATGTGTTGTTGATAAGGATCATTTTGTCAGGTTGGGTCGACTACCTCCTCTAACTAAGTAGACTAGGGACCGTGATAACCCAGGATGATGGAACCATAGGATCTAGATCGGGCACGTCATCATTCCCCCCAATCATCTGCTTTAAGCTAATAATGATGAATTTCATAAATTCTAAATCCTAAATTTTAAACTCCACATGCTGCTACTATATGCTACACATTAAGCGACCTAACAACTAGCCTTAATCGAAAGTTCTCTCTTAGCATTGAGGGGGTAATTAACTATAGCTGCTTGCGCCTATAGGAAACCTAGAACCAGATCTAAAGTCGACACAAAATGAGGATGAAATCTCTAGGTAGTGTCTTATCCACTATCTCATCTGCCTTCTGAAAATTATACCGACACTTAAATCATACTCTCTTCAATTGTGGGAGATCGGTGGTGAATTTTTGGAGCCCACACATACACTCTATAATTTAACGCATGATATAAATATTTTCTTGCATGCATTTATAATTTATGTCATGTATCATGAAATATTTTTAAAATGGTAATTTTATTCTAAAAGTTATACAAATTTTATTTGACATCCATCAAGTATTGTCATTTGACATCCACCCAATAGTTTCTATGGAATAATAAGATTCTTAAAATGTAGGAATTGCTGTCGAATGTCTTGAATGGTAGGTATAAGTAGATATTTAATAGAACTTCTTCGTTTAATTGTTTAGTTAGCACGATGGCGAAGTTCATTCATCGATCGGATGTCATTTGACTGATTTTGGCGATGTCCAGTGTATTTTAGTTTTGATTTGCACGCTATTGCATCTGAATTTTATCAAATTTGGCTTGTGAGTTCGACTCGATTGATGAAGCATGCATGGAGGTCACCACATAAAAATTTTAACTCCATGCTCCAGTAATATAAAAAAAAGGTACCTCATTAGAGTTCTCACTTGGCCTAAAATAAAACCTTCAACTCATGTAATTTCATAAAAAAAAAAGTTTAAAAAAGGAGTATTGTGACCCAATTTATATTAGCATACACTCTATAATTTAATGCATGATATAAATATTTTCTTGGATGCTTTTATAATTTATGTCATGTATCATGAAATATTTTAAAAATAGTAATTTTATTCTAAAAATTATGTAAATTTTGTTCGACATCCATCAAGTATTGTCATTTGACATCCACCCAATAGGTTATATGGAATAATAAAATTGTTAAAAAGTTTAGTTTACAAGAGAGCCCATAGACTTTTCAAGTCTAAATTCCAAGAGTTGCATGCAAAGAGTCTACGACTCTTAGAATTGCAATATGAAAACAAAAAATAAGCTTGACCCCAAATAATAAAGGTTTACATAAATGGTTTTGATTTGTATATTGACATTTTTCCTCATCGTCACACGAGAATAGCAAATCTTTCCAAGCCTATTACCTTTAAACTCATAGCCTATTGGTTGAAAATATATTTAGAATATCAAGATGGTGAATTTAAGCGCACATCTAATAGTAAATGAAAATGGTCTTTTAATTCTCTAAAATCCAATAGTTCTTATGGAATCAAAGTTGTTTTCTCTCCTTCCACACAACAATAGTTGCAACGATTTCTCCCTTAGGAAGCGCAAGAACTGACCAGCTTAAAATGTTTTCCCTCAAATATGACATCTTTGATCCACTTGGAGCCTTGAGTTGTTGGTGATATGTATCTTTCGATCCCTGCAGCTAGAGAGGACTCATTTGTGGACCAATATATTGAGGTGTAATGGCTTTGGAACTTCAATAACTTCAAATTGAAGGCACTTTTAATAATAGATTTAATGGTTGCATACCACAAGAGCTTCTATGATTATCACAATTAGAATAGCTTAACCTAACAAAGAATTCATTGGAAAGTGAAAATTTATTTTTAAAAAATATTGAAAATTTAAAAATGTAACGAATATTATTTACACATGCACTCTTAGAATATGGAGTTTGGTAGAGAATTAATATAAGTTGCAATTTAAGCTTATGTGTGTGTATAGTTTTACTTATAAAGCGTGCCTCAAAAGGGAGCGACAATCCATGTTATTGTGAATCTCATTAACATATTATAAAAAACCTGAATTTACATTCACTTTGGCAAATCATGATGAAAGCTTTTCAAATATCTTTGTGAATCCCATCTGAGTAAAGTTGGAGATGCACATCATTATGATTTTAGTTAGTGGAAACTAAATAAAAACTTATGTACTAGTTCATCCCTAATTGTGATGGAGTTTGTGAGAAGAGAGTTTAAGAAACTCCTTGCCTTATTATTTAGTGAGAACGAGAAAAGTCAAAGGTTAATTACATCTTTTGAAACTCCATGTGGGCTTCAAAGATTCGCGCTCAACCTCTCAATGAAAATGAAAGTATAGATTTAGTGCCGAATGAAATTTTTAGAAGGCAGATGATTGTTTATAGTCAATAAATAAGACATTTCCCAAAGATTTCTTCTTCATTTGGTGAGGACTTTAGATCTAGTTCCAGGTTTCCTATAGGCGCAAGTACCTATAGTTAATTACCCCTCTCTAATCAGTGAGAGGAAAATTTTGATTAAGGCTAGTCATAGGTCGCTAATTACTTAGCATATAGTAGCAGAAATTTGGAATTGAAATTTAATAAAATTCATCATTTTTGTTTATTTTTTTATGCTTGAAGCATATGGTCAGGGGAATGATGATGCACCTGATCAAGATCCCATGGTTCTATCTTCCCAAGCTATCATGATCCCTATTCCACTTAGTCAGAGGAGGTGGTCGACCCAACCTGATCGAAAAATCCTTGTCAGCAGCCAAGGGTTGCGTCGTTCAAGGAGACCTTGTAGACTAGGGTTGATATTTGTCAAAGGGGACATTCTTAAGTCCAACATAGCTAACAACAGGCTTTATGCCCTATTAGGTATACCCTATGATCCATAACTTAAAGGAGTAGATAACCATTGGGGAACATACGGGCTATAGCCATGACTATAATTTAGTGGAGCCTACTAGCCAAACCACCCGATCAGAGAGCTCTGGTCATAACCGTTTCATATGTGGAGTCTACTTTCCAAATTATGCCGACAGTGGATACGACCCACATCCTTACTGGTGTAGAATATTTTGAGTGTGAATGTAGCAATATACATAATATAGCATCAGCTCATTTGTGAGCTTGGGTTAACATTAAATTTGTTGCCTTCAACAGATAATTATGGAAGGTAGATGGATGAATTATTTAATATTTTTTATAATGAATTTTCATTTAATTATTTTTCTTATTTTAAAATTTTCTTGAATATTTAAAGTTGATAGGAATTTTTCTTAACATTGAAAATTTTAGGAAATTTTGATAATAGTGAACCCCTCCATTTAATATTCTCAATCAACACAGCTATCATTAGGGTAGACCTTGTCAACTCCACTCTTCGCTCGTAGAGGATTGGGTCTATAATTTTGAAATCTCATTATATCATATTAGATCTTGTCAACTATACTCCTATAGGAGGAGAATTGGATCAATGGATTAAAGTCTATAATTATATTTTAAGGATTTTTTAAATCAAATATTTGAATTTCTAAACATGAAATATCCATATTAACACTATTAAAGGCTTTATAAAAGAAGTAAGGGTAGTCTTAATGTGATCAACTTGAAGATTTCATTTCATATTAATTTTTATTTGCAACCTTGCTGAGCTTAATTATTTAATTTTATATTAAAATAATCAGTTTTATTAACTCTAGTCCCTATGGGAGGAGGATTTAACTGCTCAAATATGACTTAAACTTGCATCATATGAATGTATTGATTCTAAAATACATACATAAGCATATATTTAGAATATTGAAATTTAAAAATATGCTTAGGCTTTCAAAATGATTGTTTCTCCTTCAAAATAATTACATAATATTTAGTGTAATATATTTAAGTCAATCTGATTTTAACCCGGAGAGCATTCTCAGATACCTAAATTTAAACATTCCACACTGTGTCAAGGGCCATGCGGATATTAATTTAGATAATTTTATTTCTAAATTATGAGATTAATTTCATATTTATTTAATCTCAACTTAACCTGCACAACCTTTTTAGAAATTAACATATGCACTATAAATCCCTATGTTCGAGCACATGCAGGTATTTTTAATTTAGATAATTTCATCTAATTAATGAAATTATTGATTTTAAAAAGCATAATTAGAATGAGAATCCTAGACACTAAGACTTCTTTAGTCATAAGACACTTCTAGAGATTAGATCATCACTCATCCTAAGCCTAGAGACTTAGAAGGGTTAACCATAGGATTAGGCTGTGCCTTAAGGACTTAAGAAAATCACCTACCGTATAACCTAAACCCAATCCATGTACACCTTCTTAAATTTAATTCAAATCCAAATTTATAACCAAACCTCAAACTTAATTTTAAATTCAAATCTAAATCAAAATCAAAATTCAATTCCAAATCAAATGATTGAAGCCCATGATAGAATCTAAAATCAAAATCCCTCCCAAGCCCTTTAATAATCTTTATGAACTTAACCAAATTTCCATCCAATTCAGTCCAAACTCAATTGATTGTTTTTATAAATCAATTGTACCTTCAATTATCTTCTCAAATATAATTGAAATATAAATTAAAATAGCCTAAACCAAATCCAACATCAAATCAAAACCCAATTTAAACCCTTCAAGCTATTTCATTGAACTTGGCCAAAACCCATCTAAATCAAGCCAAATTCAATGGATTTTATCTTGAACTTAACATTCCTTTAATCATCTATCCAAATATAAATAAAATCTACAATCATCATGTCAAACCAAAATCAACCCAAGTCAAACTCAACCTAGCCAATTTAACTTAAAATATTTAAAAGAACCAAAACTCATTTGAATCCAAACCAATTGTAATTGAATTTATATATCAATCTCAAATTCATATATAAACTCAACTAAATCAAACTCAATTCAAAATTAAACCAAGTAAATCCAATTGGTTCACTTGACCCAAAGTGGCTAATTTGACCTATATGAACCAAAATTCAATTCAATCCAAATCAAAGTGAATTAAGCCAATCCAAACTTCATGTCATGATTATTGATCACCCTATGATGATCAATTGATATAGATTGGGTCAAACCAAGTCAATTTAGCCTATTGACCAAGTCAACCCTTTAGCCTATATAAACCCATGCTGGACAAATTGCAATCTAAGCCAAATCAATTGAAACCATTGACTCACACCAACCCAAATTCAACATTTAAACATGACTTGACCATCAATTGAGTCAAACCTAGTCCAATTGGCCCTCTTGACCTAAGTTGACCCAAATTGACATAAATGATCAAATTAGACTAAACCAAAATTAAATCAAAATTAAATCAAACCAAGCATATAATCCTCTCCAAATAGTCATATGTACTTGACCTAACCCTTAGTTTGAACTAATTTGACCAATTGGTCAACATAACCCATTTTGACCGGGTCAAATTGAGTCAAATTAAATCAAATGAACTCCAAATGACATGAAATTTGGTCCAACTCACTTTTGACTCATTTCAAATCTTCCTAAATTAAATTCAATGCCAAATGACTACTCTAACCTTGGGCCAAAGGTATCCCATGAGAAAAGACACTTGCCCAAATGATCATTTCTCCTCCTTGGCCACTTGGCACTCATCCATTGGTCCACATAGGCACCAAGGACACTGACCAACCTGATCCAAGAGGTGGTTGGCACAGTCATGACTCATGGGGAGGTGAATTCACCTCACCTCTACCATTTAAATACTTTGCATGAAGGACTTCCACCTCCCCTTGCTAGGACACCCATTAGTCCTTCATGACAGCAACCTCTCATGCCTTGGCCACTCAAATCAAGCCACCTAAGGAGAATCCAAACCACCCCAAGCCAAGGACACCAACTAGGAGCCAAAATCACAAGGAATGAGGTGATTTTTGGCCACTTTTGAAACCAGAAAAATAGAGAGGCAAAAACTCTTTCTCCTACTCTCATTTCATTCTTTAGAGCTCTCAAATTAACCAGCAACCCTTCATACTTGATTTTTGAGCAAGAAACACCAAAATCAAGTGGATTTTGGTGAGAAAGCGTCGACCACTGGTAGATACAATGTTCCAAAGTGAAGTAAATCTCATTCAAGGCTTTTCCTCCACTCAAGAGCATGGGATCAACACCACTGAAACCATTTTAAGAAACCCATAGTTGAAATTTCTTAGATAAATCTCGCATTTTTTTTATTTTATTTGATATCCAAATGAATCAAAAGGTTTTTTTTGGTGAAAATTGATGTGAAATCGAGTCAATTTGGGTAAAAAACTTGCTATCCCACAGATTTCCACCACCTAGGATGGCGAAACACATGCTAGTTGTCCGATCCCGTTGTTCAGGGATGGGACGGCTAGATCTCATGAGGATTTGTGTGTTTTGGCCCATCTGATTGTATAGATCGATCTAGACCATATGATTCACAATCAGACGGTCTGAATCGAATTGCTCATCACCATCTCCTTTCCCGTTAGTTTGATGATAGATCGCATCCAATCGTGCCCACCGTATGCCAAGAGCACATCAATGTGTAGCAATGCATGTCAGCACTTTACCACATCAGAGTTGCGCTAACACTCACTACGTTAATCAGAAAAATCCTGATTTTCTGATTTTAAAAATTAATAAAATCACGTGAAACCTCAAAAATTCATAGAAAATAATATACTTAACAAAAAAATTATAACTAAGGGCTCGTTGGATTTATCTTTAAGAGTGGAATCTAAAAAAATCTAAAATTCACAAATTTTACTAAATATATTTAGCTTAATTTTAATAAATTTTCATTAATTACTCTAAAATAGAAATTTTTATTGAAAGTGAGTTAAAATACCAAGTGATTCATGATTAGGCAACTCTAAAATTAAGCAACCTATTGAAATTTTCTAGTGTTTCGATCATTGGGGATAGGATGCTTACTAGATGAAAAAAATTTAAAAAGATAAAAAATGCAAAAGTTAAAGTCAAAATGATTTTTGTATTGAAAGATATTGCATTTTAAAGTTCAATCTAATTTAGCAAAAATAAATTAATGGACTTTATATAAATTGTAGAAAATCATTTAATCAACTAAAACTTTGGAAAATCATAACAAATCATAAAAAATCATAAAAAACAAATAAATATTCATTTCAAAGGTATTTTAGAGGAGAATTTAATAAAAATATTTTCAATTGATTTTGAATAGTAATTAAGGCTTAATTTTAATTTAATTGAGAACTTAATTAGCTTACTTACTTTATAATTACTCAAGTAATTAATTTTAAACTTTCTGAGGTTGATTAATGGGATGACCCATGTTTCCCATAATTTTCTTTGGATTTATTGCTTGGTTAATTAGGGAAATTGGTTGTCTTAGCCTTAATTACTTTATTAATTAATTAGGTGATTAATTAACATGCTAAATAGTAAGGAAACCATTAATTAAACCTGATAATCATTGTATAATAGTGAATGAGCATGGAGAATGAGATTGGGATCTCTTTCTTAATCTTTTACCCAAAGTTCATTTCATTTGAATGAAAATTAATCAATTTGGGATTAATTAATGGTTTAATTCATTAATGAAATGGATTACTTAATCAAATTAAAATCATAATCATTCCATAACTCATCTAATTAAGTTTTTTAGGTATATTCTTAGGTGTTTAATAATATAAGAGAATTTTAAGAAAATTATAATTAGCCCACATATGTGGGAGGGTTATAAGAGTACTTTATTAAACCCTTTAGTTTAATTAACCAATAATTATGAGCCAAATAGCATTAGACCATTTTATTTTCATAGGATCATTGTTGATTTTATTTTTAAAGCATGTGCATATCATGTTGGCTCATAATTACTTGGTTAATTAAATTAAGGAAATATAGGTAAGGGTTAATTAATGGATTTAATGCATAGTACATCCTAACCAACCCATAAAATAAATTTAATTACTTTTCATTAAACCAAATTAAATCACAAACATGGGAATGGGTTAGGATCAGCAAACATTCTCTCATTTCTTCAAATCAAATAAAATATGAAATTGAAAGTGATAATTAAAAGCCTTAGTTTTTTTTAAATGCTTTTATTTGATATGAGTGTCCTTAGGAATTAATTTAATTGAATGAAACCACATGATTATGTTTATTTATTCCTTTCCAATCATGTTAAATATTGTATGTCATTTGATTCATACATTCATCTTTTCAAAAGTAATTAAATCAATTGGTTTCCTTTATGTCAAGCTTGCATTTGTTGATTTTATCTAATATATATGTGGCTATTATCACTATTAAATCTGAACATATTTTCCAAATCTTATAAATGAATGGTTACATATGCTATGAATGATAGTTATAAATACATAAGAGGTGTATATGATTATAGCTTAAATGTTTGAAGTGAAGCTCCTTTCCTTTTATTCATGTATTGATTTAGGTAAATGAGAATGTTAATGGGTATATAGTCTGGGCATCCCAAAAATACGAGGCTTTAGTTAGCCCCAAGGAGATCATTTGATTACCTTAATTCCCTAGTTTATTAATGGCACATACTCCATTTCATTTCATTCTTATGTATTTCAATACAAGAATTTGGATAAGGCTTTAATTCATATACATAAATGATTCAACCAAATTAAATATAATATTTTGCATTATTTTCATTCTCCAAATTATGAATACATGTATGTATTTAAGAAAATTGGTATATAGTCTGGACATCTCGGGAATATGAGGCTTTAGCTAGCCCTAAGGAGGTCATTTGATTACCTCACTTCCCTAGTTTAACAAAGGCATGTACTTGCTTATGTCTTTTTTACATACATGTGTGTATTTAATTATAGAATGGTAAACCCTTCTTTTTATTAAAAATACATGCATTTGCAATTGTTCAAATGATTGAATTAATTGATCATGTGATTTGGAGCTCTCTTTCTTATGTTCATGTACATAAATTTATATATGGTTTGATGTAATGGTATATAGTCTAGACATCCTAGGAATACGAGGCTTTAGCTAGCCCGAAGGAGGTCATTTGATTACCTCACTTTCCTGGTTAACAATGACACATACCTCTTTAATTTCACCCCTATGTATTTTTGCATAAGAATTTAGTAGAGCCTTAAATTAATATGATAAAATAATTCAATCAGAGGGAAAATATAAAGCTTCAAATGTACATAGTCACATCCATCATTCAAGTGTGCTAAAAGATATTGTATGTGTAGGTATACTTAGGACTTAATCATATGCATGTTACATTTGATGGAAAACAATGAGTTAGCATGTATCCTGTGATAGTATTTCAATTAGATTAATTTTGAGAAGCCTTTTATAATGAATAGAATTATTTAAAGAGAACCTAAACTTAAGATTATTTTAAAATGTGTAACTTGCTATTCACTAAAGAGAACTAAATTAAATTGACATGCTTTAGAAAGTGGCTTAAAGTAGGGATGAAAGAGGGCATTCCTCTTTCTTCTCTTTATAACACTTAGTTTATAAGTGTAGGTCACATAAAATCAAAGAAAACATAAATTAAAATTGCCAATCAATTAAAGCACTTGAAGTGAAACCACCCTTTAAATTGAATCTTTCTACACTTAAAAAATCTTAACTCTAAAGCTTAGTTAGGACATACCACACAAGCCTTAATACACACACATTAGATTAAGTCAGCACTTCGAACTTTACGTTAGGACGGTGGATGGTTTGATGTATATTTTATTTTGTGATGTATTATTTTAGAGTGGATGTTATGGTGTATGCTTCATAGACTGAATGAAAGGACATTATTAGCCTAATTATATTTTCTATAGGAGATTATGCTTAAAGGGCCACAGTAATAAATATAAATGCTCTCTTTGTAGGCTGCTTAAGCCCCTAAGCATAATCCAAGTTAGGACAGATGGGCTTGGTTACCCATGTGCAGGGTGTTAAGTCCAAATTATGAATATTATTGCTTGGGTGGAATATATGTTTAGTTAATCTCTATTTTGTAAGTGTGTTAGAATTAATTTTTTCATTTAAATGTACTTTTTGCAATTAGAAAGTGGGATTAGTGCTATGAGGGGATCAGGATGAGCATTGGCTAGAATACTATGTCTTATTTGCCATGTGATGCCTTGAAGTGAACCAAATCAAATGAGGAAAGAAGACATAAAGTTTGAAAGGATGAAGACTGCCCATAGCATGTATTCATTCTTAATTGTGATTATTCTTTTGTAATCTGAGTTGTATAAGGGTATAGCTCAGCTACCCATTTTTTTTTCATCGATGACGGTCGCACCGACCTTTTATTCTTTTGCGCTAGTTATAAAGTAAATGGAATGGCATGCCTTTTCATTATTTCTTTATAATTGGTGTTTGTTGTATGGCTTGGATACGATTAGGCTCTTAGGGAAAAATAAATCTTTTACCCAATTACAACTCGTAATTAAATTTCTAAATAACTCATAACCTCAAATCAAGATAATTAAAAGATTTAACAACCCCTTAGCTATATAGTTGTATATCTAATATCATGCATGCGTCTTTTACCACTCTTGCAAAAATGAGGGTCTCCATTCTTACATGCATGGGAATCGCTTGACCTATTAGAGCAACTCCTACTGCGGAGATTCCCCCTCTTCTCTCTTGATTTAGCTAATAATCTAGTTTTATCATGCATATAGGCATATAAAATCCCAAAGTCTTTGTCAAAATGAAGTGTCAAATATAAAAAAAATTTGAAATGATTTCTTATTAGATTAAGTCATTGCCTATACCACTCATACTCTAGTCTCTTAGAGCATGGGTTTAAGGACTTAGTCTCTTTATAAATAATAATAACTTAACTATCTTGCAAAAAATATTTGATTTGCCTATATGGTCTTAAAGTATAGGAAGAGTTAGCTGGCTGCCACTCCAGGTGGTTGTAAACCTAGTAGTCAGGTGGTTTATCCTCTCTTGTGGAGGTAAACCATATACACATCTCTATTTAGATTTGGGTCGTGCTTTGGCTTATGCAAAGCTCCCTAGATTTAGTATCTGAGGTTGTTATTTTCTTCGGGCTACAAGCATAAATCCTCACCTCTTAGGCATTTCCATAATCTTGTGTTGTTAGATTATAAGTCCTAGTTTTCAAATAAAATGTCCACTTTAACTAAATTGATCTTTTCAAATTTAAAATTATAAAGCCCAATTATAGGATAGGTTGGAATTCTCACTAGGTTTCCTAGTATCAAGAGCATTCCCTACTCATTTTCTTTAGCTTCAATAATAAGTCTTCTCCTTGAGTTTTCCCACATGATTTTCCAATACAACTAATCCTTTGATAATCTAGCCTTGAAATCTTTGGAGAAATTAATTGCTACTTTAATCGAGAGTATTCTTAAGGGAGCTCATTCCTTAGGATGTACTTAACTATGGGGGCTTGCCTCCATAGGGAACTTAACGTACCTAGCTTAAAATAAACCCTGCTTTACTTTTTCATGTAAAGTAGGGGAAGAATCTCCAGTATATTTGAAGACCCATAATGCCTTAAGAATCCTTATTAGGTGATTAGGTCCATTATAGGGTGGTAATTTCTATCATTCAAGATAATACACGAATTCTTAATGTCATACCCGATCACTTCAATAAGTACCCCTATAAGATCTGTGAGGTTTCCTGCATCCCAAGAATAAACACCACAACTTTAGATTGAAATCCAAAACATCATAATTTTGCTCATAATTAGCTTGCTTATTGAATTTTCCAATTCTCAAATATCATTTGGCTTGTAGTCTTTAATGAGCTTTAGTTAGGCTTGCCAACAGGTTGCTCGTCTTTATGAAAATATATTTTTAAATTCATTTCATTTTCACTTTAACTTGAAAATAACACTCAACAAATCTCATATGCATCAATTTTATGTTTAATTGAAGCCTTCTTTAGTCTATTTTAATTTAGACATTTCAATATATAGATTAAATAAAAAGGCTTGCTCTTTGTGAATCTAACTCTGAGTTTGATTTGAGCTCTATCTCATTTGAAAATTATTCTTCTAGTTTCATGCAACCTTCCTATAAGTATGACATGAATTTAAAATCATGTTTGCATTTGGCTTATCCTCTTTCCAACATTTTAATGTATTATATAATATAAGCTAAAAGGTTCAATTAATTCATGTTAGCCAACAAATACTCATTGTTGTACTTAATTATTAATTTTAAATAAGATGAAGTCCCATAGTGATTCTTTCCATCTCTATAAATGAGGCTACGGGAGGGCCTTTCATTTCATGTCATTTTCTTGGGTAAATATTTTGAGGTCTTTAAGGGTTTTGAGACAAGGAGGAAGATTTTCTTGCGTTCAAAATAAGCATTTTATTCTTTCACAAATTCCCTGTAAGTGTTCTTCCTCTTCTTCGCTTTGGTTTGATGTTTGTTTTTATATTTATTATGTATTTTTTATTTAATTTTAGTTTAGATGATTTCTATTTAAATTTATTTAAGTCCTAAATTTTAGTCTAGAAAGATTTCATGGGCTATGTCAAATAGTTTTCTCACCATCATCACGATGAGCGTATAATGGTTGGTGTTTTGAAACACCTCGGTCGATTTTTATCTCATCTCTCGCTGATGAGCATGATGAGGTCTTCAAACCTGCATAAAACAAAATATAATACAATTTTCACACACATGTCATTTTCATAACTTTAGCAATTAGGCAATAATGATAATCAACTTGAAGAGATTGGCTAATTTGAAGATTTCAATAATCAGAATTTTTTATTTCAAGTGTGAGTGATGAGCTTGAGAAAAGAAGATTTTGGCCTGTGCTTGAAGGAAGAGGGAATTCGGCCAAGGATACGTTCGAGAAGGTGGGTTATAGTTTCCAATCTAGGAGAAAATGAAGTTACTGAGATGGGAGAAGGTTGAGACGAATCAACCCTCTTGTGAGAGAAGATGAAGCCATGAGACACTAGGAGTTACGGGAAACCAACCAGGTTGAGAAACTCTATAGGAAAGTTATCTAGATTATATTATAAAGTGGAGAAGAAGTATGCATGATTCAAATGGATAGAGGAAGAACAATGTGCTGGAAAGGCTATTATAGTGGTTTCTAGTTGAAAAGAGAAGGATGAGAGGCTACCCCTTTTCGGCTGAGAATCCCGTGAATGGGGAAAATGGTGTGTTTGGTAGCTGTCGGTCATGTGAACTGAGATCTAGAGAAGGTGAGAAAAAGAGAGGTCGGAGTGGTTCAGAGGAACAGATGCTTGCGATTTAAGAGAGATGGAATGCCGAGAAGAACTCGTCTGAGAGTTGCCTCTTGTTTTTTGTCGTTTGTAAGAAGAGAGCCGAAGAAGGAAGATGGGGCTTATGGTGAAGCTCAATCGGTGATGTGAGGAAGGATTCGAGAAGAAAATGCTTGCAACTTGCAGCTTGCGGCTTGAAGATCGAAGGGGGATGGGAGCGTGAAAGGTTTTTGGATCGAGAATCTGTGAAGAGACAAGCAACGATTTTTTTAAATTAAGTATTATTAAAACTTTAATTACGTAATTAAGTATTGTTAAAAAAATTTGAAGATAGGTATAGTTGCCCAAATTAGTGAATTAGCCACGCCGTAATGATGTGGCCGAAGTTACATTTGTTCGAGTCGCCTAAGTGGGTGACTAGCTTCAGAAGGATTTTTTTTACATGATTGATTGTATTTGTCTTGTAGCTCGGCTTCTTCCTCTTTTTATAGTTATACCTGACATAATGAATCTCATTTGTCTAGTAGGTCTTAGAACAGTACTTTTAGGAGCTACTTTAACTCTTACACAATTCAAAGAAGTTTAGCTTATCCTACAATGCCTCAATCAGGTTAGATTATGTTAGCTCTAGGTTTTGATTGAGCTGCTTTCTTTCATT
The DNA here is from genome assembly GCA_021442155.1 of Cymbidium sinense. NCBI lineage: Eukaryota > Viridiplantae > Streptophyta > Magnoliopsida > Asparagales > Orchidaceae > Cymbidium > Cymbidium sinense. The sequence continues at coordinate 156,383,447 of CM038219.1, read as the reverse complement.
TGATCACCCATGCCTATTCTAAAGCTTTGTTATTTTTGGGATCCATTCTTCATTCAATTGAACCTTATGGGAGGTTTCACAACAATGATAAAAATGACTTTTTTTTATTTACAAGTTTTCATTCCAAGAAGTGAGTACAAGTATTTACATAAATTGATGATACATAAATAAAAATAAAATAGATAAGAACAAATGTAGTATAGACACACAAATAGACTATCCTAAACATCTAATGCCTCCATCATCTGCTTGGAATCGCACCACTCCCAGGTGTGTACTGGTCAGGTACACGGGATGGATGATCATGCAGATGATGGTGGCCCTCTAATGCAAGATCTTCAGTAGTCTGCATCGGATCATCTTGTGACAAGAAGATGGGTGGTTGTGACTCATATGTAGGCTAGTATGTAGAAGGACCTTGATCAACATACATAGATGGACCTAAATCAGCATATGTAGATGGCCCAACAATCCAGTCGTGGTGTGGGACACCCTCTATAGGATCCTATCCGTAATGTGTGTCCCCAATATGTACACGCAATCGTAAGTCTTTGCATAACACCTCGTACCTATCGATGGCTCCCTGTAGCTCGTGCTCATCAACACGGCCAAAGTATGGTTGAAAGATGTCCTGAGTCGTCGAGATGTGCTCCGCCTACACCAAAAAATAGTATGTGAAATTAGCCTCTCACAACATATTGAATTCAAATGAATACTTATGTTAGCACTTACATATATATGCTCTACTAGTGCTCTAGCATAGTAAGTGGTCGGAGGATTTGTCGGGGCGGCCAGTAAATAGAGAGAAGCCCATGTTCTGAACTAGCACATGTACTGGCTGATAGCCGTCATCCCGTCTATATCCTCATATAAGCCCTCGATGAGGTAATCCCTCCGCCTCTCCTAAGCGACAATGTGCACCTGGTGGTAATCAACTCAGTCAATATCTGCTTTACCCCGACTATTGACCCTCTTGAAACTAGGGTCAATTGATGCCACATCTACTCTGGGAATGAGGCTGAACTGGCGTAGCACTCGATCTGATAAATGTCACTCAACCCTCTTCCAACTGATCAGAGGGACTCGTGATAACCATATATCAGAGCCTGCTAAGCATGTATGTGATAGACCTACCATTATCTGCTCAGAGTACGGCTCCCAGATCACCTGCATATATTAAAAATTATATTAAATTAGAATATGCATTATAGATTTTTAAACTGAAATGTAATCTGTAAGTCCAACTTGAGTGTGCAACAAGCCATCCAGCTCATTTCTATATACTACAATGTTTGCCATTGGCTACTGGCAAACATACTTCTCGTTCCATCTATGCACGCAACATAGGTTAAACACATATATATGTTAAAAATTTGAAAGTGCGGATAATAAAATATACCTCAACCCAATGCTAAGACCGTCAAGATCAGTAGGATATGGCACATGTAGGGTCGGCCTCCCCATATGAATATGCTCGCAGGACCACATATGTAAGAGGTGTAGGCAACCAGCCATGTTGGCCCTGGTGGGCCTAATCGACTCGTACAACTCCCTATATAGGCGGGCTAGAATTGCTCCACCAATAGCCATCGTACTAAATGTATCCATGTCCTCTAGAAGTGGTACATACTACAGGTGGACCTCTGAACCTGATATATCTGACAGTAAGAAACACCAAATATAAAATAAATGGGCACAGCGTTCTAAAACTCCTCGAATGCTCGATGTATGTACATAGACTCGTAAAAGACCACCTCGCCACCTGGCATGTATGTCACGCATGTGCCCGCCCATCCGAATATTGACCGATGTGACCGATCAAGTCATGGTACATCATGCGGTATAGGGTGTCATCCAATACATCGCAATAATAGCCGCCTAGCCCATCTCTTCCCCTCTCCAATCACAATTAGGCCAATAATAATGGGCCCATCAACCCGTAGTCCCAGGATCATCGCCACTTCCTGGACTATCACAGTCATCTCATCAATAGCTCGGTGGAAGGTGTTGGTCTGTGGAGACCATCTCTCTACCAGGGCAGTAAGCAAATGATGATCTAGGCGGATGAAGTGAAGCTTGCTAACGCACTGTAGGCCTACTACCTCTAGCCCACTAATGAATCATCTACATGTGATGGGCCACTCCTTCAGCATAAGAAAGTGTGACGAAGCCTCTAGTATAGTGCTCTACAAAAAAAAGAAATGATCTGTCATTCACCAAAATAAAAAGTAAACAGGCGTAATGCAAAAACATAAATTAAATACTACTTACAGTATCAGGCTGAGCGGCTCTATGTCATCCACGTAGGGAGGTTATGCAAGGGTAAACCTCAGTAGGTGGCTCCTCTAATGTGGTGGCCTCCTAGCATGACGCCATCATCACCGGCTGGTGGTGCTCTTCCATCGTACCTATTGAAACAAACAAATGCAAAAATAAGTATCAGACAGTTATAAATAATGAAATGAAAATTTGTAATGTAAATTAAAGAGAGAAACCAGAGTACTGCAACCTACAGGTAAAATCTAAATAACATTGTGCACTAAAGTATCCTCGACATACCATCTAATGTTAACATTGTGAGGGCACGATGACCTGTAGTGGCTAGCTGTCTTGCATAAACTGCAAGTTCTACTACTACTAGCAATATTTTCATCCATTATGTTTCTGAATCTATTCGATGGTTTGCACCTTCTACAAAATTTGGGTGGCGAATGCTATTAATCCAATGCTCTACACGAAAGATGGCCACTCAATGGTCAAGCAATGTATGGAACTCATTTATGTATGTCGCCTTATACATGCGTATAGTCGCGAACACACGTAAGGTGGTTTAATCATCTAAATCTCGCAAAGCAATACATGTGGGCATGATAATGATATATGATCATTTTGTTACAACACAATTACAAAGTTATTATCTAGCATCAACTCTAAATGATCGTAGACTTGAAAAAACTGCATCTCATGGGGGTTGATGGTCACAAGTTCAGGGAAATGTCTGGCCTCCCTTTCAGTACGCTGTAATATTGTGGATACCATTTGGATAAAAATGGACAAGTTGGCATCCTATTGTTGAGCTATGAGGGTAAGTCCTTTTCATGAACAATACAACTAAGTTATAGTAAATAATAATTAGAGCGTTGTCGTGAGCGCCCATAGAAAAACTTCTACATCCATATAATAAACCAAAGATGTTTATCACATATTATGCATAAATCACATCTAGCTAATAACAGTAGCATATCATGTAAGCATATCAAGAACCACAACCGTGAATCAATCGACTTGAACTCCACAACAACAAAGTGGAAAACAACCCATTGTTTCCATCGATTCCAACAATAGTTAGTAACGTACCACGATACTTGCCTAACAAAAAAGTGCCATCTAAGCTCAGCACTGGTCGGCAGCTTCCCCAGCCCATAATGGAAGGACCAAATGCCCAAAAATGTCTTTAGAAGCCTTGTGTACTATCAGACTAAATTCTATAGACTGTACCAGGTAAAGTACTGCAAAATGATTCCATAAAAAGACTGAGAGTCTGTAAGACTCTTCCTAGCCAAAGATGCTTTTATTGCCTTGCCCCCATCCTTCATATAAACTTTAACATTGAATTTTGACTCCATTCTACTTATAATCTCCCTAGGTTTCAGATCAATCTGATGCCTGATCATAGGTATAATGAAGTAAGCTATGAATTTTAAACTACACTGCCGGTGACCAGCTCCACTTACTGCATTGATACATCTATGATTTTCCCCAACCCTAGATATTCTCCAAGCACCCCCTAAGCGTCTACTGCTACTACAATGCAAACGTCAATTATATGGTCTTGTAGGACTCATCTATCGCGATACAACCATGTAGTTCTTCTTGTAATGCTTGGAACGAACATTATTTACTATGCACCACCCAAATAAAAAGATTGGACTTTCTTGGAACACATACCTTCGACAAGGTCACCTAAGATTTCAATATCATCTTAGTTAGTTTTGTTAGATGGACCAGTAAATATATCATTGTCCCACTCTCTCGTAGTTTGACACATCCAGACATACTCATTTGTGGACAACATCTGACTTTCACTATCTATATTTTGGAGTGAATGATTTTTTAAAAGATCGTGACCGTCTAGATTCCCAAGATCTTCTACCCGAGTGAAAAATATCATCACTAATATCTGCTTACTCACTACTTGAACTCACGCTCATAGATATTCATCATCACCGCAACACTCTAAAGCACATGGTTCAACGATAGACAACATCATCGCCACAAAACTCATAAGTTGGATGACAAATTGTCATATTAATTATTATAAGCAGGAAAGGTGTTGACACACGGGAATCAACTCATCAAAGCTGCGTTGTGTCGCCAGAGGTGCATATGCGATGAAATTATGTGCATACGTTAGTGGTATATCTACTAACCTTATTACCGGATCAATTGATGTCGATGCAACATTAACATCCTCCACTTTGATATACAACACTAATATCTGATGGGAAGTTTCGTCCTGTGTAACTTCGCAAACATCATCGTCAGATATAACAGATGCTATAAATCCATTACCCACCGGATAACGACATGTAAGAGTGATTGTGATGCTCAATTAATGTGCAAGGATCTCATAATTATTTGCTTCAATTCCAAGGTGTCGGTAATCTTAACCTTAACGGGCGATTTCGACCTCCCATATAACTTGGACTGAATTGCTCATCAATACTTAGTTCGCATCCATAGAAAAGGATCAATGAAACAAATTCTCTATTCATTCTTGCAAAACAAATGACATAAATAATCAGAAATTTATATAAATCGACACCCTAAATAATACTATACTTGGTATCTTATCACCTGAACTGCGAACAACAAACTACAAATCAAATCCTAAACAAAATTCTAATCATATAACTTAATTCCATCACACTATTAATTTATAAATGGAAAAAAATAGGGATTATCATGTGTTTACTGAACGAGAGAATGTGCTAAAAATGGTAGAATCTACCGCAAAGGACTTCCCCGAACAAAATGGAGCCGCCGAAATCGTCGTCGTATGCTAATATTGGCTTCCAACGGCTGCTAGATGGGAGAGGAAGTCGTCAAATGGCGTGGACGTGGCTGTTGTGAAGAAAGAAAGTTTCTTTCGGATAGAAGGAGAAGACGGTATAATGTCGGCGGCACGATTGGAGGCGGGAGAATCCTCGGTCGGGGGCGAATCGAACGCAAACAGAGCGAGGAGGAGGAGATAGGGCCGATCGAACCCGATCGGCCCTATTTAGATCGGCTTTAGGAAGCCACCCACCAAGGGCACGACTCAGATAAACGTGACAACTAGTCTCAAATGTGGCAACTCAATCACTATGTTGGCGGCTATCTATTGCTACTAATTAACAATTATATTGATTTTTAATTTTTTTAATAATATTTAATTATATAATTAATATTTTAATGATACTTAATTAAAAAAAATGACGAGAGGAGTCGACGTAGGAGAGAAAAGAAACATGTATATACATATATCTCCTTCCGTGTAATGGAACAGGCGGCCTTATTAAAAATTGTCTTTTTGCAAAACCGTCAAGGCATAAGTGGGTGGGGAGGAATAATGAGAGCAGCTGCATATTTTAATTTTAATTTAATATTTTATTAATCTATAACATTATTATTAAAATGACTTTATTAACGTAAAAAATTTTATTTTTTATTTTATTTAAACCAATGAGAAATATCTTTACGATGTATGTCATGCATGTACACTTATTTATTTATAATATATTCTATCTACCTTATAGTACGTTTTTGATTGATTCAAGCTTATTTAATGTATTTATATTGCTAATTTCAATATATATATATTTTTGAGAAAAATTTTAATATATATTTACGCATATATTGTTACCCATTTTAACTAGACATTTAATCTAATATAATCAATTATTAATTTATATATAATGATAGGAAGGAATTATTTGTTTTGTCACTGATTATTATTATCATAGGTAGGTATCTTTATTGTGAGGCACACATTTTTTTTATTTTTTATTTTATATTATATATCTTAATATGATATACTATGATACATCAATATTTAAAAAATTAGATGTCTTACATGTGACATGATATCTACATTTGACATGTGCCGCAAAAAAGTGTTTGATTAAAATAATATTAAAAAATAAAGGGATGCGCGTATCCTAAATAATTGAATAAAAATTATATAAAAAATATTTTAAATGTAGTTTGTTATATTTTAAATTATTGTAGAGAGTTTCAGAAATTTAGAGAATAATTTTTTAGTTAAAATGAGAGAATAATAAAATATATTTATCACAAATAATTAAAATTATTAAAAATTATAATTAAATTTATAAATTTAGAATTGCTAATAAATTTTATTCATTAAAATTATTAAAGTATAATAAAATAAATTACTTAAGTAATATATATATATATATATATATATATATATATATATATATATATATATATATATATATATATATATATATATATATATATATATATATATATATATATATATATACTGAAATAATTAATTTAAAAATTTTAATTAAATGACTTATTTTTGATTATTTTTAATATTTTATCTATTTAATTTTTACACATTATTCATAATTATTATTATAATGTCATATCCAACCTATGTCCGTCCCCGTATTTGTAAAAAATAGTATGTGTCCGTCGTATACGTCCGTGTCTGTCATGATATGTTAGAAAAAGAATAAGGGTATAATATTATAAATTTTTTATAATCTTATTAAAAAAAGTTTCAAATATATATATATATATATATATATATATATATATATATATATATATATATATATATATATATATATATATATATAAACTAATTTTAACGTGATTTGTTTTATCATTATTCATATATTGCATAATTATATAAAGAAGATTTAATCTAACTCAATTAAATAATATATATATATATATATACATGTCCACAAAATATTTATCTATTTTTTTATATTATTATTATTATTATTATTATTTTTTTGCTTTCATTCATTTTTTTAAAACTAATTTATTAGATTCTAGTGAAATGATTTGATTACTCATTTGTCACAAAAATTCTTGCCGCTTATTTTGATTTGTGAGCTATCAATCATGAGTATAGACAATTTCAATGTTTTGCATTTGTACCATGATTTAAACAATGCCAATATCATCCATATATAACTTTGATGTTTTAAATGCCTCCATATAACTCAAATTATTATTCGGATAGCTTCGACAGTACTCAAGTTAACTCCAACCTGAATTCATAATAAGTATCACCTGTAGGTTTCGTCATATTTTCTTATTTAATTTGATATATATATATGTCAAATACCCTCAATAAATATGACGCGTACGACATGGATCGTATTTGTTGCGAGCTAATTAGCCTCATGAATTTTCAAGGATGATGATAATTTTTTTTATTAGATATTTTGCATTTTTTTTAACTGCTTCTTGGTGTAGCTTAGTATTTTCCTCCTGCTTATGTCTTATCATGATATCACTTGTGTCCTTATATGTATTTTCTCTAATTGATTGATAGGAGAATATTTAGTTGGAGGAGACTCAATGGCTTATGTCATCTACCGAGCCTAGCGAGGAGGCCATTCGGTTGGAGATTGAGAGACACGATCCTCATAGAGAGGCTGATATCAAGGATAGGATCGAGAAGCATACTGATATGTTGAGAAGACGTGATATTTACCAGAGTTTCTTTGCATGATCTTCTACACTTCCTGACTGTACTTCAGATTTTTTGCTTTTGAGGATCCTACAGATTGGGTGAGCACCATTAAGCTGAAATGCAGGGATTACAATCTTCTGGATAGCATAGTGGATTAGGTCAGCTCTAGGTATTATGATATTTTATAGCTACCATAGATTGGCGAAAGAGAGTCTAGATTAATCATCCATTGTCAATTGCAATATAGCTCATCATTAGCTTGAGATTCGGGTCAATTATATCCTTCCATGTGGCTATGTTACCTGGGCTAGATATATTTTACGGGCACATAAAGATGCTCTATGGACAGTTGGCATATATGAGGCAATATATGTGTCTATGTTTGATTTTGGTGGCATTCCCCCTGCTTGGGCTCATGGAGTTGCAGAGTTTTGGGATACGAGATGCAACACATGTTGGATAATCCTGGAGGAGCTGATAGTTACACTTTAAGACTTACATGTTGTATCCCAAGATTTGGCTATCGCTATGAGGAGTGTGTTCTTCCTGATGAGAAGTTCTTTCGTAGCTAGCCTTTAGTTGATAGTGACTGACAAGATAGGTAGGTTAGCCATGCCACTTATTTATATTGTTCTTCTGAGCCACTATCACCGGATCTTCCAAGCTTTTGGGCATCCTAAACGTTCATGAGCTGCACCTCAAATGAAAACATGGATTCATAGTTTCTTGCAAGAGTGCACTATGTCTGAGGAGTTTGTATTGCTACATGATCCTTTTGGATTGAGAGTGTCAGATGATAGTAATTTATCTGAGGATACTGCTGAGCATTCTTTACTAGTTGGACACGCTTCTCCAACTATACAGGACTTGAGTGAGGACTTATTCTTAGCAGGGTTCATAGCTACCTGGCTCTGTATCTTTGTATTCCCGATTACAGAGAGATCTACATGCCCATGTGTTCTATTAGTAGCCAGCAAGATTTCACGAGGTGAGCGGATCACATTAGCTCCACTAGTACTAGCTAGAGTTTATAGAGTTTTTAGGGAAATTTCTAAGGCAGATTTATTAGATAGATGTGATGTTATCTTTCTTTGGCATTACTTATATGCTTGGATTTACCTTCACAAACATGATGCTTTTACTTATTTTGAGTGCCCAACATACTTTTTTGAGTGAGGATATCTGATAGTTATTCAATTATACAGAGCATCATCTACTTTAAGAGAGATTGGATATGTCTATTCTTCTTTGCACCGTACTTGGTCAGAGATCAATTTTTGCTAGTCCTCCAGCCAGATACAGTTGGTTTGCTAGCTAACTTGATAGAGACTGACCTTACTAAAGGCTTTAATGAGAGTGGTAGAGTTCACTACTTTACAGTCGACAGATGTTGAGAGTGGTTGAGTACCTTTTCAGCATACGTCTAGGCTGGTTATGTTACAGGTTTAGTCAGTTAGTTTTTATTGAGGGATATCAGTCTAACTGTGTTGCACGTCAGTTCTGATTCTCTCAATCTAGTGCTCCTGATGGCCAACCATTTAATCTTAGGATAGTATATGTCAGGAAGACTAGGATAGTGCCTTTTAAGACACGCTACTATGTTGCTTCTATAGTTTGGCTACATTTATTGAGACTTGATACTATTTTTATTTTCAGATAGCTCCTCCACATAGTCACATAGGGGTCAGCTATACTCATCTTATCTAGGTACAACTGTCTTTCGGTCCCTAATTGGAGTATGGAGCGAAAAGATACGAGCATAGAGTGAGATCTTTGGGAGTTCCTCGAGGTCAGAGGACCCGTTGTCACTCACTACCCGTAGAAGACAACAACACTAGAGGTATAATCAATATCTTTCTTTTTAATACTTTTGTCATCTCTCTTTTTAATTTGTGTTAGGTGTACCAGTTGGTGAGCAGGCTAGACCTAAGGGTACCCCTTAGTAGAGTGCAAACTAGGGATTCTTCTCCTACCCATATTGAGGTTCCTTCACCAGCTCGCAGATGTAGGTACAGTTAGCCTACGGAGCCCACCTAAGCTTCAGTTGATTGGTCCATGAATCCTCTTCCACGGTGACTGACTCCCGACGAGGTGCCACAGGTGTCAGCTAGCACTATATATGCCATTGAGGAACTTGGAGTTGGGCCATCGAGTGTGACTTTCTTTGATACTATCGCCTCAGATTTTTCTACTTCTTTTGTGGAGTCACTTTTCCCTACAGAGCCTTACTCTGTTCACTGTGCCAGAGAGACTTTTGAGGTGAGAGACCTCGTACCTAGTGGAGCTTTTGTCAAGCCATCATACAGCCCTGGAGGTTAACAGATAGTGAGGGTCACAAAGAAATTTGCCACTTATGTTGCACTGATTCTGTTAGATTCACGATGTTCAAGAACTTTTTTTCTTCTTCTTTTTTTTTACTATTTTGCCTTATACTAATTATTTTCATTTATTTTTTACAATGCCTGAGGTTGGTTATGAGTCTGAGATCTGCCACTGTTATCCATCTGCACCAAATGCATGCAGTGGGTATCGATCCTGAATATTTTTTTGAGGGATGTGATTTAGGTTTACCCGTGCTCCGAGTCATTAGACCGCTTTACATCATACACAAATAGCATTCTAGATCTTCTAGCTTGCACTAGTTTGGAGGAGCAGGATCTCAGGTACTGGAAGGCTCTTTGTAGAGACACAAAGTTTTTGATTCCCTAGATAAGATACCTTAGTATCCCCAACACTTCACCGCGAACTTTAGAGCAAGATCAATAGGGATACTAATCAGCACATGATGAGTTTGATAAGAGTGCTGGGCTCTTCGACACTACCGCTAGAGGTCGATAGATGCCACTTCAGAGTTAGATAGCTAACTACCAAGATCAGGGAGTTGTGGAGGGACCTCACAAGCGTGATATCCTACAATTCAGACTTGCAGGCATGATAGGAGAGCTCAAGCTATAGAGTGGGAGCAGCACCGTTACCAGATACACCATCGAGCCATGGTGGATGCTGAGGCTTTGACCAAATCTGTGGAGGCTTTATAATTGGCTAAGAGTGAGCATGAGTCTTTGATAGTTTTTTCAGCACAGCTTTAGGAGCTATAGTCTAGGCTTCCTTGTTGTACCATATTTTCATTCTTTTGTATTTTTAATAGCCATGTACTATTTTATTGTATTAGTGGAAAATCTATATTCCTCTCTTTTTTTATTTTGTATTGCACTTAAGACTTCATATCTTCATCTTTCCATATCTCTGAGATATTTTTATATAGTTGGTGTTTCAAGGACAAAGCATCTTCAATAATCTTATTTATAGTCTATTAGTCAGTTAAGAGAACTTTTGATTCTAAATCACTTGAGTATGTCAAATCAAGTTAGCTTTAGGAAAAATAGCTGTTGTCATCAAACTAGCAAGCGAGGGTTCTACCACTGCATCCTTTTCTTATGGCTTGTTTAGTGAGAACATCAGTTAGTGACTTGGCCACATTTGGGCTCATTGAGCCCGAAGGTTAAGACCCACTTGAGTCTTAGACTTGAGCTGTGAACAGACTTGTTCTTCCCTAACTTAATAATATCAAAGTTTACAAATTTAAAATCCTCTAATTTGAATTTTAGAACTATTACACGTATAAAAGATGAATCTTTCAACTACAGAATCATCTTGTGTGCAGCTAGTTTTAAGATATATTTTTACTATTTAGGATAATAAGTAAAATTAACCAAGTTGCTAAATATGTGCTTGGAGAATCAAAAGAAAAAGCTTCTTTTAATAAGAATAATTGGTGGTGGAGTCTGAGTGTGCAAGAAAAGATAAGAAATAAGAAGTAAAAACTCGGAGAATTGGGAAAGGTATAAAGTGGCCTGTAGAGATTCTAAGAAAGCAATTTATGATGCAAAAAATTTAGCTCTTAGTAATTTATACAATAGATTAGATACCAAAGAAGGTGAAAGATGTATGTATAAATTAGCCAACCAAAGAGATAGGAGAAGTAAAGACATAGTTCATGTGAGGTGTATTAAGGATGAAAATAATAAAGTGCTTTTCTTAGAAAAGGATATTGATAATAGGTGGATGAGGTATTTTGATAGTCTTTTCAATGAAGGATCTAAAAGTACGATTGATTTTAGCAACCTTAATACCCTAAAAAAAATAGAGAATTTCATTTTATCATCAGATTAGTAACTGGTTAAGTGAAGCTTTAAAGAAAATGAAATGTGGAAAAGTAGTAGGACCGGATAATATTCCAATAGAAGTGTGGAAATGTTTAGAGATCAAGGAATTTCTTATTTACAAATCTTTTAATGCCATTTAATGACTAAAAAGATGCCGAAGATGAGTGGAGAAAGAGTTTGTTGGTTCCTCATATTTAAGAATAAAGGTGATGCACAAGAGTGTGCAAATTATGAGGAATTAAGTTAATGCCATACATTAATTATGGGAGAGAGTAATTGAGCATAGGTTATGATGTCATACAAAAGTTTCTCACAATCGCTTTGGTTTCATGCCGTAGATCTACTATGGATGCTATACATTTGTTAATGGAGAAGCATAGAGAAAGTAAGGAGGATCTACATATGATATTTATTGATTTAGAGAAAGCTTATGATAAAGTTTCAAGAGATATTCTTTGGAGAGTTCTAGAACAGAAAGGAGTTAATATATTTAAGTCATTATGGATATATGTATACTAGAGTTGTTACTGGTGTGCAAACACAAGGATGATTGACAAAATATTTCCCTATTTCAGTTGGATTACATCAAGGATTAGCTTTACTTTAATTTTGGATGTTCTTACTAGGCATTTACAAGAAGATGTACCTTGGTGTATGCTTTTTACTGATGACATTCTTCTTGTTGATAAGACTAGAGAGGGAGTCCAAGAGAAACTTGAATTATGGAGGTCAACTTTAGAGTCTAAAGGTTTTCTTTAAGTAGATCTAAAATTGAATATATGGAGTGTAAATTTAGTTGTAGAAATTCTAGTGTGTGTGACATTAGTGAACAAGTCATTAATAAGAGTGTTTATTCAAATAGGCTCTATTGTTCAGAATGATGGTGAAATAGATGGAGATGTTATTAGTAGAATTCAAGTTGGATGGTTGAAGTGGAGGAATGCATCCGCCTATTATGTGATAGAAAAGTTCCACTTAAACTTAAGAAAAAATTTTATAAGATGGTGGTAAGACCTACAATGATTTATGGTGTAGAATGTTGGCCAATAAAAGAGAAGCATAAGACTAAGCTAAGTGTTACAGAGATGAGGATGTTTAGGTGGATGAGTGGATTTACTCTTAGAGATAGAATGCAAAATGAGTATGTTCGGGACAAAGTCGAAGTAGCTCCAGTGGTAGATAAGATTAGGGAGAGTTGCCTTAGATGGTTTGGCCACATAAAGCGTCGTCCATGACCCATTAGAGTAGATGCATTAGATTTGCCTTATGTTAAGAAAGGTAGAGGTAGACCTAAAAGACTTGGTTAAGATGTATAAAAATGATCTTAGTATACGAATCAAATGAGAATTTGACACAAAATAGGACACAATGGAGATGAAGGATTCATGTAGTCGACCCCACCTAGTGGGATTAAGGCTTGTTGTTGTTGTTGTTGTAGGATAACTAAAAGTATCTTTAACAATAGGATATTAGAGTAATCAAATGGGGATCTCCGCTCAAAGTAAAATGTCTACTCGAATCAAAATATATTTAAGGATCTCTTCTTATAGCATGATGTAAACCCATATGAAAAATAAAATAGAATAATAATAACAAATGCCCCATGTCTTGTGGGGATTTCTAAAAACTTGAAAGAATTCTAAAATAAGTTAGAAAAATATATCAATACTTGAGTTGGTATATTTGACTTTAAGAGGGCTTAGCATATAATATTGATTTCATATAAATATAAAATCTAAAAATGCCCCATGAGTAATAGAGGAATTTTCACGGTGCTTTTTTTAAAAAGATTTATCATTCATTACCAACATTCCTTTCCTCTTGATTATGTAAATTTATTTAGGGATCTCGACATGAAGTGTGATGTCAACCTAAATAAATATATATATTATAAAAAATCCCCCATGTCTTGCAGGGGGATTTCTATTGTACCTCAAAAATATATTTATCATGTATAATATTGTTTTAAGTATTGACCATTAATTGGTGGCATTGATATTTCACCATTTAGGTCAATGAGTTGGTATGCCCCTCCTTGATACACCTTCTCAATGATAAAAGACACTCCCAATTAGGCCCAAATTTGTCACAAATTTTTTGAATAGGAATAATTGGTCTTCTCAATACCAAGACTAATTCCACTTCTTGGAATGTTCAAGTCCGCACTGTATGATCAAAAGCCCTGGACATCTTCGCTCGATAAACTTATAGATTATATTGGATTGCTACTTTATTTAGATTTTGATGAGCTTGTAATCTAAATTCATCAAGCGTGTCAAGTTCCTCAATTCTTAAATGAGCATTTTTGATCTTCAGTTAGATTGTATTGGATTCCTACTCGAAGTGATGGCAACTCAACTTCAAGTCGATAACCACTTCAGCTCCAAATACCAATGAATAGGAAGTAGCCTTAGTTGGTGTCTTATAAGTAGTTTGATATGCCCATAATATCTTTATCAGTTTAGTATGTCATGCTCTCTATTTTTAATAAGGATTTTGTTAACCAACTTGATCAATGTCTTGTTGAAGGCTTCTGCCAATCCATTTGCTCTTGGATTATATATTGAAGAGTATCACCAATCAATTTTTTATCGATCAATGAATCTATAAATCTTTGTACTTTTGAAAGCTAGGTCATTACCAAAAATTATTCGATGTAGCACTCCAAATCTATAGACCACATTATGTGTAAAGAAGTTGATCACTCGATCAGTAGTAACTTCTTTAAATGGGGGTAACTTTAGCCCACTTAGAAAAATAATCAGTCGCTGCTAGGATGAAGCGGTGACCAATTACATCTGTACCCCAACATTCAAATCGCCAAGATGCTATTATTGGGTGTAGTGGATTTGGAGGTTGACGGATTATGTTCTCATGTACTTGACATTCATGGCACCTTTTTGCATGATCAATACAGTCTCTTACCATAGATGGACATAGGCCATCCTTTTGAACTTTACTTCCATCTTGGGACCTAACTGATGTGCATCACAAAGCCCTTCATTAATTTTAGCCATTACTTTGCTAGCTTCATCTGTACCTAGGCATCGTAGCCATATTTGTTCAAAGGATCTACGATATAAGATATTATTAATGAAAGCATAGTACAACATCCTCTTCTCAATTTGAGCTACCAATAATTTATTATTTGATAATTTTTCTTCTTTAAAGTAATAGATGAAGAATTATCTCCAATCATGTGGCTCTTCTAGAAAAGGCTTCCCATTACTTTTCTAAAGCAATGTCATGCTTAGCTCTTCTTGCTATAACTTCTTGTTGATTTTGGGGAGGATGAGGAGCAACTGAGTCATCCTTTGAATTTGATAACATCTACCCTGAGGATTGTAACTGCTAGAACTCATATCCCATTCATACTTATCATCTCCTTAGCTAATTTTGCTAAGCAATCTACTTTGCTATTCTCAGATTGAGATATTGACTTAATGTGACATTTGGTATTTACTTCATAAGCTCAAGAACTCACTTGTGATAAAAAGCTAACTCAATCTTGTTGATTTTATAGATGCCAAGTACTTGATTTATAATAAGCTAAGCATCACCAAATATATATGTAGGTTTTGAATGCTTATGTAAACAGCTTCTTCGTGACCTGCCACGATTGCTTCATACTCAGCTTCATTATTAGTTCTTAGCTCAATCAACTCATATGATCGTCTCATTATCCCTCCTTTTGGTGTTATGAAGATGATGTCGATGCCTGCTCTTGCCCTTGGGAGATTTGGAGGTTAGACCTTGCATTTCCTAAATCTGTCTCTTTCGTGAATGTGCATAATTTTCTCATAGAGAAAATCATCATTAAGAGGAGAGTCTGCAAGAATTGGATGTGCAACTAGAAAATTTACTAAAATTTGTCCCTTCACTGCTTTCTATGGAACGTATGTGATATCAAATTATAAATGGAATACTGCCCATATTGACAAATGACCTATCAATGCTGGTTTTGTCATCAAGTACTTCAACGGATCGATCCTTGATATGAGAGTAATTTTGTGAGATAACATGTAATGGCAGAGCTTTTGGACTACAAAGATCAATGACAAACAGTGCTTGTCTATCCAAGAATATCTCATTTCTGCTCCTATCAATCTCTGACTGATATAATAAAGAGCATTCTCTTTTCCTTCTTTATTATCTTATGCTATTAGTGATCCAAGAGACTCTTCTAATGCAGTTGTGTATATAATAAAAGGCTTCCCTAGAGTAGGCGCTGTTAGAATTGGTGGATTTAACAGATATGTTTTAATACTATTGAAGGATTCTTAGCACTCCTAATACCATTTGAATGGAACATTCTTTTTCATGAGCTTTAAAAATGGTTGACAGTCCCCTGATAGGTTTGATATGAATCGATGGATGAAGGCAAACTGTCATTGTAAAGAACAAACTAACACAATCTTTTCTGCAAAGACATCTTAACAATCACCTTAATTTTAGTAGGATCAATATTAATTCCTCTATGAAATACAATGTACCTAAAGAATTTTCCAAAGGACACCCCAAATGCACATTTTAGGGGATTCATCTTGAGATTGTATTTTACGTTTCTTTCAAACATAATTCTTAAGTCTTCAATGTGTTCATGACTTAAGCTCTTGACCACCAAATCATCAATATAATACTCTACCTTTCAGCGAATCTACTCATCAAAAATATGCGTGATAGCCCTTTGGTATGTAGCTCCATCATTTTTCAAACCGAAAGGCATGACTATATAGCAATAGATGCCAATAGGTGTTCTGAAGGATGTATGTCTTTCATCTTCAGGTGACAACTTTATCTGATTATATCTCGACGATCCATCCATAAAAGAAAACATGTTATATTTAGATGTATCAACCAATAATTCTAATATAGGAAGTGGGAAGTTGTCTTTTCAGCAAGCTTTATTAAGATTTTGGAAGTCAATACAGATACGAATCTGACCATTTTTCTTCTTCATGGGGACTATATTAGCTATCCAATCAAGATACTTTTCTTCACGTATGAATCTTGCTTCAATTAGCTTTTTAGTTTCAATGATCACCTATTCTTCAAGTTCTAGTCTCATTCACCTTGGAGCTTGTTTAATAGGTGTCACCTCCGGCTTGATTGCTAATTTATGAATTATCATGTCAGGGGATAAGCTTAGCATTTCAATATATGTCCAGGCAAAGCAATCCCTAAATTCACAAACTAGCACTTTTAGTTCTTCAACTTTCTCATCAGGTAGAAGGGCACTAACAAAAGTTAGATGGAGATCATCCTCAATTCCTAAGTTGATTTATTTGAGCTCATCCATAGTAGCTGTCTCCCCACCATCTTCGAGTTCTTCTAGTGCAGACTTGGCTTCTACTTTTCCATCACTTATAAGGAGAACTTCATAAAGATCATCTTCTTTGCCACTATTAATTTCAATCTCATCTTCTATTATATTATAACAAGCTTTATTTTGATTGGATTTGTATTGGATGAACCCAAGACCTTTAGTGATAAATTCATCACTTCTTCATGATGTTTGAGGACTTCTCTAACTTTACATCTTATTAAAGACTTGAATTCTATGTTTAGTAGTTCCAATATGAATTCCAAGCTTATGTATCATTCTTCATAATTTTGGTGGATAATATACTAGTATTCTAGTTGGCACCATCTCATCAGAATCATCATGTTGAGTAGGCCAATCAAAATTGTGAGGCTAAGACTCCTCAAATTTATAAAATAAAGTTCTTGTTTTGCCATTCTCATGCAACAGTGGCACATACAATGTTATCAATTCTTCAAAATTATGATCCTCCAATGGGGTATTTTCTTTGAAACACTACTATGAGGTGGTATAATTATGAAGGAATCATCTGACACTGTTAAGTGTGCTATCCTTCTTGAGATGACTCTCTGTACCCTATTTTCATAGGTAGATTCAAAGTCATAGTCTAAATCAGATTCACTTATTTTATACTTTCTTTTTCTTGAAAGCTTATAAGTTCCCTTAGGTTTGACAAGGATAACTTCTTCTTCTTGTGTGTCACTTCCCAAATGAGGAACTGGTCTTCTTAATTTAGATGTAGAATCAAGTGCTTTAGGAGAGTTAACATTTCTTTTCTTCCTTTTTTTTTTTTTTGCCTTTTCTTTCTCTCTTATGAGGCTATTTTTAGTTTCTAAAGTGGATGCTACCACCTTAAGATGTTCTACTTGGCTCTTTAGGAATGAAATAATTTGCATCTTCATAAATCTTTACTTCATCATGCGAGAATGGGTGTTGCCGTGAATTACGAACTCTTCTATCTCTTAGATTCTTCATACAATGATGCATAGTTGATGGGACCATGCTCATGCCATAACCATGCACCAAAAGAGCTCAATGATGTGATCGATCACATGAAACTTGGCTTCTGTATATAAATTCTAAAATTTGAGTGTGAGGATAAAAGAACCCAAAGTTATCTATCCTTTCTCATTAAAACCATGCACCTTCAACTTATCCCTCCCAAGATGTTGAATATCAAGGGATAATCCCATTAATGCTTTCAGACTCATAAGATTGATAGAAGAACTTGGATCAATCAATATTCAATTAATTAAGATACCATCACTCTTAGTGGTAACATATAGAGAACAGTTATGATCTACTGTTTCCAACATAAGATTTTCTTAAGAAAATGTGATTGTTAGGAGATCTTGAGTTTGCAATGATTCAATCATATATTTTTCAGCAAATTAAGCTTCATATCTCTCTAGGTCTTTACAAACTTGTATTAAAGTTTCTCGAAGATCTTTTGATATTAAGAGAGCCTCATACACACTTAATTATGCAGGAATCTTTCTCAGATGTAATAGAATATTATAGTCTATCTTTTCACTTGGTTTATGTTTAATTTTAGGATATTTAAGAATGACACCTTCATTGACTTCAATTTGTTTACCTTTATCTTTATTTGAATTTCCCTTATTTGATGGGGGTTGCAACACTTTACCACTCCTCAACTGAAATTGAATCACCTTGTCTTGTTCAGATTCATCTGAAGAAGTAGTTTCTTCCAATTCACCTTTCATTCTGGAGGATTGGCCAAAAGAACTAGAGTCACTTTTCAACTTCATACATTTCATACATGATATTGTTGATAAGTCTGACTCTTCTTCATCAGAAAAACATAAATCTTCATCTAAACTATTATCTTTTTATTGAGACAGTAGACAAATTTCAGATGTTAACTCCTCAGGATCATCTTTCTTTTTTGTGGAGAACCCTGATGGGTTGATCGAGTCTATTTGACTATCATTATAATTTTGGAGTGACTTGTGCTGAAGAACATATGATATCACATAAATGATTCAACATGTCTCTACTGGTTAAAACTCACTATCATCTTCTTTATCCAACTCAACAATATAGAGTTTAGACATAAAGTCTGCAAGCTTGACTGGTTGTCTTGTCATTTGGTGATACTTCTCTAAATTATTAATAATCTTTTGAGTCGAAGTCTTCTTCTTTTTCTTCTTTATTTTATGTTGTTTGATTGGTTTCTTTGAGATATTTAGTAGAATTTATGCCAGTTGCTTTTCTCTTTCGGATGAGTTAGCATTATTGGAGTGTCTCTGTGTCGACCATGTGGAGGTTGACGCATATGATCTCAGCACTACTTTTAGATTAATCACTGGTTGAAGAGATGATTTCATCTAACACCAGGAACTCCTTCAAGTTGTTTCAACATCTTTATTATCTTTTTAGAGATTGCAGTCTCCCATTCTTCAATCTGAACTAATTTTTCTTTCTTCTTATCTTTAATGGATGATACAGAAGAGGATGTAATCATCCTTATAGACTCTCTTTTCGGGTTGACTAGAATACTATTAAATAATGTAAATTCAACTCGTGGATACCTCTTTTCTAGCCAATCTTTAAAGATATAATAATCCTCAATAGAATGACTAATCACTGATGATACAGACAATAATTTGGATTATTAAATTGACCATATTTTTTAGGCCTTTTACTTTCTAGTAATTGTAGACCAACTTTAACTAGTTGTCAAAATAGTTTGGCCACATCGTCCCTTCTAAAGGAATATTCTTTATTCATCTTTTTCTTAAGAGATAGCTGCATTCGCTCATCATCTCTTGTTGCTTATTTTGGATGCATTCCACCGCCTAGAAAGGTTCATGGCTTATCATTTCCTCCTAACACCACTGTGGATTAAGATGAACAAGCTTCTTTCCTTTATCATTATTACACATTGGCTATTTTCTTTATCTATAATGTAGATCACCCATTTTTCACCACTTGAGTTATAGGAAGCAACATGAGTTCATTTCTTCTTGAATCTGAAGGCTTATTTATCTTTGATTTATCTGTGTAGATTTTAGACTTAAAGCAATTCAACTCCTCAAATTTGGCCACCCTATCAAGCAAGTCCTGGAATATTGTGATTGACATCATACATAAAAATGATGCCATTTTATCATCCATATTGCCCATTAACACTTGGATCGCATGCACTTCCTCCAATTGTTCTTCACATTTCATGCTTAGGTTATGTCAACAACTTATAAATTTTATGACTGACTAATTTTTTCTTGTTTTTAGCAAGGTGAGGTCAGCGATCATTATTTTTCAGTTGCACTGGCGAACCTTTTTATGAACATTATCTCCAGCTCAGTGAAGGTTTTGATAGAATCATTCAGCAATTCTGCATACCACTCAAAAGTAGTTGAAGTCAGGCTACTGATAAACTGGCAGAAAAGTAGTGCATCATTCTTTTTAGTGTTACCACAAGTAGCCTTTAATTGGGCTAAATGTTATCTTGGATTACCATACCCACTGAAAGTATTAAATTTTGGTACTAAGTAACCTTTCAGGTATGACACTTGATCATATTCAGCTAGGTAAACGATGTCCTTACTTACCAGCTTTTCAGCTTGCTATGAAGCTATAACTGTCCTAATCTTTTCATTGATTGTAATTTCCAGTTGAGCAGCTATTATTATTCTAGATTTACTAGCCATATTTTGAATTATAGGTTGAAGAGGTAGCTGTTTAACTTCACTCTTCCCTTTAAGAATAACATGTAATATAAGAGCTTGAGGTATCAGAGTGATTGGTGGTATAGAAATAGTACTAGTAACTACTTGTTGATTAGTAAGTAGAACTGGTGCTACATTTGATATGATGTTCTTTTGTAATATATCCATCATAATATTCATTTATGCCATCATCTCATTCATCTTAGCACCAAGTTGTAAAATTTTCTTGTCTTTAGATTCCATTTGACATTGCATTTGTCTTTGCTCTCTAGTGCAATGACATCAACAAATACATGCTCTTCTTCTTCCTCTCTATCTTTTTGTTCTTCTCTTCCTTGCTCATCTTTAGAGGAAGAAATTTCCCTTCTCTTTGTTCATTTGTAGAGACAATTATTACTTAAGCTGAGCAATGATGTTGATTATAAAAGTGTGTACCAGGCTGATCTGTTCCTGGTTCAACCATATAAATAGCTTCAACTCCTATGATCTCTTTCTCATTTTGATCTTCTTCTTCTTCCTCTTCAATAGAGATTGAAGATCCATCTTTTTCTTGCTTTTGTGAGGACTTTCCTTCATAAACCTTGAATTTAGGTTTAGGTTCACTGGATTCATATTATTGTTGGTGTTGGGCAGAAAGTTCATCTATATGTATCATCATATAGACGACTTCTACATCCATAGTGTCCTCTTCATTCTACTCTTCATGCACATGAATTTTAGGGTGACGCCTCCACTGAATCTCTGGCTCAGTGTGTGGAACAAACATTTCTTTAATTGGGGGACTATGATCAAAGTAAACTTTCTCCTATAGGGGTGAATCTGATTGATGATGGGATCCCCTAGAGGATTCTCCAAGGTGTCAACCAGCATAAGTTTTATCACCAACTTTCCTTCTTTTAGGTATCTACTTCTGATGAGTTATTTTTAGGTGGATTTCTAAATATGTACATCATATGTCACACCTCTTCTTTTCTTCAAGTTAATCTCTTTATGAGGCTTTGGCCTCCAAATTTGCTACCCTTTCTTTCAGGGATCTTTGGCGGTGGATGACATGCGGTCCAAGTGTCATGCTCTGATGCTCACCATGCGAGGCATACTTAGTTTGATGACTAGTAACTGTTGACCTCCATATATGTGTCATAAGTCGAGTCAAGCCTACAAGTTAAATTCGACGGACTTAAAAAATGATAGTGAGTAAATCGGGGCTCAAAATACACTGGGCATCACCAAAAATAGTCATTAAGACCTCCGATTGATGAACGAACTTCACCATCACATTTAGAACATCAAAATTGATCAGAATATAAATATTGCATAATATAATAATCAATCGATCAAGCAATTGAGCTATCAATGTGTCAACGCACATCAGGAAAGGGAAGTTACGACGATGTCCGAATGACCTCCATTCATGAAATTGATCACTCCGTTAGCTTTAAAATGCTAAAAACACTATCAAATTAGACTGTCCAAGCTCAATTCAGATGAGTCTGTGCAAATGTCGAATGATCAGAAGTGAAAGTATGCAAATCGAGATTGAAATGCACTAGACATCACCAAAATCAATCCAAATGACCTCCAATGAAATGCACTTTATCATTGCATTCAAAACAACCGGTCAAAATATAAATATAAACTCGATGATCAACCAATCAATCGAAATCCAATGTGTAAATATATATCAAGGTCAAGAGACCACATAAGCCAAATGACCACCGTTTGTGAAATTGATTACTCCATTAGCTTCAAAATAGCAAAATCTATCAAGTAAGACTATTCACACTCAATTCGAACAAGTCTTCATGAAAATCAAGTGGTTGAAAGTGGTAACATTTATTTTGAGTTGAATGGATTCAATTTGACACCGACTTGAACCAAATATAGACAAACAGACTACACCATTATGTTTGAATATATATATATATATATATAAGATATATATATTGACCATGTGATTTTATCGGCATAAAATTCACATTAAAGTCTATTAATCAATTTAAAAATCAATTTAGAAAAAACCTAAACCTAATCCTAGCCGTAAGTGATTTGAACTGGCCCTATTCTTCTTCACGGCTCGTTCGGTTCAGCTCAGCTCGGTCCTCACGCAGATGACTCAAGCTCTTCCTCCCTTCATGCGCTCGGATCTCCCTCTTCCACACAACCAAATGCATGGAAACACTCAACTTTCTCCATGCTCCATGATTCGAATGACAGGCAACTGTTCCCCGTTGTCCAACCATCCCACTTCCTTCTTCCCTTCAAATCGAATGGAAAAGAGGGTAGGGAGGTGGTTCTTCCATTTCCTCTCTCCAAACTTAAAAGGCAAGGTTCCTCTCCCATTTTTCCTTCCCTGATTCAAATCGAAAAAGGCTTCTTCATTTTCCTCCTCTCTCCAAACCCAAGTCTCTCCCCCTTCTTCTTCTTCCTTCTTCCTTCTTCTTTCTTTTTTCTTCCTTCTTCTTCCCTTCCTTCCAATCCAATTACTTTCTCCATTTTTCCCTCATCAAAATCAAAATTTCCATCTTTCTTTTTTCTCTTCACCTCTTTTTTTCAATTTCCTTCCTAACCAAAACCATCTCACCTAGTGAACCCTCTCTAATTGTTGATCATTGTGTGTGTGTGATAATAAATTTTGACATAATTTGTGAATGTATATGAATGTAAATGAGAATGGTACATATCTTTCTAGGTTCCAAGACTCCTAATGCCCCATAGAAGGAGTAGAAGGTGTCGAAGACACCACTCGCTCAATAGGGCATACCGAGCAAGCCAAAAAAAATTGTTAGATGTCGCTTCCCTAGTCAAAATGCTGCAGAAATTTTGCCAAATCTTTGACTAAAGAAACCCTAAGAAACAAAACCAATAAATGCATCTAAATGATCAAATTAACCTAAACTAAACATGAGATTAACTAAGCGGCTTAACATTATAATGGATAGATGTAAAAATAAATTAAATGCAAGGCGGGCATTGCAAAATACATAGTATACCACTAAATTGAAGGTCAAATGTTTGGACCAAATTTCTGAAATCCTAAAACTCACTCAACACTTGCAAGGATGAAAATAAATGGGAAAGGGAGTGGTAAAGTTAAACATCCCATCTCTTCTATTTATAAAAGAAGGAAGGGTTATGTTTTAGACAAGATTTATTAAATGATAAAAGCATAAAAGAAAAAAGAGAAAAGAATCACCTTCTAGATTTTTCTTTGCACTTAAGCTTAAATCTCAAATCAAATTATGAGAGAGTCAATACTCATATCAAGGCAACACAACTAAACTCAAATGTGTATATCGAAATATATACAAGCATATTATTAGATGAAAGTTAATACACATATTGAGATAACTATATATTTAAACATATTATATTGATGTGTGTAGTCAATTTGAAAAGATCAAAGATCAAATATGCATGCATCTTGTTGGGATATCACATTTAGGGTGAGTTGCATGTGAACCTATCAAATCAAAGTTTATTAGCAATATAATAAGATGATAGTATATACACTAAAAGCAAACTACTTACTCTTTCAAAGTTTATGCATATAATGAGATGATATAAGTGCAAATTTAATACTTTAAGAAGTGTGCAAGCATCTTTCAGTGGTTTACGCATTCCACAAGGAGTTTCTTAGGCATAGCTTTAATTGATTTATAAACCGTGCAAATTTTATAAGTTGCATGAAATTCAACAAATTTAGAAACAAACCCGCATGGGCCCCAACACTATACTGAATGTTTAAATTTAAGTGTCCGAGGATGCTGCGTGGGTTGTTTCCTAGTTTAGTCTTAGGATTGGGTCCAAGTTAACAAAACCTAAAAATCAATTATGAGAATTTCAACTTAATGAAATGTCTGAGAAGCTAAGTCTGTCACATGGCAATAGATCTGATCCTCTGTTAGAAGTTAAATAGAGTCGATAGAATCTAAAGTTCTTAAATATATTTGATACAATCAATTAATTATCCCGATGATGGCTGTGTTGAATGGTGATTTCAATCGGAGTGGATTCTTCCATCAAAATGTGATTCTATTTTCAAATCTAACTCAAATTAAATATCAATCCAAATATGTTTAAATGAAATTCTATCATTAAAAGCTTAAAGTAAAATGCAATCTATCCACCATCCATAATTATTTATCGGGTGTGACAAATTAAGAAAAATCTAGCTCACAAAAGAGTCAATGTCAAATCAAGTGTTCTACTATGTTCACTCTCAATCAATCTCTCGTTAGTTAGGATATGGCCCATGTCCTTTGACTACATGGCTTGGTTAGTAGACTCCACAAATGATGTAGTTATGACTAGAGTCCTCTGATCGATTGGTTTGACCAATCAGGTTCCATTATATTATGATCACGATGGTAGCCTATATGCTCCCTAATGGCTCTGCCCTTTGAGTTATGAATCATAGGGTATACTTGATAGGGAAAAAAGCCATTTGTCAACAAGGTAGACTTAAACCTGTCTCCTTTGACAAACACCACCCCAGTCTACAAGAATTTCTTGGATGACATAACCCATGTGTTACTTGATAAGGATCCTTCGACATTGGGTCGACTACCTCTTGACTAGGGACCATATAGCGGGATGACGTCTGGGATCTAGATCGGGCACATCACCATTCCCCCAACCATCTAGTTTAAGCTAAAATGTCCACATGCTTCTACTATACACTACGTATTAAGTGACCAAATGACTAGCCTTAATCGAGAGTTCTCTCTCACTTATTGGGAGGGGTAATTAACTATAGGGGTTTGCTTCTATAGGAAACCTGGAACTAGATGTAAAGTTCTCACCAAATAAGGATAAAATCTCTAGGTAGTATCTTATCTACTATTCTATCTACCTTTTGAAAGTTACACCAATATTCTAAAATCAAACTCTCTTCAATAATACGAGAGGTCGGAAAATTTTAGAGCTCATTTTTTCACCGGGACAAGATTTCCATCTATAGTAAAAAAATATTTAAAAATTCAGAAGAAAATTAGTGATTTAAAGGAGTAATAAATTCAAATTATTGATGTATAAAACTCTATGATGAATGAATTCTTCTGTAGAATATATCTTTATTACACTTTTATTTTGTTTTATAGTATCTTTGCATTCTGAAAGTATGGGGTGAAATAATAATTATTAATTAGTAATCCCATCTTTCACTTTTGCAGAATGGATCTATAGAGCACTCCTTTCACTATCCAGGTAGGGTGTGGTGTGAACATCTCTATCTAACACCATCAACACAGAGATGTTGAGCAATTTGGTAGCTTGAGTTTTGCTAGCAAATTCCAAAGTACCCACCATGGTACATCATCCAAGGCCATCGGAAGGCCTCGTGTTCAAGCTCCTATTATCCATGTTCGCCAATCAGTTCAGCAGCCAACCGTTGTTAAGGAGTTCTCCTGACAAAGAACTTCAATTTTTAAAAGGCTAGGTCAATCTAAAGCCCCCTTTATGAAAATAACCATCAGTGGGAAAACTGTGTCTTTATTGCATCGTGGTACAATTGCTTCGCCAATTGAATCTTCATACCTGGAAAGCATGATCATGAAGCTTTCTCATCAAGAAGCAAATTAACCAAAGAGAAAAGAAGAAATATTAAGCTAAGGGCTTAGATATCCCTTTAAATGACCTTATGAACAAAAGCCACCAAAAGTGAATATTCTACCCACAACAACTTTGACAATCTAAAGTGGGTAAAAGAATAGCTCTATTGGTGAAGTGAAAGCATTCTCCAACAACGTCAAGTTGCACCACCAGGAGGAGATGACACCAAATATTATCTAGGATACATAAAGTTCTCAAAGTAGCCAAGGATAGAGGCTTAATGAAAGAAGATTTTAGAGGCATATGATAATTAAAAATACTGAAGCTCTATCAAAGAGGTTGCCATCTCTTCTGATAACTAGTCATCAAGCCTAGTATGCTTCATGCGGTGAGCATCAGAGCGTGATACTAGGACCGTGTGTCCAAGAATCCACTGCGTAATGGTCCCAGTGAAAAGATAAGCAGGTGTGGAGGCCAAGGCCATGTAATGAGATCTTGAAGAATGAAAGAGGTGTGACATCAGATACAAATACTCAGAAATCTGCCTCAAAAATAACTTATCAGAAGTGGATACCCAAAAGAAGGGATATCACTGATAAAAGATGGTTGACATTGACACCGGAGAATACTGGGATCTCGTCATTGATCGATTTACCCCATAAGAAGGTTGACTTTGATCAGCCTTTAATGGAAGAAGTATTTGTTTCCCACATTGAAAGATCCAAAAAAACATAAAATTCATGTGGAAAAAGAAGGTGATGAAGAATATACTATAAAAGTAGAAGTCATCTATATGGTCAGAGATATAAATGAACTTTTTGCTCAGCACCATCACCAGCAACATGGATCCAGGAACCTAAAATTGATGTCGACATTTATGAAAGAGAGTCTTCACAGAAGCAAATAGAAGATGTATCTTCAATCTATGGTGAAGATGAAAAAGAAGAGGATTGAAATGAGAAAGAAATCATGGGTGTTGAAGCTATTTATATGATTGAATCAAGAAATGATTAGCCTGGTACATGCTTTTATAATCAGCATCATCAGTTAGCCCAATCAATAATTATTCCTGCGATTGCACAAGGAGAAGGATAGTCAAGCTCTTCCACTGAACATGAGCAAGAAGCAGAACAATAACAAGGAATAGTGGAAGAAGAAGAGCCTGTATTGATTGACGTCGTGATGCTAGGTAGAGAGCAAAAAGAAATGCAACGTCAAATGGAAGTCAAAGATAGAGAAATTGTACTGCTTGGTACCAAGATGAATGACATGATGGTACAAATAAATATCCTGATGTTGATATTGCAGAAGAATATCACACTCAATGTAACACCTGTCTTGTCTGCTAATCAATAAGTAGCTAATAATACAACTTCTACACGAGCAGTCGCTCCTATAGTACATGCTTGAAGCGAGGAATAAAGATAACCAATTACATCTTCAATCGAGCATTCAAATTCAAAAGTTAGCACACCTGAACGGCGCTCAACTAGAAATAATAATCAATGAAAAGCAAACATAGCCTCAGAAAGGTACCTGAAGTCATGAGTAAGGGTCACCTTACCCAAATGATCAAGTGTCATAAAATCAAGAGTTGTCTCAAAGGTTATGTCGAAATTTAGTACTTTCAATGGGCTTGGTAACCCAAAGCAACACCTAGCCCAATTTAAGGCTACTTGTGGTAACATAGGAGGGAATGATGCATTGCTTTTTTGTTAGTTTGTTAGTAGCCTAACCTCAACCACCTTTGAGTGGTATGCAAAATTGCCAAAATGATTCAATCAAAACCTTTGCTAAGTTAGAGACAATATTCGTGAAGAGGTTCACTAGTGCAACTGAGAATATAACAATTACTGACCTTGCCTTAATAAAATGAGAAAAGACGAGTCAGTGATAAATATTATAAGTCATTTGCGTAACTTATGCTTGAAATGTAAGCAATAAATGGAAGAATAACACATGAGTTCTAATGGCAATATGGATGATAAAATGACACCATTTTATGTATGATCAATTACAATATTCCAAGACTTGCTTGATATGGTGGCCAAATTTGAAAAGTTGAATCATCCAAATTCTTAAATCTATTCAGATAAAGCAAAGAGGACCTTTAGACTCAAGAAGTAATGAAACACATGCCACTTCCTATAGCTCAAATGGTGAAAATTGGGTGATATATAATGTGGATAAAAAAACATCCGATGTATAATGATGATAAAGGAAAGAAGCCCATCTATTCTAATCCACAGCCAAAATTAGTATTATGAGGCAATGATATACCTCAAACCTTTTCAAGTGATGGGAGCATCCAAAATAAGCAACAAGAGAGGATGAGTGAATGCACCATCTCTTAAGGAAAAGATGAACAAAATTATTCCTTTAAAGAGACAATGTTGCCAAATTATTTTGCAAAAATCAAAGCCGGTTTACAATTACTAGAAATTAAAAGGCCTAAAGAAGTAAAGTAAATCCAAATTACTATCCCTATCATAATGATCAATCATCCTATCGAAGATTATAATGTCTTCAAAGATTAGCTAGAAAGAAAGATGAGGAGAATTTATATTATCGATAGTGTTCTAGTCAAAAAGAGAGTCTACAATGATGATTACGCCCTCTTCCGTATATCATCCATAAAGATAAAAAGAAGGAGAAATGATTGAAGAATGGGAAACATTAGTCTAAAAGACCATGAATATGGTGAAGCTAAAAGGCCCTAGTGTTAAGTGAAATCACCACTTGAACCTATATTAGACTTAAAGAGATGCCTATACCAAGTATTTGGGCTTCGGCATTTTAATAAGGCTACTTTATCATAAAGATGATGAGCATTTTACTAAATGCAACCTCATAAGTCAAAGAAGATGGTTAATAAAAAGAAGATCAAGAAGAGAGCTATAACTCAAAAGATTATTAACAATTTAGAGGAGTATCGCTAGCCGGCAAAACTACCATTTAAGCTTGTAGACTGCGTGTGTATGAGGCTCTCTTGATGTCAAAAGACCTCTGATAAACTTTGATATAAGCTCTCAAAGATCTAGAGTTATGAAGCTTACTTTGCTAAAAAAATACATAATCAATCATTGAAACTCAAGATCTTCAAGAATCACATTTTTTGAAGAAGATCTTATGTTGGGAACAGGGAATCATAACCGTCCTCTACATGAGAGTGATGGCATCTCGATCCAATATTGATTGATCCGTTCTTCTATTAATCTTATGATTTAAAGGTATTAAGAGGATTATCACTTGACATCCAACAACTTGGGAGAGATAAGGCGATGGTTCATGGTTTCAATAAAAAAGGCAAAAATTCTAGTTCTTTTATTCTCTCACTAAAGTTTCGATTTATATAGAATAAGCCATGTAATCAATGTAACACATTTAGAGCTCTCTTGGGTTGACCATGGCTACATGAGTTTGGCATGGTCCCATCAACTATGCATCAATGTATGAAGTACCTAAGAGATGGAGAAGAGTTTAGAATTCCTAGAAATATATAAGCATTCTCCATCAATGAAGCAAAGATCTATGAAGATGCAAAATACTTCATCTCCAAAGAGCCTAAGCCAACTAAGCCTGTTGAAGCAGTAGCATCCACTTCAAGGACAAAGAAGCAATTCCATAAAGTGAAAGAGCAGAAGTAAAGAGGAAGAAAAAAGGTAATAATGACTCTCCCTAAAGCACTTGATTCTACATCTAAATCAAGAAGATTAGTTCCTCACTTGGGAACTGACACACAAGAAGAAGAAGATATTCTTATGAAACCCAAGGGAACTTATAAACTTTTAAAAAAGGCAAAGTATGAAATAGTGATTCTGATTCAGACTATGCCTTTGAATCTACTTATGAAATCAAAATTCAAATGGTCACATCAAGAAGGATATCTCAATTGGAAGTATCATAGGACTCTTTCAAAATTATACCCATCCCTCAGCAATACTTCAAAGAAATCACTCCACAAGAGGTTCATAACATTGAAGAGTCGATAACATTCTATGTGCCGCTATTGAGTGAGAGTGGTAGAATAAGAACTCTATTTTACAAATCTAAATTGTCTCACCGTCACAATTTTGATCAGCCTGCTCAATTTGAAAATTCTAATTAGATAGTGCCAATAAGAATACCAATATACTATCCATAAAAATTGCCTAGAATGATGCATAAGCTTGGACTTCATATTAAAACTACTAAAAATAGAACTTAAATCTTTAATAGAATGTAAAACCAAAGAAGTTCTCAAGCATCATGAAGAAGTGATAACTTTATCACTAAAAGTCTTGGGTTCATCCACAAATCTCATCAAAATAAAGCTTATTATAATATAATAGAAGTTGAGATTGAAACTAATATGAAGAAGATAGTCTCTATGAAATTCTTCTTACAAATGTGTGGTGAAAATTCTATAAGAGAGTCAAATTTCAAATCTATGGAGAAAAGAAAGAGGAATCCTTACAAAATTCATCTTGCTAAGCACCACATAGATTAAATGTACTTATTCAGTGATCAAGTACATCATCAAGGTATAGAGTATTGTCTCAAAGAAAAAGTCACGCCTTTAATGGAAACCAATCACCTTAATAAGGACTCCTAAGATGATGGGTCTACATATGTACCAGATTCTTTCCCTACTTTACATGGAAAAGTAAAGTGATTTATTTTAAATTAGTTTGTTAAGTTCTTACAAGGACAAGCCCCTATAGTTAATTACATCTTAAGGGATGGGATCCATTAGGAAAACTCTCAATTAAGGTAAATGATCGATGTCTTCAAAACTTCAATAGGAAGGACTATCAATCAATTGGTTTATATTTTGAAGACCCAATGGGATTGGTCAAAAGAGAGAGCTATTATTGAATTCAAAGTGGGAATAACTAGGAGATACTCACTATACTAGGAAACCTAATAAGTATCTCAAACTATCCTAATATTGGGTTTTATATTTTAGAAATTGATTTAATTTGTTTGAATTATATTTTTTATTAGAATTTTAGGACTTAAGATTTCTTAATACAAGATTAAGGAAATGACTAAGAGGTGAGAAATTATGCTTATGGCCCACAAAGAGGAAAAAAAATCTCAGAACCTAAATCTAGGAAGCTGAGGCGGAAGCACAACCTAAATCAAAGTGAAAGTAATTGGTTTGCCTTGCAAGAGGAAAAACCACATAACTTGGACTTACAACCGCCTGGGTGGCCGCCAACTAACTCCTCTGTGAATTTTAAATACATGTAGGCAAGCTTTATGCTTATGCAAGATAACTAGGCTATTTTTATTTAGAAAGAGACTAAATCCTTAAACTCACCCTAAAGAGACTAGATCATGTAAAGGATACTTTAAATGACCTAAATCTAATGCATTTCAAATTTCATTTTATTTCATTTTTGGACAATCAATTTGACTTATGCTAATAGGATCTTTATGACTAAAGCATGAGAAAGTAGATTGTTGGCCAAAATCACTAGAATTTTAGGAGGTGAGTTTCACCACCTCTTATAGGTCAAACCAAGTTCTGGAAAGATAGAATCCCTCAAATCAAGAGTGAAATAAGATTCTGTTGTGCATGATATTATAAAAAAAGAAAATCATCCAGATAAGGGATTTCTAATTCTTTTATCTTGATTTTATTCCTAAGCTTTAGGTGAGGTTATGAGTTGTTTAGTTTTAATTTGAATATTTAGGCTGGATAAAAGATTTATTTTTCCCTAAAGAGCCTAATCCACATCTACATACATAAAGCATGGAAGAAATGAAAAAGATGCCTTAAATGCACAAGTTAAACAAACATCAATCAATTTACAAAACTAGTGCAAAAAAAGAATAAATGGCCATTTGTGGTCGGGCACCACCGCACAAACCTAAAAATATCAAATTGGGTAGCCGAGCTCTACCCTTATACAACTCAGATTACAAATGAATTGAATTACAATTAATCAAAAAGGAATTCATTGTTATGGGGGTCTTCAAGCTTTATTCTTCTTTCTTCTTTCTTCTTTCTTTCTTTCTTTCTTCTTTCTTCCTTTTCTTCTTTCTTTCTTCTTTGGATCTTTCTTTAGATAGTTGAATGGTAGATGATTCCACATGGTGCATAAGATGATCTTATGACCAATGTTCATCCTAATCCCCCAATAACAAATCATTCCAAATCCTAAATATACAAACTTTTACATGAAAAGGAAATGCATAAATCTAACTAACACTGCAAAATAAAGGTTAGTCAAATCACACCACACAAATCCCATGTATATTGGACTTATCACCCACACATGGGTGACTAAGTCCACCCGCCTATGGATTATGCTAAAAAGTATAAGCACCAACAAGCAAGAATCATTTATATTTTTATTTATGGTAGTGCCCCTTTAGCACAATCCCCTGCAGAAAAGAATAGTTAGACTAAAAATGCCCTACCATTTATTCTACGAGCATACACCTTAACATCCAGTCTAAAATATTTATCATAAAATAAAATATACCATCAAGCCATGCACCGACCTAACCTAAAGCTAGAAGTGGTGACTTAGGCTAATGTGTGTGCTTTGAAGGTTTGTGTGGCATGCTTAGCTTAGGACTTTAGGTTTGAATTTTCTAAGTGTGAAAGACAAGTTCAACTTAGAGGTTTTCATTTAAGTTGTTTATTTTGGGTTATTTTTATTTCAAGTTTTAGCTTTAAGTGAAACCTATAATTAATTACAAAGTTATAAAGAGAGGGAAAGAGAAGAGACTTCTTTCTTCCCTAATCCTTAAGTAATTTTAAGATGAGTTTCACATTTTTTCATTTAGGTGAATGTTTTGATTAAATCTTTAATTAATCCTAAGTTTAGATTAACTCTAAAGAAACCTATCAAAAAAGAAAGACATTTTAAGATTAAAGAAAATGAATCAAAATTCACATAACATACATTACTAATTCTTTCCCAACATATATAACATGCATATGGATGGACCCTAAGCATATCTATACATGAAAAATGAGATAATTAACACACTTAATGATGTATGCTAAGTAATTCATTTAAGAAAATTTAGAAGATTTGGATGCATGAATTTTCTTAAGTATAAAAGGGTTTTCTTTCTCCAAAATTTTACATACATGCATGAAAGTAAGAAAGACATAAGTGAGAGTACCCATTATTAACCGTGAGGTGTAAGGTACAAGATCTACTTAGGGCTCTTTAAGCCTCACAACCTCAGGGTTGTCCAAACTAATATACCACTTTCCTTAAGTACTAACATGTATATAAAAGAAATGAAGTGGAGAAGAATATGAAAAAGTTTACTTAATGGTTTCATTTTGGTTTATGCAATTTATTCATGCAAGTGTAAGCACTCCAGCTTGAGTGAGAGCATAGGGATAAATAGGGTTTGAACTTTTGTATGTGTTGGGTTCTTTTCAAATGGACCCTACATCTTACTAATGCTTATTCAAAACTAGGCTAACATAAGGAAAAAAAAAAAGAAAGGCTACACTACACATGACTTTATAATTCATCACATGCAAGCTAATATTTAATATATGAATAGCACACTTTCAGATTTGATATTTTATTTATAGGTTTTGAAAATAGTTTAGATTTAGTAGAAATAATAACCACACATATTTAACTTTAGCCAACACATGCATATTTAATATAAACTAAATAACTTCATTTTAAAACTTCAAAAACATGAAATCATGGATGCATAAGTCATATGGCATACAATTTAACATGTTTGGAAAGATCTAAAGCAATGTAATCACATGAACAAACTCACTTTACTTAATTCCTAAAGACATTCTTAAAGAATAAGAAAACTTAGAATAAATCAAAGTGAATTTCAAAATGAGTTTGTTTGAAGTTTGATTTAATTTTAAAAGGATGAGATTTGTTTGTTATTCAACCCATTCTCACATGTGTTTTAGATTTTAGTTTAATTTTAGATAATTAAATCCATTTTAAATGTTGATTAGTTTAGGGTATGCATTAAGTGACTTAATTAACCCTTACCTAACCACCTTAGAAAAATCTACTTTGGTAATTATGAGCCAATGAGATGATAAAAACCCACAAGGTATGTGAATTTGCAATGCACCTAGTAATGAAAAGGCCTAATGCAATTTGGCTCACAATTAAAAGTTAATTAAGCTAAGGGGTTTTAGTTTATGTACTTTTAAAACACCCCTTCACACTTATGAAAGGGGGTTTAATTTCCTTAATTAGACTTAGGCTATTGAACACCTAAGTATCTACCCAAGGTAGATTAATTAAGACTCGGAGATTTTTAGAATTTTTGAAAATCATTTAAAGTGGTAATTAATGGATTAACCCTTAATTAAGAAAGGATTAAGGAAAGAAAAGGGGTTTAGGGAATAGCAGGGAAATACCCCAAAATTATTCCAAAACTATATTCACTAGATCTAACCTTAATCCAACTTAAACATAGGAAAACCACTAATTATATTTTAATTACCCTTAATTACATGAAGGGGGTAATTAGGGAATGAGCTAAAATTTCCTAATCAAGCCTCAATAAATCTCAAGAAAATTAGGGAGGAGGTCATCCCTAAAATAAACCCTATATGTTTGAGATTAATTGGTGTTAATTAGAGTAATTAGCTAATTACCATTTCTAAAGAAACCCAAATTAGAAAAGGAAGATCAAAATCATTGAACAATTTTAGAATATTTTAGGAAACATTATCTATCCAAGGCTTCTTTCATTTTATTTTTCTAAATTTTCTATAAAGAGTTATGAATTTTAGAAGCCTTAGAGATTAATTATGAATTAATTAACTAATCCATTTAATCCACCACGAGCATGCGTGGGCCAAGGCTTTACAAGCATCGCATCGTGATTTATACTTAAGTTGTCACATTTGTAGAGGTGGTGGCGAATTTTTTTTAGTCCGATCAAAGATCGAACGGAAGAGGATAAACCTGTGGTTTTAAATCATATAATGAATTTTTAAATGTGGGAAATAATCTCAATCGTCTAACTAAACACATATGGATGGATGACTGAGCTTGGCTGAGTTCTTCCCTGAGGAGGAATGTGAGTCACTCACAATAAGGGAAGATCCTCGATCCCATAGATTCAACAAGATTCAACCACATCATCTAAGGAACCAAAAAAATCCAATAGCTAAGATCCTATGCAATGAAAATCCACACAAAGACCAACACACCTTAGCCTAAGTGGTCGAAAATTCACTAACCTCCCCGGAGGTGATCATCAACACTCAAGATCGATGAGGTATCTTCATCTAGTGGAGACAAGCCTTGAGGTTTCTATTGAGGTTGAGGTGATGAGTGGGTGGACCAACTCCCTTAGCTCTTGTGGCTTTTGATCAATTGATCTTCCCTTGGCTTTAGAACTCAATTGAATGCTTAGAAAGCTCAACTAAGTCCTGGATGATGAGTGTAGAGAAATTGAAATATTGGTGGAGAATCTTTGAAGTCAAGGTGAGCTCCCATATTTTTATTATTTGAAAATCAAAGAAGATGAAAATCAAATCTCTCCTAGAGGCCTTGGGAAAGCTCTGTAATGTTTTCCAAAGCTTCTTATACCTCAATTGAGTGTGAGTGTGTTTCAATTTCAGTGAATTAGGGGGAGTATATCTCCCTCTATGGCAATTGGATGGTCAAGCCTATTCATGCCATTTTGATCCAATTTTCATAATGGAATGGGTTGTTTGAGTGGTTAAAAGTGTGCACATGGTCAGTTTTGCTAGAGGAGTGGATGCCAACTCCCATGTTCAAAGAGGTTTGGGGAGTTGAAAATTCAATTTCATGCCTATGGGTCGTTTGGTCCATACCAAATGGGTTGACCCAAACCCATTGGGTTGCACCACTCATCACTAGGTCCTTGATATTTAGGAGAGGTATTGTGATAAGTGTATGACCAAATACCCATGGCTAAAATTTGTTCTATATAAAATTTATTTTGAGAAGGTTGGGCCAAGTTTCAATAGATTTGGAATCCATTTGATAAGGTTTGGCTCATGTTGACCCATTTAGGTCAAAATTGGTCAACTTGGGCCAAGTTGATCAATAGGTCAAATTGGGTAAAACCAAGGGTTGTGTCAAGTTCATATGACCATTTGAAATATTTTGGTGCCTTTGGTATGGTTCAATTTGGTATAGGTTAGGTTTTGGCTCATATGACTCATTTAGGTCAAATGGGTCAAGTTGACCTATTTGACCCATTTGACCTATTTGAGGTAGGTCAAGGGTAGGTCTAGGTTTGCTTGGTCATATGGAGTTGATTAGTATCTTTGTTTTCAATCAATTTGAGTTAGGCTCAATTTTGGCTCAACATGACCCCTTTAGGTCATGTTGTCTAAGGCCAATTGGGTCTAGTTCAATTGAGGCTTTGGTCAAGTTCCACAAGTGATTTGGAATGGACTTGACCCATTGGTTTCAATCAATTTGGCTTAGATCAAGTTTTGACACATTTTGACCCTTTAGGCCAAAATGGGTCAACTTAGGTCAAGTGGGCCAATTGGGATAGGCTAGGCTCAAAGGTTGACTTGGTCAAGTTCAAACATAGGTCATGAGTGAACTTAGATCAATGGTTTCAATCAATTTGTCCTATAGTGGATTTTGGCTATGTTAAGTTTCATTTTAGGTTAAGTGTTGACTTGGTCAACCCTTAAGTTTGACTTAGTTTGACCCAATTTGATTGATTGATCATCCCATGATGATTGTTGATCATGATGAGAGGCAAATATGAGTTTGGTTCAATCCAATTTGGTTAGGATCAAAAGTTGGCTCATAAGGTACAGGTCACTTTGGGTCAAGTGAGCCTAAGTGGGTCAAATGGCTTGGTCAAAGCTTGATTTGAAGTTGATTGATCTTGTATATGGACTTATGATTGAAATATAAATCCATTTTAAGAGGTTTGAAGTCAAATGGATTTTGATCCATTTGAAAATCATATTCAAAGGAATAATATGAAGGAGTTTTGGGTTTGATTTTGATTTGGGTTTTGATTGAAGGATTGAGGTTTGGATTTATATAGCTCATGATTGTAGGATTGATTGAATCATGAGAGAAAATCAAGGGTTGATTTGATGAATTTTGGCTAAGTTCAAGATTTTGACTTGAAAGGCTTAGATTTGATTTTGATTTAATTTGAGTTTGATTTTGGAGTTTTTTGATTGTTTGAATTTATATTTCATTTATATATGTGAATATAAATGAGAATATAAATTGATCATGAGAAAATTTCAAGAATTTGAAAGAGTTTAATCATGATTTAAGTTATATCCATTAAAGGAATTTAAAGGATTTAATTGAATTTTAATTAGAAATTTAATTTTTGACTTGATTTGATTGATGTATATTTATATTTCATTTATATATGAGAACATAAATGAGAATATAAATTGATTTTGAGAAAATCTCATGAGTTTGAAGTGGTTTGATCAAAGTTTAGGGTAAATCCATTAATGAAAAATTAAGGGATTTAAAGGATTTTAAGCATTTTTAATTTGGAATTTAATTTTTGCCTTTGATTGAATTGAGTTATATTTATATTTCATTTATATATGAGAATATAAATGAGGATATAAATAAAAAAAATGAGAAAATCCCAAGGTTTTGAGTAGGTTGATCATGGTTTGGAGTTGATTTTGGCTAAGTCCTTTAATGAAAAAATTAAAGGAATTTAGTTAAATTTTCATAAATTGTTTTTGGAATTTTGAATTTGATTTGGTTGATTTGACTTTATGTTCCATTTATAAATGTAAATATAAATGAGAATATAAATGAGTCATGAGAAAATCTCAAAGCTTTGAATAGGTCTAGATCATAGTTTTGGCTAAGTCCTTAAGAAAGGGTTAAGGACTTATGAAAATTTGACTTTGGAATTTTGGTTGGAATTTTGATCATGGCTTTCAATCATGGAATGAATCATGGAATTGATTTGGAGTTTGAGAAAATCAAGTAGAGAATTGATTTGGAGTTTGACTTGAAAGAAGAAAGTGAGGAATGGTTTAAGCTGTAGGAGATTTGCCTAACACCCCTTAGGCATGACCTATTCCTATAGCTAAACCTTCTAAGTCTTCTAGGGCTAGGGGAGAGTGTTCACCTAAACACTAGATGTGTGTTAAGACTAAAGAAACTCTTAAAGTCTAAGAAAAGTATTATGCCTAAGATGGAGGTGTTGAGAGCTCATTCTAAAAATGAGGTCAACAAAGGGCGCCCAATAGGTGTGGTCACCGTGAACACAAGACATTGGTGTTGACCAAAAAATGATCAACAACACCAAGAGATTACAAGTACTAACAAAAACTATTTATCCCTGACCCAAGGAAAAGATAGAATCCATAGCTTAGTGGAATGTGGCTCTACTTATGTCCAAGACATAAGAGAGAGGGAAGAAATTCACTAAGGGATAGAGTGTCAACCTTCTACTAGGAAGCAGTTTCAAGTCATCTACAAGGAGATGAGAGGTTTGATTTGATTTGAATCTCACTAAGGAGAGATCTTTGCTAGGGAAGAGAGTTGAATTTGTTTGAATTTTATTAGGTTTAGATTTTTAGAAAGAACACTATTGGTTTGCAATGGGTTGTATTGAATAGGAGCCATGGAGGCTAAGACCTAACTCAGATTTACCAATCCAAAGAGGTAGTCTACTATACACAAAGTAGACTGACCAACCAAAGGGATGCCTTTCGGTATGTAGCAATTGTACTAGGAAGAAAGCATAGTAGACTTACATCTTCCAAAGTAAGAGACCAGTTACTAGGTAATCTGCCGAAAAGGCAACAGATTGAACCCAATATAGGGCTGACTATTGAGTGAATGCCATTGGGGGACTTAGATCAACTCAAAGTTAGTTAGGATTGATTTCATTTTAGATTTTGTTTGTTTAAAATTATGATGGATCCCATAGGTTTCATGATGACTAGTAGGGGCCATGGAAGCCTAGACCTAACTCGATTTACAATTCAAAGGGAGTAGTCTACCAACCACAAGATAGGACTATCCAACCAAGGAGAATGCCTTTGGTATACAATGGTCAAGTATTAAGAAGAAAGCAAGGACTCACATCTTCTAGAGACAAGAACCATTGGGGTGTTCAATGCTTTGGGCAACAAATCAAACTAACCTGGGGGACTATTGAGTGAATGTCACCGGAGAACTTAGAAGCTCAAGAATAGTCTAATTTCATTTTTCAATTTGTTTGAATGGATTCTTGGTTTGTGATGGATCACACTGAGAAGGAGCTTGTAGAAGCCTAGACCTATCTCAGATTTACTAAACCAAAGAGAGTAGCTTCTCGACCGATGGGAGAACTATCCAACCAAAGGAGTGCCTTTCGGTTTACAATGATCAATTGAAGGGAAGAAAGCTCGAGACTCACATATTCCACTAGAAAAGATCATTGGGGTGATTGGTTGCTTTGGGCAACAAATCAAGCCCGACCTAGGGCTGCCTATTAGTTTGCGATAATCATGCTAGAAAGAATGCATCATAGTCTTATATCTTCCAAAGTGAAATGACTATCGGGATAACCTGCTTGTGGTAAAATAGATTAAACTTAACCTAAGGGTGACTATAGAGTGAGTAATGACCTAGGGATTTATCTCAACTCAGGTAGTCAGGCAATTCCTATAAGCAATTCTGCTGACACTGCCATAAAAATAAGATGTTTGTTTGGAACAAGGAGCCATTTGGGGGCTTGAATTCCTAATCACAAGCAAAATTTTGTTTTTTTTATTTTAGTTGTTTATCATGGACCCTGTTAGTTTGTGAGGAATCAAACTGAGAATGAGCTTATATCAGCCTAGACCTATCTCAAATTTACTGAACCAAGGGAGAATCTGTGCATCCGCTGAAAAATTTTCCAACCACAAGGGTGGTTACTAGGAAAGAGGAAACTATCCAATACAAAAACATCCTGGGTAGTGTCTAAATGGGGTCATAAAGGACTTGATCCAAATAGATTGCCCACAGGGGATGGGGCCAGTAAGGGATAAATTAGAAAATGACATGTCTAGTCATAAATCCCATAGGTATTCAATGTCCAACTTAAGAAAAAAGAATGGGGACTCATATATGCCAAGAGTGGTGTACTCATTGGATGATTCACTATCAAAGATAATAACATCAACAACCTAAGGTGCCCATTATAATAATCGCTAGGAAGAAAGCTCGGGACTCACATCCTCTTATACAGAACCGATTGTTGGATAGTCTATCTTCTGTGTTATCCAACCTAGGGTGACTATTGAGTGAAAGCCACTGGGGACTTAGATCATCTCAAAAGTAATCAAGAGGAAAGGAGCCTCTGGCAGACTTATCCTAAACCTCAAAAAGTACTCGACCTAGTTAGTGCATGATGACTAATTCAAGAAGAAAGCATGGGGACTCACATCATCTTAAACAAAGTCAACCATGAGGTAGCTTACTAGTTGGGCAGTGAAGCATACCATACTAACAAGGTGCTCATTGGTTTGCAATGGTCAAGTTAGGAAGAAAGCACAAGGACTCACATCCTCCAACAAATGACCACTGGGGTGACATACTAGCAAGGTAGCATGTAGACACTTAGAGCAGCTAATGAGTGAGTGCCATAGGGGCTTGCTCCCACATCAAAATAGCTTGAGAGAAAAGATTTGTGTTTGTGTTTTGTGCATGTGTTAAAAGGAATAGGATGCCTCTAGGGGACTCTTACACCTACCTTAAAGCATGTCGTAGAATTATGAAATGATGCCACCGATGGAAACAAGAATTCCACTAAGAAAGGATGTCCCTTGGGTTCTCTCACACCTGACTTAGTTATGCTTGTCAAAATAGGATGCCTCTCAGGTTCTTTTACACCTATTCTAAAAGTAACCAGAAATTGTGCTTGTGTTGTGAAAGAGGGATAGGATGCCATTAGGGGACTCTTACACCTATCCTAAACACGTCACGGCGGATTCGCAAGACAAGCAAACAACACTTCAAAAGAAGAGAAGAATTGATGTATGGAATCAGATTTTATTCTTTTATTAATGAATTACTTTCAAACAAATTTTATTTGATGGGTAATATTTCTTTAGATAGAGCCCATTAATTGGAAGCATCAGTTGTTCCCTTTTACAATCAATAAGCTGATAAGATCCTCCTTGGTAGGCCTTCTATGACAGGGGCCTTCCCAAGTGGGTTCAAACTTGCCTCCCATCTTTGATGGGAAACAATTGTCTCCTTAGGACTAACACAAGTTCTCTACTCAAAAGACATAGTGGACTAGCTTGTTGTGAGCTTGAATCATTTTGGCCTTGTACAACTCAGGTTCTGCACCCATAGTGACTCTCCTCCAAACCTTCAAGCACTTCTAATCACAACATTGCATTTTGCTCAGTAGTAATCATGTTACCCAATGTTATCCTTAGTGATGGGAGTTGAACTTCTAAGAAAAGAACAGCTTCGGACCCATATACTAAGGAAAATGGGGATTGAGTTGGAGTTCATGTGGTGTGGTAGGTCAAGGCTTCAACCAACCGCTCATTCCACTATCATTTGTTGTCATCAAGAGTCTTCTTAAGATATGGATGAGAGTTTTGTTGAATGCTTCTGCCAAGCCATTGGCCCTGGGATAGTAGATGGTGGAGTACCTTCAATCTATACCGTGTCTTTAGGAAAGGCTATTGATCTTTGTGCTTTTGAATGCAGTACCATTATCAATTATAATTCATCAAGGCACCCCAAACCTATATATGATATGGTTCCTAAAAAATTGAAGCACATGGTGAGTTGTGACCTCTCGTGGATGGCTTCACTTAAAAAAAGTAGTAGAACTAAGATGAATCGATGCCCCTTAGAAGAAGGAGGATCAATCAAACTTACAACGTTGGTACCCCAACACTGAAATGGCCATGAATCCAAAGTAGGGTGCAGAATGTTGGGTGGTTGGTAGAGGACCACACCATGCACCTGACACTAATGACATCTCTAGCTACGCCCATGCAATGATCATAGGGCTAGTATCCAAGTTTGATCTTCAACTTCATCTTCACTGACCGATGAGCTCCACATAGACTTAAAATGTACCTCGCTTATAATGCCATGGCTTCATGTTTGTCTAAACAATGTAACCATATTGGTCAAAGGACCGTCGGTACAGGGTGCCATCAACAAGAGCATAGGAAAGAGCTCTCTATTTCATCTGATAGGCTTGAGATTTTCCTTGAGGTAGTTTTCTAGTGTTCAAGTAATCTATGAACAGTTGCCTCCAATCTAGCTCCTTATCAATTTTGGCAACGACAACCTCCCCTTCAAGAGAAAGTCTCTCGATGAGTTCTAAATCAATAAGGGAAAATACTTGTCTATTTTCGACCCTTATTGAAATGGACTCATCTTTCGAGCATGCCAACTCTTTGGCAAGTTTTGCCAAGGCATCTGCTATGTTCTCTGGGAACCTTAGATGGTAACTGTGAATCGCCAAATTTTCAAAGTATACTCGTAGTAATGGCTTTGGGTTGAGGACGGTAGGACCCAAAGAATCTAGTTGATGACCAACTGAGAATCCAAAGATGTTGATGCTCTTGACATTGAAAGTGATGGCTAACTCAAAACAAATCAAAGCATACTCATACTGCTTCATGCAGGAAGGGTTAAAAGATAGTATGAGAATCTCATCACATCACGATTTGGAGAAGAGAACTATTCCTACTTGCCTTTCCCGAGAGAATAGATCGGTGCTTCACCTCTAAGAAAAAAAGCAGCACCATCAAAATACATCTCCCATTTGTGGTTGCCAGCCTCCCCTAAGTTCACGATTTGTTCATTGGGGAGATCATCACTAAGTGGAGAATTAGCAGCAAGTGGGTGTGCCGATAAGAAATTCACTAATGCCTATCCTTTTACTGCACATAGGGGGAACAAAAGTGATGTCAAACTGCAAGAGTATCATGGACCAATGAGCCAAACATTCAAAAAATGTTGATCATTCCATGAGGTACTACAATGGATTGGTTCTTGAGATCAAGTTCACCTTATGAGAAAGCATGTAATGTCATAGCTTCTGAGATGCAAAGATCAAAGCTAGGCAATGGTGGATAGTTCAAAGAATCGGGATGACTGAGGTAGTAGAGCACTTCTTTCCTTCCTCATCATTGGCTTGAGCCAACAGAGCGCCGAGAGAGTCATCCAATGCAGTAGTGTAAAGGATCAATGGCCTTCCTAGGATAGGGGCTGTGAGAACTGGCAGCTTCATCAAGTATTGTTTGATGTCTTCGAATGCATGCTAGCACATGTCATCCCACTTGAACTTGGCATCCTTTTTGATAAGTGTTGAAAATGGCTTGCATTTCCCTGATAAGTTTGAGATAAAGTGTCTTAGATATGCCAACTGTCCTTGAAAGGATCCGTGAGTTAAACTCTTAGAGAGGTGGCATTTCTAAGATAGCTTTGATCTTTTCAGATCTATTTCTATTCTCTGTTGAACAACAAACC
Organism: Cymbidium sinense; assembly: GCA_021442155.1. Classification (NCBI taxonomy): domain Eukaryota; kingdom Viridiplantae; phylum Streptophyta; class Magnoliopsida; order Asparagales; family Orchidaceae; genus Cymbidium; species Cymbidium sinense. The sequence goes on along the minus strand of CM038219.1, from coordinate 156,339,561 downwards.
CAAGGAATTTTCAAAGTGACTCAATGCACACTTAAGGGGATTCATTTTGAGGTTATATTATCTTAACCATTCAAAAACTACTCTTAAGTCAAAGAGGTGGTCTTTTTTTTCTTGCCTTTTGACTACTAGATCATCAACGTAGCACTCAACCTGATGATGGATGAGTTCATTGAAGATCTGAGTCATGGCCCTTTGGTATGTAGCACCAACTTTTTTAAGGCCGAAAGGTATGATCCTATAAAAGAAGTTTTTGATCAGGGTTCAAAAAGTAGTGCTTCTTTCATCTTCAGGAGACATCCTGATTTAGTTATAGCTACATGATCCATCCATGAAAGAGAAGACTACATGAGATGAGGCAATATCTACCATTAATTCTGGTATAAAAAGAGCAAACTCATCCTTAGGGCATGCCTTGTTTAAGTCCCTAAAATCAATACAAATATGAATTTAGCCATTCTTCTTCTTAACTAGGATGACACTAGCTAACATGGTAGGATATTTTTCTTCCCTGATGAAACCAGCTTCGATAATTTTCTTGACTTCAAAAATGACATGTTGTTCAATTTCTAATTGCATGCATCTAGATTGCTTAATAGTAAATGTTATCATTGCTAGCTTGTGGACCAACAAGAGATAATCGGCATTTCTTCATAACTCCATGAAGAAGTCTTTAAACTAAATAGCCTAACTAAGTTATTTTTCTTCATTCAACAACAAACCGATAAATGTTGAGGATTTTCTTCTATCCCGAGGTTGATTTTTTTAGCTTATCGATTGTTAATGAATCTCCTCTTCAAAGGTGGTGCCTCTTGACTTGGAGATCATCTGATCATCTAAAGTTTCTAAGCATTCTCATGAGAGTTGGGATGTGTGAGAAGAACCTATCAATTCCAAATGGTTGGTAACAACTAGAAAATAATCTTCATCAACCCACTATGCAAATCTTAGTCTGCTCTTGATTGCTTCTCCTGTATTGTTCCATAATTTTTCATAATATTTTGATTTATACTTGGACCAAGTGTGAGGAACTAAACCTTTCTACACAAGATTTTGAATACAAGATGAGTAAAAGTCAAAAGGTAATTCCATTCATTCTTTGAAAGTATCTTTCTCAAGTCCTACATCAAGCTCTGACTTGAGGATGATGAACCCAAAAAGAACCTCTTCTGCTTTGTATCACTGGAAGACTTAGGGACTTCCCTAACTATCAAACCTTCAACTTTTTGAGGTGTAAGTGAGGTAAGAGCTAAGGTTCCCAACTGCTGCCTGATAGTTTCACATAAACCAGATTTGAATACTTTGCTTTGCTTGGAGGCCTGTCTCTCCGATCAAAAGTCACCTCCAATGGAACCCGATAAGGGTTGGCTAGTATACTAATCACATTAGACTCATCCTCAAATGGATTCCAAGTCTATGTGAATAGTAGGGTACTCTGAACTGAACATGACTCTATTGGTGAAGGCCAACTAGGGTCTTCCACCTCTGGCTATTTCGCCTCTTCCTCTACCTGATGGAGGTTGAGCCATCTTACCCACATGTCCATATGATGGAATGAACTATGGGTGGAATGTGATATGCAGATCCACTTCTTCTTCAATTTCTCTTTCTTGTTCGCTTGGAATTTTCTTTTTCTTTTCATTTTCTTTTATCTTTTCTTTTATTTCATTTTCTTTTTCTTTTGCATTTGAATTTTGTCCAAGTTCATGAGAAAGGGTGTTTTGAGGAAGATAATAGGTCACATCTTCATAAATCTCAACCTCTCTCATTGAGAATGGCTTTTCATCCCTGTTGACACGATACTCAATTCCATCATTTCTGAACTTGATGCACTGATGAAGGGAGGATGGAATGATCTTATTCTGATATATCGAAGGCCTACCAAGCAAAGCAGTGAATGAAGTATTCGAATCAATGATGTAAAACTTGGCTTCACTCTTCCAGTCACCGATCTCCAACAATAACACTATGGAACCCAAAAGCCGCCACCTTGATCATTGAATCCTCTCAACATCATCCTCTCCTCTGAGAGTAGATGTTGATCTTCAAATAGGCATGGGTCTTTAAACTCATAATATTTACTGATGCACCTAATCCAGAGAATCGTGAGTCAAACTTGTCCATGTCTATGTGATGTATGGGATTCCAAGTCCCCAAGTAGAAGGTCTTCATCTGAAGGTGATCCCTTGGGCTTCTTTGCATAGTGTGCTTCCTCACCTATAGTCTAAGCAAATGATCAAGGGGAGAGCCTTGATTAGTGATTCCCTCATCTCTTTGGATAAGACAAGGGCATCATATGCTTAGCTTAGATGGCAACTTTCTAAGGTGAGAAAGGATGTTGTAGTCCACCATCTTCCACAAGCATATCCAAGGGTGGAGCATCATGAAGGACTTCTGATCTCGCACAATGACTTGTTACTCTGCTCACCTTGCTTATGGGACTCTCGCACCTGATGATTCCAAGTCTTCTCAAGAACTGTAAGTATTCAAAGAGTTGGAAGTCCAACTCTAATCAAAAGGAAAAGATCAAATTATTATAGTTTATTAGACTTGAAGAGTTATCACTAGGAATAGAAGAAGATAAACTCATCAAAGAGACGATGTAATTCAAATCCACTTTATTCTTCAATTTCTTGGTAGTATTTGGAGGTAGAAAGTAGAAATTGAGTAGAGTAAGTGGAGCAAGGGATTTGATGCCCTTATCTGCTGATACAAGATTTCTACTAGAAGTAAAAATTAAATATCTAGCTGAAATGGAAGAAGTCACTGATATGGAAGTTGCAATAGAAGGCTGGAGTCTGGACATGGTCTATGGTTGAGCTAAGGGGCTATCTGTCGACATGCCGCTATCGAAGCTCCCACTTTCCTAGAGTTGGCACTACAACTTGCAAACCTTCCTTGTGTTGGAGGTTTGAGACACCGCAAGGAAAGCTTCTTGATCTTGGATATCTTCTTAGAGGTTTTGGACAAAGATGTCCCAACCTTCTTGGTTTTAGTAGATCAAGTATCCCCAAGGATTACCCTAATGGAACTAGGTTGTTCCACAAAGTATTCCTTTGGGATAATGATAGCACCGCCTCTTGAAAATGTTCAAGTCAATCCTTAAATGCAATCCTCCAAAATGTTTAACATGATAGAAAAAGAAAAGTTTGGATCATGACTTTGCCAACTTCCTGGTCTCCTAGGGTAAAAAATCTTTCTTTAAGAGATTCTAAAGATTTTCCGATTACCCTCTTAAAAGAATAAGGTTTGTTTAACTTATCTAATAGAGTAACCATAGCTACCTGGCGATATGCATGCTATGGTGGTATGCCATGGAGGCTAAGGGTGGAGGTGACAGATCGCCCTGAGGTGGCAAAGGAGGTGGAGGCTAGGTCACACTGACGATCTCTAGTGCTACTTCCTTATCAACCGCTGCCCCAGTTTCTTATCATAAACCTTCGGGATTTCTTTAGCAACAATCTAGAAAAGGCAACTATTTGGCCTCTCCTTGTAGACTAGCCTTGTTGATTAGCTTCTCAAATGTCTTTATGGTGAAGCCTTAAGCATGAAGGACCGAGCCATGGATATTCTTCAAGAGAATCTCAATGGCATGCTATCGATACCGGTTCACACTTCATACCGTTGTGCCATCGAGAATATAATCAATAAGTGACTCACCTGAGTGTTGTTGGACTACAATGAGATCACCTACAAACCCTTTGTCGAAGCTCCAACAAATCTCTTGATAAAGTTGCTCTAACTCAAGAAATGCCCTAATCATTGGGCTTCAACATACCAATCAAAATACCAAGAATACACAAAGAGTCTAAAGAGTAAAGCATCGCCACCCAAGTAAACAAATGGCCTCAGCTATATGTCGCCTCATTCCCACCATCAAGCTCTGAAGGAAGGAGTCATGAAACCTTGGGATACTAGATGACATCGAATTCCTCCGGGTAGGGTATACCCTTTGGAGCCGATGATCCTTTTTGGGCTTGAGATAAGGCTTCCTTCACCTGCTACTCAGCCATGGTTTTCAAATCTTTTTCTTGTTTGGAGGTACTGTCCACTACCTTCTAATACAGACTAGAGCTACCTTATTCAATGGGAGGTAGAGTCTTAACTGGATCTAAGGCATGCACTAGTTCAGCCGATTAACATCAACGTATAGATGAATGGAAGGACTTGCTTCTCATCGACATTGCCAATCAAGTCCTCGCAATATTGTGTCATCCTATCAATCTATTCATCTTTCCTTAACTAAATTCGAGATGGGCTGATTCGGTGTCCTTGATCAACCTCATCTCTTCCATGGCTGCTCTAAGAAGAGAGAACCTCTAGTGTCAACCATGCATAAGCCGCCAAATCTCCCATCAAGTCATCTTCAGGGATCAAAGTCGAATTTTTTCTTCATCATAACATGCATACCCTAAGATCTCCTTTTTCTCCATAAAATAATGTGCAACTATCTTATCTAAGGATCGATCTAATGCTATAGGTACAAAGTTTGGCCGACGGTGTTATCATGAACCGAGAGGCATCGACCGCCTAAAGCCGGGAGTCAATCTTGTGGACTATACACTAGAGAATAATCCGACTAATGCTAGCTACAATAGGGGTAACAATACTGTGAAGATCCTCTACTTCTGCTACCACTATACTGTCATTTGGGATATCTATGATAGTAGTCACCATTTCTGCATCTGGCTGAATGAGTGGAGTTGGTGAAGGAACGACCATGATGCTCGGTCGCCACTCTTCCACACCACCGGGCGTAAGCGAGAGCTCTACCATAATGGTGGTGGAGGAAGTAGGATCCTTGGTTATAGCCGATCACCAACTGTACATTTCTCCCGATGCACTTCATGGCCTTAATGGAATGTGATGCCGGAACTACCGATGGTGATGTGAGGGTGGAGACACCACCACTCTCTATGTACGTTGCCCTCCTGATGGTGGTACCCATGCGGAGGATACTATTAATATGATCAATGAGGGTAGCACGCCGAGCTAGAAAGTCGACCAAGGTAGAAGCTGCTGATAGACGACTGAACCTCCATCACTCCCTGCTGGTGATGAATGATGTATGGGCCTCACGAGCCCTCCCCTATTGGATCTATCTCCCCACATTACGAGGGATAATAGATCATAAATCAATGAAAAGACAGCTCAGATACCCACCCACCTACGGCAAAGTGAAGGCGCATATGACCTCCTACTCTAGAAACTATCTCTGCAGCACTGAGGAGGTGATGACTAATCCTCATCCTATCTATAATCGAGAGGATGAATTGTTCTATAACGTGAAGTGATCATAGACTCATTGGTCGACCTAGCCTCAAACTCTGCTATCCTGTATGGAACCATTTGACCATAGCTCTTGTTTCCACAAGTGTGAGTAGGATGAGAGGAGTGAGCTATACCCATGCTCAAATGTGGGAGGCAATCCCAGAACAGGGAGCCTTACCCTGAGGTACACATGAGGGTGTGAGCAATGGGGCAACCTAGGATGACTGAACTGTAACTAGTACCGCCATAACAAACTAATCTTTCGCCACAACTTTCCTCTTCAAGAGGAAATCTCAAGAGGTAAGTCTACCGATGATCCGCCCCACCCTCTTCTTGCTAACTATTGTGAGGGGAATGCCCTCACATGTGATCTTGGCTTCCTCAGAGCCATGGCCAAAATAGATCAAATGAGAGTGATCCAAATGAGGAAAGTTAGCCTAATCCAAGGCTAGGTCCATGCCATGAGGGAAGGTGAAGACAAATTGTTGTGATCCTATACTTAAATTGAAACCAAATGACTAAAAGAGATGAAATGAAAACTTACCGCATCTCTATAGATTTTGAATTTTGAATTTTGAAAATTTGAACCCACATCCAACAACTTGGAAGTGTTAAGTGGGGTTCAAATGAATTTTGAAGAGATTGATTGAAAGAGGAATTTGAGTATGAATCCAAACTTCAACAAATTTGAGTATGTTGAAACTTGGATTCAAGATTTTGATAAGATACTTCCGTAGGTTCATTTTTTTTATATTGAATTTTTATTTTGGATTTGGAGGACCCTTTTCTATAATAAATTTGGGTATGTTAAAGTAAGGGTCAAATTGATTTTATTTTTGTTTGAAAGTTTTTTGAAATTTTTACTTAGCAAATTTAGGTATGCTAAGTAAAGTGAAAGATATTGTTTCTTTTTTTAAAAAAAATTTTGTTTTGTTTTGATTTTGGAAAATTTTGGAATCCTTACTTAGCAAATTTAGGCATGCTAAGTAAGGAACCCAAGTGCATTTTGTTTTAATTTTGAAAAATAGGATTCTTAGCAAATTTAGGTATGCTAAAAGAATCCTAAGTGTTTTCATTTGTTTGGCAAATTTTGATTTTTTTTTTTTTTTTTTGCAAAGGGTTGGATCCATTAGCAAATTTGGTATGCTAAGGGGATCCAAAAGTTTTTCATTTAGTTTGAAAAATTTTTGAAAGTGGGGATTCAACTTTAGCAAATTTGGTATGCTAAAGGTGAAATCCCACTTGGTTTTATGAAATGAAAATTTCACTTAGCAAATTTGAGCATGATAAATGAAATTTCAAATTGTGTGTCAGAAATTTTGATTTCATTTTTGGTTTTGAAAGATGGAAACTTCTCCTTAGCAAATTTGGTATGCTAAGGGAAGAAGTTTCAAATGTGTGTGAGAAATTTTTGTTTTGAGTTTAGAAACTTTACTTAGCAAATTTGAGTATGCTAGGTGAAGCTCTAAAATATATTTTGAAAAGTTTTTGAATCTTTGATCTGGAAACTTTACTTAACAAATTTGGGTATTTTAAATGAAGTTTCAAGTGTGTTTTAAAAAGTTTGAATTTTTGAATTTGGAGACTTCACTTAATAAATTTGGGTATGTTAATTGAAGTTCCAAAATGTGCTTAGAATTTTGAAATTTAATTGGAAATATGACTATTGATTTTGATTTTAGATTTGGAAACTTCACTTAGCAAATTTATCTAAATGAAGTTCCAAAATGTGTGTTTGAAAAATTTTGGAAATATGATTATTGATTTTGATTTTTTGAAAAGAGGACCTCCATTCAACAAATTTAAGTTTGTAGAATGGAAATTGATTTTATTTTTGAAATATGATATTATTTTATTTTGTGTGTGACTATTGCTTTTTTTTTTTTTGAAAGAGAGGAATTCCAACTTAGAAACATATGTGGGATATGCTTAAGTAGGATTCCTAAAATGATATTTTATTTTTAGTTGGAGATGAAATCTTCATTTAATAAACCTAAGCATATTAAATGAAGATATTCATATGTGCTTTTTGAAAAATTAATTTTGTTTACAAATGAACTTTCTATTCAATAATTATGGATGTACTGAATAAAAGAGTTCATGTGTGCTTTCAAAAATTTTAATTTTTGTTTATAAATGAACTTTCCATTCAATAAGTGAGTATATTGAATAAAAGAATTCATGTGTATTTTTGAAAAGTTCGATGATTATGAATGTGATTTTGGAAAGACATGATTGTTCATTTATTTTGAAAATGAAAGCCTCATCAAAGCAAACTGAAAGAGAACATTCATTTGTGATTTTGGAAAATATTATTAATTTTATTTTGAAAATCCTTTAATGTAACAATTATGTGAATTGTTAAATGAAGGTAAAGAATTTTTATGAAAAATAGTTTATTAAGTGCATTTTTTAAAAAGGTTCTTTGGAAAAGCAAAGTTCTTTATGGAAATTTTATTATTTTAGGATGAACCTTTCCTTATCATAAAAATGATATGGTGGAAGTCTTTGATAGATGTTTCTTTTTATTTTAAATCTTTTCATTTTGCCCACTGGTGAAACTCAATGGGGGTTTTAAGACCAACAAGGATTGCGATCCTAAAACCTAAAGATGTTGGCTAACTCAACTCAAGAATGAAATGAGCTAAGTCCCAATGGAAAGAAAGATAGTCTTGGATTCATACCAAAGTGCAAATCCACTATCGATACTCAAATAAAATGATCATTTACCAAAGATGGAGAGAGAAACCATCCCCAGTAGAGTCGCCAAAAAAATCTGTGGTGAAAAATTCCTATAAGGGAGTCACCTTTCAAATATGTGGGAGAAAAGAAAAAGGAATCCTTAAAAAAATAATTTTGGTAAAATGCCATGCAGATCCATAGATGTACTTATTTAGGTGATCGAGTACATCATCAAGGTATAGTGTACTATCTCAAAAGATAGAAGTCACTACCTTTAATGGAACCAATCACCTCAATAAGGACTCCTAAGGATGATGGGTCTGCATATGTACTAGAGATTCTTCCCCTACTTTACATGGAAAAGTAAAGTAGGTTTATTTTAAATTGGGTTCATTAAGTTCTCTACAGGGGTAAGCCCCTATAGTTAATTACATCCTAAGGGATGGGATCCCTTAGGAAAACTCGAGATTAAGGTAAATGATCGTTGTCTTTGAAGATTTCAATAGGAAGGACTATCAATCGATTGGTTTGTATTTGAAGATCAAATGGGATTGATCAAAAGAGGGAGTTATTATTGAAGCCAAAAATGGAATAAGTAGGAGATGCTCACGATGCTAGGAAACCTAGCAAGCATCTCAAACTATCCTAATAAGTTTTACATTTTAGAAATTGATTTAATTTGTTTAAATTATTTTCATTGAAATTTAAACTTAAGATTCCTTAACACAAGATTAAGAAATGCCTAAGAGGTGAGGAATTATGCTTATGGCCCACAAAAGAGAAAAGCAACCTCAGAACCTAAATCTAGGGAGCTTCAGGGCAAGCACAACCTAAATCTAAGGCAAAAATGGGTAATAAGAGAGACAAACCATCCAACAACTTGGACTTACAACTGCCTGGGGGTGGATGCTAACTAACTCCTCCTACGATTTTAAATACATGTAGGTAAGTCTTTATGCTTATGCAAGATAGCTAGACTATTTTTATTTAGAAAGAGACTAAATCTTTAAACTCACTCCCTAAAGAGACTTGGTCATGTAAAGGGACAAGCTTCAAATGACCTAAATCTAATGCATTTCAAATTTCATTATATTTCACTTTTGGACAATCAATTTGACTCAGACTAATAGGATTTTATGACTAATGCATGAGAAAGTAGATTGTTGGCCAAAATCGAAGAGGTGAGTTTCACCACGCTCTCAAAGGTCAAGCTTCTCTGCAAAGATGGAAGCCCTCCAATTAAGAGTGAAATAAGATACATTGTGCATGATATTATAAAGAAAAGAACTCATCCAACTAAGGGGTTTTTAATTCTTTTATCTTGATTTTAATCCTAAGCTTTAGGTGATGTTATGAGTTGTTTAGTTTTAATTTAAATTTTTAAGTTGGGTAAAAGATTTATTTTTTTCAAAAGAGTCTAATTTGCATCCAGACCATACATAGAGCAAGGAAGAAAATAGGAAAAGCATGCCACTTAAATGCACACGTTAAACAAACATCAATCAATTTACAAAACTAGTGCAAAAAAAGAATAAATGGCCATTTGTGGTCGCACCACCAAAACCCAAAATATCAAATTGGGTAGAGCTCTACCCTTATACAACCCGGATTACAAATGAATTAAATTACAATTAAGCAAAAGAATTCATTATTATGGGGGTCTTCAAGCTTTATTCTTCTTCTTCTTTCTTTCTTTCTTTTCTTTTCTTTCTTCTTCTTGATCTTCCTTTGGATAGTTCAATGGTAGATGCTTCAAGGCTTCACATGGTGCATAAGATGAGATCTTATGACCAATGTTCATCCTAATCCCCCCATAACAAATCATTCCAAAATCCTAAATATACAACCTTTTTACATGAAAAGGAAATGCATAAATCTAACTAGCACCTGCAAAATAAAGGTTAGTCAAATCACACCACACAAATCCCAAGCATGTATATTGGACTTATCACCCCACACAAATCCCAAGCATTTATATTTTTATTTATGATAGGTCCCCTTTAGCACAATCTCCTATAGAAAAGAATAGTTTGACAAAGCATGCCCTACCATTCATTCTACGAGCATACACCCTAACATCCAGTCAAAAATATTCATCACAAAATAAAATATACCATCAAGCCATGCACTGACCTAACTTAAACCTAAAAGTGGTGACTTAGACTAATGTGTGTGCTTTGAAGGTTTGTGTGGCATGCTTAGCTTAGAACTTTAGGTTAGAATTTTTTTAAATGTGAAATACATGTTCAACTTAGAGGAGGGTTTCATTTAAGTTGTTTAGTGAGTTTGGGTTATTCTTTTTTCATGTTTTAGTTTGGTTTAAGTGAAACCTACAATTAATTACTAAGTTATAAGAGAGGAAAGAGAAGAGACTTCTCTTTCCTTCCCTAATCCTTAAGTAATTTCTAAAGTAGTTCACATTTTAATTTCATTTAGGTGAATGTTTTGATTAAATCTTTTAATTAATCCTAAGTTTAGATTAAACAAACCTATATCAAAAAAGAAAGGCATTTTAAGATTAAGAAAAATGAATCAAAATTCACATAACATAAATTACTTCAATTCTTTCCCAACATATATAACATGCATATGGATGGACCCTAGCATATCTATAATTAACACACTTAATGATGCATGCTAAGTAATTAATTTAAGAAAATTTAAAAGTTTTATATGCATGAATTTTCTTAAGTAGAAAAGGCTTTCTTTATCCAAAATTTCACATATATGCATGAAAGTAAGAAAGGCATAAGTGAGTACAATGCCATTGTTAAATAATAAGACCAAGAGCTACTTAAAAAAATCTTGAGGTTATCCAGACTAATATACCACTTTCCTTAAGTAATAACATGTATATAAAAGAAATTAAGTGATGAAGAATATGCAAAAGTTTACTTAATTGTTTCATTTTTGTTTATGCAATTTATTCATGCAAGTGTAAGCACTCCTTCTTAAGTGAGAGCAAAGGGATGAATAGGGTTTGGAATTTTGTAAGTGTTGGGTTCTTTTCAAATGAGTCCTACATCTTACTAACCCTTATTCAAAACTAGGCTAACATAAGGAAAGAAAGAAAGGATACACTACACATGACTTTATAATTCATCACATGTAAGCTAATAATTAATATATGAGTAGCACACTTTCAGATTTGATATTTTATTTATAGGTTTTGAAAATAGTTTAGATTTAGTAGTGATAATAGCTACTCATATTTAACTTTAGCCAACATATTCACATTTGACATAAAGTAAACAAGTTCATTGTAAAACTTTCAAAACATAAAATCATGGATACATAAGTCATATGGCATGCAATTTAACATGTTGGGAAATATCTAAAGCAATGTAATCACATGAACAAACTCACTTTACTGAATTTCAAAATGAATTTTTAGTTTGTTTAAAGTTTGATTTAATTTTAAAAGGATGAATTAATTTGTTGTTCCTAACCCATTCTCACATGTGTTTTAGATTTTAGTTTAATTTTTTAGATAATTAAATTTATTTTTAAATGTTGATCAGGTTAAGGTATGAATTAAGTGATTTAATTAACCCTTACCTACACCACCTTAGAAAAATTAACTTAGGTAATTATGAGCCAATCAGATGACATAAAACCCACAAGGTATGTAAATTTGTAATACACCTAGTAATGAAAAGGTCTAATGCAATTTGGCTCATAATTAAAAGTTAATTAAGCTAAGAGGTTTTAGTTTAAGTACTTTTAAAACACCCCTTCACACTTATGAAAGGGGGTTTAATTTTCTTAATTAGACTTAGGCTACTGAACACCTAAGTATCTACCCAAGGTAGATTACTTAAGTTGTGGATATTCTTAGAATTTTTGAAAATCATTTAAAGGGATAATTAATATATTAACCCTTATGTAAGAAAGAGATTAATGAAAGAAAAGGAAGTTTAGGGAATAGCATAGGGGAAATGCCCCAAAATTATTCCCTAAAACTCCTATTCACTGGATCTAACCTTAATCCAACTTAAACATAGGTAAAACCCACTAATTACATTTTTATTATCCTTAATTACATGAAGGAGGAAATTATGGAATGAGCTAGCAATTTCCCTAATCAAGGCCTCAATAAATTTCAAGAAAATTAGGGAAGATAAAGCTCATCACCTAACATAAACCCTAGAATTTTGAGATTAATTGCAGCTTAATTAAAAAGTAATTAGCTAATTACCATTCCTAGAGAAACTCAAATTCAAAGGAAAGGTGAGAGCAAAATGTATTGAAAATAATTTTAGAATATTTTAGGTAAAATTATCTATCCAAGGCATTTTTCTTTTATTTTTTCTAAATTTTTGATGAAGAGTTATGAATTTTAGAAGCCATAGGGATTAATTAGAAACTAGTTAATTAAATAACTAATCCCATTTAATCCCCCAACCGCGGCGCGACATGTGGTGGTGGCGATCAACGCGCTTTACATGCGTCATGTCGTGAGCCTATACTTATGTTATCACATCAATAAAGGTGGCGACGGTGCACGCATCTTTACCCTTAGCCGTCCGATCAAAGATTGGATGGTAGAGGATAAACTCGTCATTTTAAATCAGATAATGAATTCTAAAATGTGGGAAATAATCTGAACCGTCCATCTAAACACATGTGGATGGATGGCTAAGATTTCCTGAGTTCTTCCCTTAGGAGGAATGTGATCCATTCATAATCCAAGGGAAGATCCGAGCCTGATCCCTCATAGATTCAAACAAGATTCAACACATACCACCTAAGGGACCAGAACAACCAATCCAACGGCTAAGATCCTATGCAATGAAAATTCACTTCACAAAAGACCAACAAACCTTAGCCTAAGTGATCGAAAATTCATTAACCTCATCAGAGGTGATCACCGGCACTCGGGATGGATGAGGTAGCTTTATCTAATGGAGACGAAGCCTTATTGAGGTTCCTAGCTCTTAAGGTTAAGTGGATGAGTGGGTGGACCAACTCCCCTTAGCACCTCTTACATCTTTGATCGAATTGATCTTCCCCTTGGCATTAGAACTCAATTGAATGCTTAGAAAAGCTCGACTAAGTCATAGGATGATGAGTGTAGAGGAAATTGCAATAAGATCAAGTGTGGAGAATCTTTGAAGTCAAAGTGAGCTCCCATGTTCTCACTGTTTGAAATTCGAAGAAGATGAAATTCAAATCTCTCCTAGACGCCTTAGGAAAGCTCTGTGATGTTTTTCAAAGCTTCTTAGACCTCAATCGAGTGTGAGTGTGTTTTGATTTCAGTGAATTAGGGGGAGTATATCTCCCCCTATGGAAATCGGATGGTCAAGCCTATTCATGCCATTTTGATCTAATTATCACAATGGAATGGATTATTTGAGTGGTTAGAAGTGTGCACATGGTTAGTTTGGCCAGAGGAGTGGATGCCTAGCTCCCATGTGCATTCAATTGAGGTTTGGGGGGAGTTAGAAAATTCAATTTCGTGCCTATGGGTCAGATTTTGTCCTTAGGCCAAATGGGTTGACCCATACCAATTGGGTTGGGTGCACCACTCATCACTAGGTCCCCTTGATGTTTTAGGAGAGCCTCATGTGTCTGTGATAAGTGCATGACAAAAATACCCATGGGCTAGGCCAAAATTTATTCTATGGCCTAGAAGTATAGTGGTCATTTTGCTATTTTTTAATTTGAGTATGTTTGGTATGCTGATAAAATAGGTTGGCCCAAGTTTCAATGGATTTGGAATCCATTTGATAGAGTTTGGCTCATGTTGACCCATTCAGGTCAAAATCGATTAACTTGGGCCAAGTTGATCAATAGACCAAATTGGATAAAACCAAGGGTTGTGTTAGGTTCATATGACCATTTGTAATAATTTGGTTCCTTTGGTATGGTTCAATTTGATATAGGTTAGGCTTTGGCTCATATGACTCATTTAGGTCAAATGGGTCAAGTTAACCTATTTGACCCATTTGACCTATTTGAGGTAGGTCAAGGGTAGGTCTAGGTTTGGTTGGTCATATGGAATAGATCAATCTTTGTTTCCAATCAATTTGAGTTAGGTTCAATTTTGGCTCAACATGACCCCTTTAGGTCATGTTAAGTCTAAGGTCAGTTGGGTTGGGTTGGGTCTAGTTTGCCAATTGAGCTTTGGTCAAGATCCACAAGTGATTTGGAATGGACTTGACCCATTAGTTTCAATCAATTTGTCTTAGATCAAGTTTTGGCACATTTTGACCCTTTAGGTTAAAATGGGTCAACTTAGGTCAAGTGGGCCAATTGGGCTAGGTTAGGCTCAAAGGTTGACTTGGTCAAGTTCAGACATAGGTCATGATTGAACTTAGATCAATGGTTTCAATCAATTTGGCCTATAGTGGATTTTGGCTATGTTAGGTTTCATTTTAGGTTAAGTGTTGACTTGGTCAACCCTTAAGTTTGACTTAGTTTGATCCAATTTGATTGATTGATCATCCCATGATGATTGTTGATCATAATGAGAGGCAAATATGAGTTTGGTTCAATCCAATTTGGTTAGGATTAAAAGTTGGCTCATTAAGGTACTTTAGGTCACTTTGGGTCAAGTGAGCCTAAGTGGGTCAAATGGCTTGGTCAAAGCTGAATTTGAAGTTGAATGATCTTGTATATAGACTTATGACTGAAATATAAATCCATTTACAACAGGTTTGATGTCAAATGGATTTTGATCCATTTGAAAATCACATATTCAAAGAAATAATATGAAGGAGTTTTGGGTTTGATTTTTGATTTGGGTTTTGATCGAAGGATTGAGGTTTGGATTTATATATGAGCTCACGACTATGAGATTGATTGAATCATGAGAGAAAATCAAGGGTTTGGCTTGATTTAAAATGATTTTGGCTAAATTCGTGATTTTGGCTTGAAAGGCTTAGATTTGATTTTAATTTAATTTGAGTTTGATATTTGGAGTTGGTTTTGATTACTTGAATTTTTATTTCATTTATATATGTGAATATAAATGAGAATATAAATTAATCATGAGAAAATTTGAAGAATTTGAAAGAGTTTAATCATGATTTAAGTTAAATCCATTAAAGGAAATTTAAAGGATTTAACTGAATTTTTAATTAGAAATTTCTTTTTGGACTTAGATTTGATTAATGTATATTTATATTTCATTTATGAATGAGAACATAAATGGGAATATAAATTAATTTTGAGAAAATCCCATGAGTTTGAAGTGGTTTGATCAAAGTTTAAGGTAAATCCACTAATGAAAAATTAAGGGATTTAAAGGATTTTTAAGCATTTTTAATTTGGAATTTAATTTTTGCTTTTAATTGAATTGAGTTAGATTTATATTTCATTTATATATGAGAATATAAATTAGGATATAAATAAAAAATGAGAAAATCCCAAGGTTTTGAGTAGGTTTGATAAAGGTTTAGAGTTGATTTTGGCTAAGTCCTTTAATGAAAAAATTAAAGGAATTTAGGAAAAATTTCATAAATTATTTTTGGAATTTTCAATTTGATTTGACTGATTTGAATATATATTCCATTTATAAATGTGAATATAAATGATAATATAAATGATTTATGAGAAAATCACAAAGCTTTGAATAGGACTAGATCATAGTTTTGGCTAAGTCCTTAAGAAAGGGTTAAGGACTTAGGAATTTTGGTTGAATTTTGATCATGGCTTTCAATCATGGAATTGAATCATAGAATTGAATTGAAGTTTGAGAAAATCAAGTATAATTGATTTGGAGTTTGGCTTGAAAGAATAAAAGTGAGGAATGCTTTAAGCTAAAGGGTAGGAGATTTTCTTAGAACCCTTAAGGTGTGACCTATTCCTATGGCTAAACCTTCTAAGTCTTCTAGGGCTAGGGGAGAGTGTTCACCTAATCACTAAATGTGTCTTAAGACTAAGGAAACTCTTAAAGTCTAAGAGAAGTCTTTATGCCTAAGATGGAGGTGTTGAGAGCTCATTCTAAAAATGAGGTCAACAAAATGATGAAGAAGTAGAAGCCAAGCCTGCACCTGAAGAACTCGAAGATGGTAGACAAATAGCTACTATGGATGAACTCAAAGAAATTAAACTAGGAGCTAAAGATGATCCCCATCTAACTTTCTTCGGTGCCCTTCTACCTGATGAGAAAGTTGAAGAGCTAAAATATTACTTTGTGAATTTAGGGATTACTTTGCTTGGACATATTCTGAAATGCTAGGCTTATCTCCTGAGGTAGCAGTTCACAAATTGGCTATTAAACTAGATACGACACCTATTAAGTAAGCTCCTCGGTGACTGAGATTGCAGACTGAAGAATAGGTAATTGTAGAAACTAAGAAGCTCATAGAAGTAGGCTTCATCTGAGTGGAGAAATATGCAGATTGGATAGCCAACATTATCCGAGTTAGGAAGAAGAATGACTAAATCTATTTTTGCATTGACTTTCGGATCTAAATAAGGTGTGCCCAAAAGATGACTTCCCGCTTCCAATATCAGAAATACTAGTGGACAATACTTCTAATTATGATATGTTCTCATTTATGGATGGATCATCGGAATATATTCAAATCAAGATGGCGCTTGAAGATGAAAGACATACTTTATTCAAAACACTTATTGGCATCTATTGCTACACAGTGATTCCTTTTGGTTTAAAAAATATTGAAGCTACATACTAAAGAGCCATGATGCAAATTTTTGATGAGTTGATTCACTAAAAGGTGGAATGTTATGTTGATGATTTGGTGGTGAAGAGCTTAAACCGTGAAAATCACTTTGAAGACTTAAGAATTATACTGAGAGAATCATAAAATATGACCTCATGATGAATCCTCTAAAATGTGCATTCGGGGTATCTTCCAGAAAATTTCTTGGGTATATTGTATGTCACAGAGGAATTGAAATTGATCCTGCTAAAATTAAGACAATTATGGAGATGTCTCCATCGAAGACTTTGTGTCAGCTTCGTTATTTACAAGGATAGCTTGCATTCATCCATTGATTTATATCAAATATATTAGGATGTTGTCAATCATTTGCAAAGTTAATGAAGAAGGATGCTCCATTCAAATGGGACAAGGAGTACCAAGAAGCCTTCAATTGTATTAAAATCTATCTATTAAATCTACCAATCCTTGTAGCACCTACTCTTAGGAAACCCCTCATTCTATACATAACTGCATTAGAAGAATCTTTTGAAGCATTATTGGCACAATACAATGAAGAAAGTAAATAATATGCTCTTTATTATATCAATTGAAGATTAATAGGAGCAGAAATGAGATACTCTTTAATAGAAAAGTACTATTTGGCATTGATCTTTATAGTCCAAATGCTCCGTCATTACATGTTATCTCACAAGATTACCCTCATCTCAAGGATCGATCTGTTGAAGTATTTGATGACAAGACTAGCATTGACAGGTCGCTTGGCAAGATTGGTAGTATTATTTATACAATTTGATATCACATACGTTCCGCAAAAGCAGTGAAGGGATAAGTCTTAGCAGATTTTCTTATTGCTCAATCCATCCTTGTAGACTCTTATCTTAATGCCAATTTGCTCGATGAGCAAATTGTACTCATTCATTAAAGAGAAAATTACAAATTGGAAAATGTACTTTGATGGAGTCTCATCGATCAAACAAGTCAAACCTCAAAATTTTCCAAGGGCAAGAGCACGAATTGGCATTGTCTTCATAACACCAGAAGGGGGGATAATGAGATGATCATATAGGTTGACCGAGCTAAGAACTAATAATGAAGCCAAGTATGAAGCGTTAGTGACAGGTCTTGAAAAAGCTATTTTTATAGGCATTCAAAACTTGCATATTTTTGGTGATTCTCAGCTTATTATAAATCCAGTACTTTGCATCTATAAAATCAACAAGCTTGAGTTAGCTTTCTATCATAAGTGAGTTCTCAAACTTATGAAGCAAATACCAAATATCATACTAGCTTCAATCTCTCGATCTGATAACTGTAATGTTGATTACTTAGCAAAATTAGATAAGGAAATGGCAAGTATGAATGGTGATTATGTAATGATCAACATATTTACTCGATGAGTTCTAGAGCCAGTAAAGTATCCATCCCCGTAGTAGAGGGCTTACCAAATTTGATACAATAAGATGCGAATCAGGTTGCTCCTCATACTCTCTAAAATCAACAAGAAGTTATACCAAGAAGAGTTATGAATGATATTGCCTCAGAAAAGTAGTGTGAAGCCTTTATTGTAGAAGAGCCACATGATTAGAGGCAACCCTTCATCGACTACCACAAAATCAACAAGAAGTTATACTAAGAAGAGTTATGAATGATATTGCCTCAAAAAATTAGTGTGAAGCTTTTATTGTAGAAGAGCCATATGATTGGAGGCAACCCTTCATCGACTACTTTAAAGAAGAAAAATTACTAGATAATAAATCACTGACAGCTTAAATTGAGAAGAGAATGTTGTGCTATGCTTTCGTCAATAATACTCTATATTGTAGATCCTTTAAACAAATGTGGTGACGATGTCTAAATATAGATGAAGGCACCAAAGTGATGGTTAAAGTTCATGAAGGACTTTGTGGTGCACATTAGTCAAATCCCAAGATGGCAGTAAAGAATAAAAGGAAGGGATATTATTAGCCATCTATGGTGAGAGACTATATCAATCATGTTAAGAAGTGCCACGAATGTCTAATACATGGTAATATAATCCATCAACCTCCAAATCCACTACACCCAACGATAGCATCTTGGCCATTCAAATGTTAGTGTACAGATTTAATTGGACCAATTGATCTATTGTCGTCAGCTGGACACCACTTCATCTTAGCAACCACTGATTATTTCTCTAAGTGACCTAAAGCAACCCCATTTAAAGAAGTTGCTGTTAATCGAGTTATCAATGTATTCATGCATAATGTGGTCTATAGATTTGGAGTCTTGTGTCAAATAATTTTTGATAATGACACAGCTTTCAAAAGTATAAATATTTATAGATTTGTTGATCGACATAAAATTAATTGGTGATACTCTTCAATATATAATCCAAGAGAAAATAGTTTAGCAGAGGCTTTCAACAAGATATTAGTCAAGTTACTGAAGAAGATCCTTACTAAAAATAAGAGAGAATGAAATACTAAGCTAATAGAGGCACTATGGGTGTATCAAACAACCTACAAAATGCCGACAAAAGCCACTCCTTATTCATTAGTATTTGGAACTGAAGTAGTTCTTCAGCTTAAAATTGAGTTGCCTTCACTTTGAGTAGTCATCCAATACAATCTAACTGAAGATCAAAATGCTCATTTGACAATGGAGAAACTCGACGCACTTGATGAAGTTAGATTGCAGACTCATCTAAATCTAGAAGTCTATCAAGCAAAGATGTCCAAGGCTTTTGACCATACGGTGCAGCCTTGAACATTCCAAAAGGAGAATTGATCCTGGTGCTGAGAAGACCAATTATTCCTAATCAAAAATTTGATGGAAAATTTGAGCCTAATTGGGAGGGCCCTTTTGTCATTGAAAAGTATATCAAGGAGGGGCATACAAAATCATTGACCTAAAGGGTGAAAGACCAATGCCACCAATTAATGGTCGATACTTGAAAAATTATTATACATAAAGAATACATTCCTGAAGTACAATTAAAATCCCCCAACAAGACAGAAGGCATTTTTTTAATTATATCTATTTAGGTCGACATCGTGCTTCATGCCGAGATCCCTAAATAAATATTCTCACTCCAGATGAAAAAAAGTTTTTTCATGAAAATTCTCCTATTACACAAGGGGTATTTTTTAATTTATGTACATAGATGAAAGCAATGTTACATGCTAAACCCTCTTAAGAGCATGTCAATTCAAATACTGATGTATTTGTGTATTTTCATCTTAAAAGTTCTTCTAAATGTGCTTTAGAATCCCCCTTGCAAGATAGGAGGCATTTTAGTTTATGTCAAGTTTATGAGAGTTGATATCGTGCTATAAGACGAGATCCTTGAATATATTCTGATTCAGTTTGACATCGAGCTTTATGCCTAAATCCTTGAATATATCCATAATTGTTATTGTTAAGTTGCAGGTTCTTACAGGAATAAAAAGAATCTATTTCTACACATGAAAAGACAACCTAAATGTCAAAAATTTATCTCCCAGATTTGTTAAATTTTGGAGATCAAGTTAGAAGAACTCCACATTTTAGAAGCTTTAATCAATTAAGTTGGAGAAACATCAATCGCTACACTCTAAAGTCTAGGACACGGATGGGTTCTAAAGGTTGAACTCAACAATCCCACAAATAGTCGAGTTACTAATGCTCTGCACACTCAACAAGCTGCAAGAAAATGTCGCAGTGAAATAGCCCCCGTTCGTCAGTTTGATGACAAAACCACCAACCCACTACAGCTTAAGTCGAAGACTCGAGTAAGTTCTAAAGGTCAAACTCAACAAACTCAAATGTGGCCTAGTTGCTAACGTTCTCCTCACTCAACTAGCTGTACAAAAATGCCATAGTGAAAGAGCCTCTGCTAGTCAGTTCAATGATGATAGTTGTTCAAAATCAAACCAGATCCATCTTAGTGATTACAAGCAACCAGGATCCAAGAGATCTTTCTACTTGATCGATAGATCAAGACAATATGAGGAAACTCTCAATTCAGGGTTGCCTCAAATCAATCTTTATATTACCTGTAGGGTGATTTTTTAACTTATTCTCCAATGATTTGATCAAGCTCAAAGCACAGATCAAAACCAATACTCCTCATCAAGTCTGTCAAAGTAGAAAGCATAGGACCGAGGGAACAATTCCATAGTTCATACAAAGTCGATGGCTGAACTAAAAGAATTTTATGGTTATTCAGTCTATTAAAGCACACATTGCTAGACTGATAACTCAATATTGACCCTATATAAGCTGGGAGGTTGGATCATCTATATGTACCCTTCAACGAGTCTATCAAGATAGTAAGCATGGGATTCATGGCATAAATACACTTTTTGATAAGTCAATATAGATCAATCAGGTTAGCCTTTCATCAAGTTCATCAAGCTTAAAGTTAGAATAGAAGGAATTTCAAATATGACCAAGCACGGATTAACCAATTCCGCAACGGAGTCTTTTATCAAAATAAATAAACTAATTCCTCTAACAAACCCAATCAAGAATGAAGCTAGGATTGAAGGAAACTCAAATCTGCAAGGACATAACAGAAAGAGATTTTCATCAAAAGCAATTGAAGAAAAGAATAGATGGTGTAAGAACTCTTATCTATTCGACAAGTCAATTCTGACAAATTAGCCAAGATTGTCATTTAGCATGTCCTAAATAAGGCATCATACTAAAGAAAAATCATATCAAAGCTCCATAAGCTATTACAATCGAAGCCAAAATGATTCAAGTTATGTAGCTAGCATACAAAGTAAACCCAAAGCACAAAGCACACAAATCAAGCCCCAAGAAAAAATCAAAGCTAATTTTCTCATCAAGCCCACCAAAGCAAAAATCACAAAAGTAATAAAAAAATTTTGATGTTCACTAATACAACAAGACGATACATGACTGATAAAAAAAGAAGAAGAATAATAAAGTACATCATGAGAGCCTAGGCTGTAGCTCCTGAAGCCATGCTGAATAAACTACTAAAGATTGATGCTCACTCTTAGCCAACTGTAAAGCATCAATAGCTTTGGTCAAGGCCAATGAAGTAGCTAGTAACAGTGCTGCTCCTGCTCTATAACCTGAGCTCTCATGTCCGGCTCAGCCTGCAGCTCTCTGATCTTGGCAGTCAATCTATCTAACTCAAAAGAAGCATTTATCAAACTTTGACAGTCATGTCGTAGAGCCTTCGCACTCTCTTCAAACTCATCATGTGCTAGATCAGCCACCTCCCTATGAAGCCTAACTTGCTCCTAAAGATCTACCAGTAAACTACTAGATCATACAATATTGAGCGATCTCATCAAGTGGATCAAAAACTCTACGTCTCTACAGAGAGTCTCCATATACCTGAGAACCTACTCCTCCAAGCCAATACGAGCTAGAAGATCCAAAATAGTGTTCACATATGATGTGAAGCTGTCTAGTGACTCTGGTGAATCCAAAGTAAGCCGAGAAATCACATCCTTCAAAAACACCAAGCCACACTCCTACATGCTCCTGTCATGTGGATCTGGCCTACAGGGATATCTATGGTAGATCTTAGACTCAACCTATATCAAGCACTACAAGGAACAAATAGAAACAATCAGCATAAAGCAGAGCAGTAAATGCAAAGAAGTGTAACAAAAAATAAAGAGGGGAATAAAGTACCTGACCATGATGAATATGACTGGACCGGTGTGTCATAAGTGGCATAGTCCTCGCTGACCTTCACTATCTGATAAGCTCTAGAACTATATGTTGGCTCAGCACAAGCCCCATTAGGTATGAGGTCTCTCACCTCAGAAGTCTCCCTGAGATAATGGGCAGAGTAAGGCTCTGTAGAGAAAAGCGGCTCCATAGAAGGAGTAGCAAAATCTGAAGTGGTAGTATCAAAGGTTGGTATGCGCGATAGCCCATCTCCAGGGTCCTCAATAATATCTCCAGTGCTACCTGACACCAGTGGCACATTATCAGAAGTCATAAACTATTGTGGAGACGGACTCATGGAATAATCAACTGAAGCCCGCACAGGCTTTGTAGGCTGGCTGCTCCTACGTCTGTGAGCTGACGAAGAAATCTCAGAATAGCTAGGAACAAAATTCCTAGCTCTAACTCTGCTATGAGAAGGGGTGTCCTCAGCTCTAACCCGCTCATAAACTGCTGTATCTATCATGAATCAAATTAAAATATCAGATGCATCGAATATATTTTAATGATGCAATAAAGAAGAGGGTAGAAGTATTGAAAAAAATAGTAATTATACCTTTGACACTACTATGTCTTATTGGCGGTGACTGACGTTGAGGCATCTGACCTCGAGGAACTCCTAAAGATCTCACCCTCCATTCATATCTCCTGGCATCACGCTCCAAAAAAGGACCAAAAGACACCCGTACCCTATGAGGTAGGTATAACTAACCCCTGTGTGACTCTGCTGATGAGCTATCCGAAAGTGAGCACCAGTACTAAGCCTTAGTAAAAGTAGCCAAATAGCTGAAGCATTCAAGTATCATGTCTTGAGGGGAATCATCCTGATTTTCCTAATGTCTACTACACTAGGGATGAATGGCCTACCATCATGAGCAGTATACTGAAAGAAACCAAACTACCGTACAACTCAGTTGGGCTGGTAGCCCTCTATAACAATTGAATGTCCAAATCAATAATATAACCATCCTGGACATATACTGAAAAAGCACTCAGATACTCTCATCGCCCGACGGCCATGAAGCAATGAATATCTGTAATTCTCATCAAGACTGTTAATAAGACCAATCTCTATCAAATTAGATGGTAAACTAAATATATTCGGCCAGTGAACTAACAAAAATTAATCTCTAACCAAATAAGCAGTAAAGAAGAGCATGCAAATCTGCTCCATCTCCAAAGTAGATGATGCTTGATATAAATACAAGACTGTAGGATATCCTCACCCTGAAAAGAATGCAGGATACTCGAAATAAGCAAATTCACCATGTATGTGAAGGTGAACCCAAGAATACAAGTATTGCCATGGCAGAGTCACATCTCGTAACTCTAAAGAACCAACCTCAAAAATCACCCCCATTATCCTGTAAATCCTAGCTAACATTACGAGGGCTAGAGAAATCCACTCACCTCAAGAAATTCTACTAGTTACTAACAAAGAACCTGGATGAACTGATCACTCTGTAATGGGATGCAAGAAAATGCAGAGCCATGTCACTATAAATCAGGCTAAGAACATATCCTCACTCAATCCCTGTAGGGCTGAAGAAGTCGCTCCTATTAATAAAATAGGCTCCATAATCTCCTCAGATAAGTAACTGTCATCAGACACACCCAATCGAAAAGGGTCATGTAGTGCTACAGTCTCCTTAGATAGAGCATAATCCTGTAAAAATCTTTGAATCTATGTACTCACAGGTAGTGTAGCTCATGATCTTCTAGAACATCTTGATGCCCTGAAAGTCTTGTGATAGTAGTTTAGATGATCAATATAAACAGAAGGCATAGCTAGCCTGCCTCATCGATCATAATCATCTAAAGGTTGCCTGCAAAATAACTCCTCATCAGGTGGAACGCACTCCTGTAGTAGTAACCAAGTATTGGGAGACCTGACACAGCCTGTAAGTCCCAAAGGGGAAATGTCAAATCCTCAAGCTTAATCCAATAAGTGTTACTATTAGCATCCCAGAACTTCGCTACTCCATTAGCCCCAGAAATAGGCATGCCTCTAAAAGCAAATAAAGACACATATACTGCCTCATAAATGCCAGTTGTCCATAAAGTGTCTCTTTAAGCTTGCAAGATGTATCTAGCCCATGTGACGTATCCAGGTGGAAGACTAGGCATCTTGCCAATAGATGAATCTCAAAGCAAGTTTGAGGAGCTCGACTGTAATTGACGGTGGCTCAGAAGTGTAGACTACCTCATTCACTCAATGCTGTCAGAAGTAGGCTATAAAATATTACAGTATCCAGAACTGACCTGAGCTACTGTGCTATCCAGAGGATTGTAGTCCCCGTATTTCATCTTAATGGTAGCCACCCAATCTGTGGGATCCTCAAAAGTAATAAAACATGAAGTACAGTCAGGAAGCATGGAAGAGAATGTACATAAACCATGGTAAAAGTCACATCCCCTCAACATATCAGTGTGCTGCTCAATCTTATCCTTGATATCGGCATCTCCACAAGGATCATGTCTGTCAAACTTTGACCAAATAGCCTCCTCGCTAGGCTCAGCAGATAATAGATCATCAGGTCTTCCCTAGAGGAACATTCTCCTATCAAGTGATAAGAGAAATGACACATAAAAATTCAAATGACAGCATAATAAAGCTTCAAATAAAAAGAAGAAGAGGGAGTTATACTAAGAAGCAGTAAAAATAAGTGGAACAACAAAAAAGGGGGAGAGAAGAAAACCAAAGGATAAACTATTTTTCAACAAATGTGACTCACTCCATAAGTGAATCACATTTATTGGGGGGCATTTCTTGACCACCATATATGTGTCATAAGTCGAGTCAAGCCTACAAGTCGAATTCGATGGACTTCGAATATAAAAGTGCACAAATCGAGGCTCAAAATGCACTAAACATCACCAAAAATAGTTAAAATGACCTTTAATCGATAAACATACTTTACCATCACATTCAGAATGTCAAAATTGATTGGAATATAAATATTGCACAATCTAACGATCAATTGATCAAGCAATTGAGCTACCAATGTGTCGATGCACATATCAAAGTCAAAAAGCTACAACAATATCTGAACAACCTTCATTCATGAAATTGATTACTCTATTAGCTTTAAAATACTAAAAACTATCAAATGAGACTATCCATGCTTAATTTGAATGAGTCTGTGCAAATGTCGAATGATCATAAGTGATAGGGCGCAAATCAAGGTTGAAATAAATTAGATGTCGCCAAAATCAACCCAAATGACCTCGGATCGATGAACGGACTTTGCCATTATGTTCAGAACATCGAAACTAGTCTGAATAAAAATATTGCAGAACTCGATGATCAATCAATCAAGCAATCGAGTCATCAACACGTTTGTATGTATATCGAGATCAAGAGGCATCGACATAAGCCAAATGACCTCCATTTGTAAAATTGATTATGTCATTAGCTTCAAAACTTCCAAATCTATCATGTAAGACTATTTGCACTCAATTTAGACAAGTCTAGGTGCAAATCAAGTGGTCGAAAGCGGTGATACATATTTTGAGCTGAATGGACTCAATTTGACGCCAACTTGAATCAAAAGGCCTCCAATCATGAAATGGATTACGCCTGCATTTGGAACATAAGAAAAAGCTAAGATTAATATATATTGATCATGTGATTTTATTGGCATAAAATTCACATTAAAGTCAATTAATCAATTTAAAAATTAATTTAGAAAAAACCTAAATCTAATCCTAGCCCTAAGTGACCCGAACCGGCCCTATTCTTCTTTACAGCACCTTTGATTCGGCTCGATGCTTATGCAGATGACCCGAGTTCTTCTTCTCTTCACGAGCTTAGATCTCCCTCTTCCATGCAACCGAGTGCACAGAAATGCTCGGCTTCCTCCACATTCCACTATTCAAATGACAAGCAACCATTCCCCCTCCTCCAACCATTCCCACTTCCTTTCTCCCATCAAACCGAATGAAAAATAGGGCAGGTAGGTGGTTTTTCCATTTCCTCTCTCCAAATCAAAAGGCAAGGCAAGTCCCCTCTCTTCCCTCCTTCTTCGTTCCTTCTTCTTCTCCTTCTTCTTTATTTTTCCTTCTTCCCTTACTTCTTCGTCCTTCTCCTTCTTCTTGTTTTTCTTTCTTCCTTTTCTACTTCTTCCTTCCCCAATCTGAAATTACTTTCTCCATTTTTCCCTCATTTTCACAAAACTGAAATTTCCCTCTTTCTCTTTTCTCTTCATTTCCCTGTTTTTTCAATTTCCTTCTCTAACTGAAACCATCTCTCCTAGGCGGACCCCTCTAACCGAATTCTCCTTGTCGATCACTGCAAGTGCATAAAAAAATAAGTTTGAATATGTGTGATGCATAATTTGTGAATATACATGAATGTAAATATGGAGAATGGTACATATATATGCTTGTATCTTTTTTGTAGGTTCCAAGATCCCGTTAATGCCCCATAGGGTGTAGTGGGTGCGAAGACAGATGTGGTGTTGCAAGACACCACTCACTACGCTCAATAGGGTGTACCGAGCAAGCCAAAAAAATTGTTAGATGTCACTCCCCTAGCCAAAATGTTGCCAAAATTTTGCCGAATATTTGACTAAAAAAACCCCCTAAGAAACAAAACCAAAAGACGCATCTAAATGATCAAATCAACCTAAACTAAACATAAGATTAACTAAGCAGCTTAACATTATAATGGATATATGTAAAAATAAATTAAATGCAAGGTGGGCATTGCAAAGTACATAGTATACCTCTAAATTGACCAAATTTTTGAAATCCTAAAACTCACTCAACACTTGCAAGGATGAAAATAAATGGGAAAGGGAATGGTAAAGTTAAACATCCAATCTCTTCTATTTATAAAAGAAGGAAGGGTTATGTGTTGGAGCAGATTTATTAAATGACAATAATATAGAAGAAAAAGGAGAAGAGAATCACCTTCTAGATTTTTCTTTGCACTTAAGCTTAAATCACAAATCATATTATGAGAGAGTCCATACGCATATCAAGGCAGCACATTTAAACTCAAATGTGTATATCGAAATACATACAAGCATATTATTAAATGAAAGTTAATACACATATTGAGATAACTATACATTTAAACATATTATATTGATGTGTGTAATCAATTTAAAAAAGATCAAAAATCAAATATGCGCACATAACTTATTGGGATACCACATTTATTGCGAGGTGAGTTTTCATGCGAACTTATCAAATAAAAGTGTATTAGCAATATAATAAGAAGAATAGTATATACACTATAAAGAAAAGTACTTCTACCTACTCCTTCAAAGTTTATGAATATAATGAGATGATATAAATGCAAATGTAATGCTTCAAGAAGTATGCAAGCATCCTTAAGTGATTTACGCATTCCACAAGGAGTTTCTTAGGCATAGCTTTAATATCTTCATAAACCATGCAAATTTTATAAGTTGCATAAAAATCAACAAATTTGGAAATAAACCCGCATGGGCCCTGACACTATGATGAATATTTAAATTCAAGTGTCTAAGGATGCTGCATAGGTTATTTCTCAGTTTGGTATTAGGATTGGGACCGGGTTAACAAAACCTAAAAATCAATGATGAGATTTTCAACTTAATGAAATATCTGAGAAGCTAAATCTGTAATGTGGTAGTAGATCTGATCCTCTATTAAGAGCTAAATAGAGTTGATAGTATCTAAAGTTCTCAAATATATTTGATTCAATCAATTAATTATCCCGATGATGGCTGTGTTGAATGTTGATTTCAACTGGAGGGGATACTTTCATCAAAATGTAATTTTATTATCAAATCTAACTCAAATTAAATATTAATCTAAAAATACTTAAATAAAATTCTATTATTAAAAGCTTAAAGAAAAATGCAATCTATCCACCTTCCGCAATTGCTTGTTAGGGGTGATAAATTAAGAAAACTCTAGCTCACAAATGAACTAATGTTAAATCAAGCATTCTACTATATTCACTCTCAATCAATCTCTTACCAGTATGGATGTGGCCCGTGTCCTCTGACTGCATGGCTTGGCTAGTAGATTCTACAGATGATGCAATTATGAGAGGCCTCTCGACGGGAGTTTAGCCACTGTGCTCGACATATATTTATCGGCCATAGCGTATGCTCCAATGGCTTTGGTTGTGAATCATAGGGTATACTTGCTAGGGCAAAAAGGTCTCTGTCAGCTAAGATAGACTTAAACCTATCTCTTTAGAGACAAACAACACCCCAGGTCTACAAAGATTTCTTGAACGACATAACCCATGTATTGCTGGTACGGATCCTTCGATTAGATTGAGTTGACTACCTCCTTTGACTAAGTAGACTAGGAACCATGACAGCCCAGGATGACGAAACCATGGGATCTAGATCGGGCACATCACCATTTCCCCAATCATCCAGTTTCAGCTAAAATGATGAATTTCATAAATATAAATCTTAAACTCCACATGCTGCTACTATACGCTACGCATTAAGTGACCTAACGACTAGACTTAATCGAAAGTTCTCTCTCACTCATTGGGAGGGGTAATTAACTATAAGGGCTTTAGCCTATAGGATACTTGGAACAAAATCTAATGTTCTCACCAAACGAGGAGGAAATCTCTGGGTAGTGTCTTATCTACTATTCCATCTTCCTTTTGAAAATTACATCGATATTCTAAAATCAAACTCTCTTCAATTCAATATTATCGAGAGGTCAGTGGAAAATTTTCGGAGCCCACAATTACCATAAGAGATGAAAACCTCCTTGGTGGGGCTTCAATATTTTCAAGCACAACAGTCCTTTAAAATTTTTTTTTCATTAAGCCTCTTTCTTTGGCTACTTTAAGAACTTTGTGTATTCTAGAGGATAGTGTTTCAGGCTATCTCCTCTATGGTACTGGGGCTTGATATTGTTGAGCCTAGAAGGATTATTTCACCTCGCTAGTAGAGCTATTCTATTTTACCCATTTTAAATTGTTAATATTATTATGGGTAGAAATACTCGCTTTTATCAGTAATATTGCTTTTTCACTAGGTTGTTCAGGTAGGATCTGTTGAGCCTTCAACTCAACAATTCTTCTTCTTCTTTGCCTTCTAGTTAATCTACTTCCTTATGATTAAGCCTCATAATCATGTCTCCCCGATACAAAAGTTTCAGTTGGCAAAGTAGTTATCCCTCAAGACATCAAAGATACAATTTGCCCAATGAATGTCCTCCTCACCATGGATGCTTCAGGCTGACTCAGTCTTTCAAATATCAAAGTTTTTTTTTTTTGAGACCTTCCTAGCAGAGGTTGATTATTGCATGGGTTGGCGAGCATGATGCGTAGGAGCTTCAGTAAACTAAGGCCTTCTAGCATGGCCTCGAACATGTGCACCATGGGTGGGTACTTCGGGAGTTACAATCACAATAGTTGGAAAATCAATGCTACCAAATTGAATGATAGCTCCAACATCTTCTGTGTTGATGATGGCGTTAGCTAAACATATGTTTGCACTACGCCCAAGCTGAACTGGAAAAGGAGTGTTTTGTAAATCTATTTTGTAATAAAAAATAGAGATTAGTAATCAACAATTATCATTTTACCCCCACACTTTCAAAATGTAGGGGTACTACAGAATAAGATAATTGTGTAATTAAAGTATACTCTATATAATTATCCATTCGACATAGGCCCTCATTCATTAATAATTTGAGTTTATTTCTCATTTAAATCATCATTTTTTTTTAGTTTCAAAAATTTTGTTGCTACTATAATATATATATATATATATATATATATATGATTAGCCAAAGATGGAAAGAGAAACATGTCCCCAACAGAGTCGCCAGAAATCTGTGGGCTCCAAAAATTCAAGCCTGGCCTCTCAATAAAATTGAGAGTATAGATTTAGTGTCGAACAAAATTTTCAGAAGACAGATGATTGTTTGTAGTTGATAAATAAGACAATACCTAGAGATTTCACCCTCAATTGGTGAGGACTTTAGATCTTGTTCCTAGTTTCCTATAGGCACAAGCACTTATAGTTAATTACCCCTCTCCAATTAGTAAGAGAGAAGTTTTGATTAAGGCTAGTCATAGGTTGCTAATTGCTTAGCATATAGTAGCAAAAATTTGGATTTAAAATTTAATGAAATTCATCATTTTTGTTTATTTTTTTATGCTTGAAGCATATGGTTGGGAGAATGATGATGCTCTTGATCAAGACCCCATGGTTTTATCATCCTGGGCTATCATGATCCTTGGTCCACTTAGTCAAAGGACGTGATCGTTGTCAACAACCATAGGTTGCGTCGTTCAAGGAGACCTTGTAGACTAGGGTTGATATTTGTCAAAGGGGACATTCTTAAGTCCACCCTAACTAACAACGAGTTTTATGCCCTATTAGGTATACCCTACAATCCATAACTCAAAGGGGTAGAAAACCATTGGGGAACATATGGGTTACAGTTGTGACCGTAATTTAGTGGAGCCTACTAGCCAAACCACTCGATTAGAGGGCTCTGTTCGTAACCACTTCATATGTGAAGCCTACTAGCCAGATCACGCGAACAGAGGATACGGACCACATCTTTACTGGTGTACAATATTTTGAGTGCGAATGTAGTAGTATACATAATATAACATTAGCTCATTTATAAGCTTAAGTTAACATTAAATTTGTTTCCCTCGATAGATAATTGTGGAAGGCGGATGGATGAATTAATTATTATTTTTATGATGAATTTTCATTTAATTTATTTTCTTATTTTAATTTTGTACTATTTAAAGTTTATAGAAATTTGCTAAACATTGAAAATTTTAAGAAATTTTGATAATAGTGAACCCCTCTGGTTGATATTCTCAATCAACACAGCCATCATCGGGGTATATCTTGTCAACTCTACTCTTCACTCGTACATGATTGGGTCTACAATTTTGAAATCTCATTATATCATATTAGATATTGTCAACTCTATTCATATAAGAGAAAGATTGGATCAATGGATTAAAGCCTGTAATTGTATTTTTAAGATTTTTTTAAATTTAAAAAAAAAAAAAAAAAGATTTTTTTAAATTAAATATTTGAATTTCTAAACATGAAATAGCCATATTAACACTATTAAAAGCTTTATGAATGTAGTAGGGGTAGGCTTAATGTGATCAACTTGAAGATATCATTTCATATTAATTTTATATGCAACCTTGCTGAACTTCATTATTTAATTTTCTATTGAAATAATCAGTTTTACCAACTCCAGTCCCTATGGGGAGGAGGATTTAACTGCTCAAATATGACTTAAACTTTCATCATATGAATGTATTGATTCATTAAAATACATACATAAGCAAATATTTAGAATACTTAATTTTAAAAATATGCACAGGCTTTCAAAATGATTATTTCTCCTTCGAAATAATTGCGTAATTTTTAGTGTAAGATATTTAAGTCAATCTCATTTTAACTAGCACAGTATCCTTAGACACCTAAATTTAAACATGCAACACTATGTCGGGGCCCATGTGGGTATTAATTTAGATAATTTTATTTCTAAATAATGAGATTAATTTTATATTTATTTAATCTCAACTTACCCTGCATAATATTTTCAAACATTAACATTTGCCCTCTAAATCTCTATGTTCGAGCACATGCAAATATTTTTAACTTAGATAACTTCATCTAATTAATGAAATCATTGATTTTTAAAATCATAATTAGAATGAGAATTTTCTAATTTTTGAAATAAAGGAAGTTCCATTCGTGCAGAATTTAATTTACTGCCGCCTTTTGTCTGCCAGTACGAGAATTGCAGATTCGGTGGAGATACTTTAGATTGAAATTCAAAACATCGTAATTTTGCTCGCAATTAGCTTGCTTATTGAATTTTCTAATTCTCAAATATCATTTGGCTTGTAGTCTTTAATGAGCTTTAGTTATGCTTGCCAACAGGTTGCTCATCTTTAGTGAAAATCTCTTTTGGAATTCATTTGATTTTCACTTTAACTAGAAGATAGCACTCAACAAATCTCATATGTATCAATTTTGTGTTTAATTGAAGTCTTCTTTAGTCCATTTTAAATTAGACATTCCAATATATGGATTAAATAGGAAGGCTTGTTCTTTGTGAATCTAACTCTAGAGTTTGATTTGAGCTCTATCTCATTTGAAAATTACCATTCTAGCTTCATGCAACCTTCCTATAAGTATGACATGAATTTAAAGTCATGTTTGCATTTGGCTTATCCTCTTTCCAACATTTTAATGTATTATATAATATAAGCTAAAAGGTTCAATTAATTCATCTTAGCCAACAAATACTCATCGTCGTCGCACATAATTATTAATTTTAAATTATGAGGGGGTCCCATATTGATTCTTTCCAACTCTATAAATGAGGCTAGAGAGGGCCTTTCATTTCATGTCATTTGCTTGGGTAAATATTTTGAGCTCTTTAAAGGTTTTGAGGCAAGGAGGAAGATTTTCTTGCATTCAAAATAAGCATTTTATTCTTTCACAAATTCCCTATAAGTGTTCTTCCTCTTCTTCTCTTTGGTTTGATGTTTATTTTTATATTTATTATATATTTTTTATTTTATTTCAGTTTGGATGATTTCCATTTAAATTTATTTATGTCACATATTTAAGTCTAAATTTCGGCATAGGGGGGCTATGTTGAAACAGTTTTGGTTTGCCCATCATGTCCTGGTGAGTGTGACGGTTGACATTTTGAAACACCTCAACTGATTTTCATCTTATCATGCCCTGATGAGCGTGATGAGATCTTCAAACCTACATAAAGCAAAATACAATACAATTTTCACACCCATCATTTTTATAGCTTTAGCAATTAGGCAATAATGACAACCAACTTGAAGAGATTGGCTGATTTGAAGATTTCAATAATCAAAGATTTTTTTTATTTCAAGCGCGAGTGACGAGCTTGAGAAAAGATAAGCGATTTCGGCCTGTGCTTGAAGGGAGAGGGAAGTCGGCCAAGGAGGAGATGTCCGAGAAGGTGGGCTATAGTTTCCAATCTAGGAAAAAATGAAGCTACTGAGATGGGAGAAGGTTGAGAGCGAATCACGGCCCTCTTGTGAGAGAAGATGAGGCCATGAGACACCGGGAGTTGGGGCAACGAAGCAGGTTGAGAAACTCGGTAGGAAGAGCTATCTAGATTATATTATGAAGTGGGGAAGAAGTATGTGTGATTCAACTGGATAGAGGAAGAACAATGCTGCTAGAAAGGCTATTATAGTGGTCGCTAGTTGAAAAGAGAAGGATGAGAGGCTACAATGATATGAACACATATCCCCAAACCATTATAAACAGAGAATAAATCAATAGGTAAATAAATCAAATAATTAGCTTTTATAACAGAGGCTTTCCAGTACACCAACAAAGAAATATCACAAAGACAGAGACATTCCCAACAGAGCCGATTACAAAAATAAAATCAAGAAGTGTAACAAATAACAAACTAGCCCAGCAGATAAACAGGAGACTAATAACATAAGAGCAAGAAACCTAAAACTCAAAGACAAGATTTAAAATGTAAGATTAACAAAGATGAGATCTCCAAATGTAATACACCATGAGGCAAATGTAATATCCAAATGTAATAATGTAAATTAGTTACAGAGACAGAGCAAAAGAACACTCTACAAGAACAAACAGATACTATAAATAGAGATGAGGAAATCAAAGAAAGGATAGAAGAAATTATCTCAAGACTCCTCTGTTCTCCTTTCTCAAGTCTTCTCCCTCTTTCTCCAGGTCTTTCTCCCCTCAGAGCTCAAATCTCACTGGAAACCCGAAAACCCAAATTAGCGAAACCTCCCTAACTCCTCCAAATTCTCTCAATGGTTCCCATCCTCGGGGACATTCCTACGGTGGATCTTCACCGGATAGATCTTCTCCCAAGAATCTCCATATCTCCCCTAATCTTCTCCATCTTCCCTGCTTAAACCCCAGAGACGAACCGCCACAAAGGAAAACCAAGAAATGAATTAGAGTTTACTCAATTCGATCCAGAATTAATCAAGCTACCGCCGATTGAATCGTTATCCACTGCTCATCCAACGCCCCATCAAAAGCCAGATCACACCGACCGGGATGGAACACCTGTAATCCACTCGATATCGAAAATCGTCAAAGATCAAGAACAAATCCAAGGGGAAATAAACGCTGAAATCGACGGCTCAAGTAAGAAGAAAAGAAGAACCGATCCAAGTGAGCCCATCCAACGGCCGAAGAAAAAAGCTAGATCCAACGGATCAAGAAGCTCCGACGTTTCCTTATTAACTCGGTAGGGTTGACTCAATTGGAAAGGATTTCACTCCTTGTTTATCGGCTCACCCGTAACTCAATTGGAGCGATGCAGGCGAATTCAATCCGAAGCTTTAATCACTCAAGCTCACTGTCTCAAAGCTAATTACAGAAATTAATCTTCCTCTCAGCTGTAATCTTTGATATTAATACATATCATTGGTGCTCTCGTTGATTCCCACAACTCACATCTACATACTCAATCAGAAAATATGGCAGAAAACACAAGGTACACATCCAAAACCCTAGATGAATGTGTTACCAGATTGAACAACAATGAACAGCAAATGAATTCAATC
This sequence comes from Cymbidium sinense, assembly GCA_021442155.1. Taxonomy (NCBI): domain Eukaryota; kingdom Viridiplantae; phylum Streptophyta; class Magnoliopsida; order Asparagales; family Orchidaceae; genus Cymbidium; species Cymbidium sinense. The sequence goes on along the minus strand of CM038219.1, from coordinate 156,304,722 downwards.
ACTATGGCATTGAATGAAATAGCAAAGAGATTGACATCAATAGAATAGAAAGCGAATAGCCAAGTATGTGATGCATCCCTTTATGAATCCTATTCCCCAAACAGACCACATACACACACACCCATGGCAATGCATATTAAAATAGATATGCCCAGATTTAAGGGAGAAGACCCTAGAGGATGGCTCTTGAAAGCAGAGCAGTTTTTTCAGTATTCTAACTCCTCAGATAATCAGAAATTTTTAATAGCCTCAATATACATGGATGGATCTACTTTGAGCTGGTATCAATGGATGCAAGTAAATAAACAATTGCATTCTTGGCCACAATTTAAAGAACAAGTTATGAGATTTGGCCCACTTTATTCGAGATTTAAGAGGTGAATCAAACTCACATTACACCCAAAACGGACATATACCGAATCGGTGATGTATGTAACAGAAACTACAAGATCAAAGATTAAAGCAACATCACATACAGCAAACACCCACACTGCCTAATCCACCAAATGCAAATCAACACAGCAAAAAATAGCCCTTAGCAATTCAGAGGCTAACACCAACACAATTAGATGAAAGAAGGCAGAATGGATTATGTTTCAATTGTGAGGAGAAGGACCATAAAGAGCATATATGTAAGTCCAAGTTATTGGCATTAGTGGCTGTCAATGATGACCAGCAACATCAACTACCACATGATAATCAGCCCGACAGCCAATGGGTGCAAGAAGAAACAGTAGCAACAAGCTTCAAATATCAGCCATTCAAGCCAGGATAGGACAGGACAGATAATTATCTAAGTATAGAATAGTCTAAATAGTTATCAATAACTCGACCATAGAATTTCTATATATATAAGTCGATATAGCAAATTCCATAAAGCGAACCGGACTCGCATTCTGAGCGTAATCAAACACAAATTACACACAGAACCGGATTTACTACAATCAACCCAATTACTATGCTTAACCCCTCAATTCAAATTAAACTCTATCATTGGAAGAAAACACTAATCCGGAAAATAGGATCCTGAAGCTACAAAGGGATCAACACATTACGTAAATCGAAAACAATGGGAAGAAAATTTTACGAGAAATAGATTGAAGAAATACGAAAACATCCTCAAGATTGACCTTGAGGACAAGGACAAGAGAGGGGAGTAATGATATGAACACATATCCCCAAACCATTATAAAGGAGAATAAATCAATAGGTAAATAAATCAAATAATCGCCTTTTATATTTCCAAGACACCAACAAAGAAATATCACAAAGACATTCCCAACAGAGATTACAAAAATAAAATCAAGAAGTGTAACAAATAACAAACTAGCCAGATAAACAGAGACTAATAACATAAGAGCAAGAAACCTAAACCGCCAAAGACATTTAAAAGATTAAGATTAGATGAGATCGAATACATGAGAAAAGAATATCCAGAATAACGTAGAATTACAGACAGAGCAAAAGAACACTCTACAAGAACAAGATACTATAAATGAGAGAGGAAATCAAAGAAAGGATAGAAGAAATTATCTCAAGACTCCTCGTTTCTCAAGTCTTCTCCTGGTCTTTCTCCCCTCAGTAGCTCAAATCTCATGGAAACCGGAAAACCCAAATAGGCGAAACCTCCCTGGAACTCCTCCAAATTCTCTCTCAAGTGGTTGGCATCCTCGGGACATTCTACGGATCTTCCTTTGGATAGATCTTCTCCGGTAAGAATCTCCGGCTATCTCCCCCTAATCTTCTCCATCTTCCTCGGTTTCCCTCAGAAACCCTAACAGAGACGAACCGGCCAACTGAAAGGAAAAACCAAGAAATGAATTAGAGTTTACTCAATTCGATCCCGTAATTCGAATCGCTACCGCTCGATTGTCGACATCTGTTATCCACTAAGCTCATCCAACGCTCCCTGATCAAAAGCCAGATCACACCGACAAGGATGGAACACCTGTAATCCACTCAGGATATCGAAAATCAGAAGCCGCAAGATCGAAGAACAAATCCAAGGGTTAGAAATAAACGCGGAAATCTGACGGCTCAAGTAAGAAGAAAAGAAGAACTCGATCCAAGGGAGCCCATCCAACGGCCGAGAAGAAAAGGCGCTAGATCCAACGGATCAAGAAGCTCCCGAACGTTTCCTTCTATTAACTCAGCCGGGTTGACTCAATTGGAAAGGATTTCACTCACTGTTTGACTCAGCTCACACCCAACAGAACTCAATTGGAACAGTAAACAGAGCCCGAATTCAATCCAGAAAGATTTAATCACTCAAGCTCACTGTCTCAAAGCTAATTACAGAAATTAATCATCCTCTCAGCTGTAATCTCTGATATTAATACATATCATACCCCCTTTTCGGCTGAGAATCCCGTGAATGGTGAAAACGATGTGTATGGGAGCTGTCGACCGTGTGAACCAAGATCGATAGAATGTGAGAAAAGAGAGGTCGGAGTGGCTAAGAGGGACGGATGCTTGCGATTTGAGGGAGACGGAATGCCGAGAGGAATCTGATGATTGAGTTGCCTCTCGTTTACCGTCGTTTGTAAGAAGAAAGGCTGGAGAAGGGTGATGGGGCTTACGGTGAAGCTCGATCGGCGATGTGAGGAAGGATTGGAGAAGAATGCTTGTGGCTTGCGACTTGAAGCTCGAAGGGGGACGGGAGTGTGAGAAGGGTTTCGGATCGAGAATCCGTGAGCGGACGAGCTCCACCTTCCGTGTAATGGAATACGAGCCCTTATTAAATTTTTTGTCTTTTTGCAACACCGTCAAGGACATAAAGGGTGGAGAGGAATAATGAGAGCAGCTGCATATTTTATTTTAAATTTAATACTTAATTAATCTGTAACATTATTAATAAAATGACATTATTAACGTAAAAAAACCAATGAGAAATATCTTAATGATATATGTATAATCTACCTGTATTTATTTATAATATGTTCTATCATCCTTATAGTACGTTTTTGATTGATTCAAACTTATTTAATGTGTATATATAATGCTAATTTCAATATATATTTACGCATATATTGTTACCCATTTTAACTAGACATTTAATCTAACATAATCAATTATTATAAATATATATATATATATATATATATATATATATATATATATATATATATATATATATATATATATATATATATATATAATGATAGAAAGGAATTATTTGTTTTGTCACTCGTTATTATTATTTTCATAGGTATGTATATTTATTGTGATACACGTTTTTTTATTTTTTTATTTTTCATTTATATTATATATCCTAATATGATATGTTAAAAATGAATAAAGGTATAATATTATAAATTTTGTATAATCTAATTAATATATATAAACTAATTTTAACGTGATTTATTTTATCATTATTAATATATTGCATAATTATATAAAGTAGATTTAATCAAACTCAATTAAATATTATATATGTACATGTTTACATAATATTTTATTTTATTTTATTTTTTCGCTTTCATTCATTTTTTTTCAAAACTAATTTATTAAATTTTAGTGATATGATCTGGTTACTCATTTCTCACAATGATCATTGCTATTTATTTCGATTTGTGAGCTATCAATTATGAGTCTAGACAATTTCAATATTTTGCATTTGTACCAGAATTTAAACAATGCGAATATCATCCCTAAATAACTTTGATGTTTTAAATGCGTCGATATAACTCAAATTATTAATCGGATAGCTTCGATGGTACTCGAGTCAACTCCAACTCGAATTCATAATAAGTATCACCTGTAAGTTTCGTCGTATTTTCTTGATTTGAAATTTGGTATATATATATGAATGTCACCACTCCAGTGAATTCAAAAGTATCACAAATTTTTAAAAAATTAGCAATTTGTTAGTATGGATCACCACTTTGTAATAAATTGTATGAAATAAATAAACGTTTTGACGTCAGACAAACATCATACTAGTGTTGTAAAGTCTTTGCCGGCCCATTGAGCATCATATCATTTTGAAAGATTCGAATACTCCTACTTAAAATAAGAAAGGAGTTATATTTATATAAAAATATGAGATATTATTGTCAACTATTTCTATTATATTTATTCAAGATTATACACTTATTAATCTTATTAATATGTACTCCAAAACTTCAATCTGATAGCACAAACACAAAAATGCAAATCTTAAAGATCATGTTGAAATAATAAATGAGTCATAACTTTGACAACTCCGATTCTTATTATATAATAAATGACCTAAAAGATAGCAATACAAATATTTTAAAGAGAGTGATATATTACACTATAATTTAAGCTATGCATAACAAGACAATATCTAAATTTTACATTGTAGATTCACATTTTAAAATAAAATTAGTTTTCTTTCATTAGTTGCACATCTTAATAGGTATCAAAAAGATGTGATATTCTTTTATTAGTGAAGAATAAGTAACCCACCCACTAATTAAAATGACATGGAATATTTTGTGGTACGTGTTTACAATTTTCACTACTCGAGGTGTTGGGTGGAAGTTAGATTGGTGGAATATGGTCCTTAAGATCACCCTTTGGGGTTCCTCCAATGAGATTAACTTTGAATATAATTTTACGAACGTCTCCTGAAAATAATATAGATATTTTACATTAATTTTTTCAATTTGAATAAAGTTATAATACTAACAATTGAGATATTGAGCCCTCATGAAAGATGATGATGATGATGATAATGAAAAGAACAAGAATATGTTAATAAAATGAACACATAGCAATGTGTATAATTTGTTAATAAAATACTTAATTTTTGTTTTATATACTCATATAAAATACTTAAGTTATTCCTATATTGATTAGCTCTACCAAAAATACACTCAATAGCTTTAGAGGCTATGAACACTCATAAAAGTTATTTCATTATTTTATGAAAGATAATTTTTATATTGTAATTAGTTTTGATTTATATGTCTGTTTAAATTGTTTGTGATTGTTTATAAAATTAGAGTAAATAGATTTTTAAAAATTATCTGAAATATTTTTTCAAAATTAAGTAGTTATTTTTTGGGTTATCAAACATAAATAGGTATGGTAATAAAAAAAATTATTTTTATCGCATGAGTTTATAAAAAATTGCAAGAAATTTATAGTCAAATAGAATTATAGTATCTTTATAAATATTCGCATATTATAACTCAGTTTAGATCTATTAAGTTCTCTTGCAAATACGGTAATCAAACATAAAGTACAATTAAGTTATTTTGGCTTAAAATTTTATTTTAAATAATAAAAAACTCTCTGATATTTTATAAATTTTTAATAAGAGTAACTACAGAAGGCAAACTCTTGATACAAAAGCTAAATTGAAATGCACACTTGATATTATTTTTTTTTTTTAAAATGAGCAAAAATTCGAGGAGCATGAATCATTCCCCTGAAATATTAGGCTAAAATCTTATTCTTGAACTAAATCATTCTGGCTGCGGTTTCCTTTGGAGGAAACGGTTCTCTTGTGGTTCCGGAATGGAAGACAGGGAACGATTGAGAGATTCAAATTATCGGGGTGAGGGAGCCGAAAAATTGAACAACGAGAATCGGTTTTGAAAATCAAACCAACAGGAAATTAATAGACTCTTTTTTATTTTTAAATTAATTTTCTAAATATTAATTAATTTAAAAAATAGATTTTATGCTGACATCATTATATGGTCAATGTATATATTGATTCAAGGTTATTTCGATGTTCCGAACGCAACGCCCGTTCACGATCGAGGTCATTTAATTTCGGCCGGCCAAATTGAATAATTTACCAAAATACGCCGCCACTTTCAACCGCCGATATTCGATGCACTCATCCAATTGAGTCAGCCTTGTTTGATAGATTTCGACATTTTGAAGCTAATAACATGATTAATTTTGTGAACGTAGGTCGTTTGACCTATTTCGGCACCTCTACCTCGACGCGCAAGTCGTTGGCGTTCGCTTGCTTTCATCAAGTAGTGCAATATTTATATTCTGACCAATTTTGACATTCTTAACGCGATGATGAAGTCCATTCATAAATCAGAGATCATTTGAGTTGATTTCGGTGACATCCAGTGCGTTTCAACCTCGATTTGCGCGCTACCATTTCCGATTATTCGATATTTGCACAGACTCATCTGAATTGAGTGCGGACAGTCTCATTTGATAGTGTTTGATATTTTGAGGCTAACGAAATAATTAATTTTGTGATCGGATGTCGTTCGGATACCATCGCAGCTTCTCGACTCTATTATGTGTGTCGATACATTAATAGCTCAAGCGCTTAATCGATTAATCATTAGATTTTGCAATATTTATAATTTGATCAATTTCGTTGTTCTGAATGCGACGCCGAAGTCCGTTCATCAAGCGGAGATCGTTTCAACCATTTTCGGTGACATCCAGTGCATTTTGAACCCCGATTTACGCATTTTCGCTTCCGAAGTTCTTTGAATTTGACTTGTGGCTTATCTTGACTTATGCCACACATATAGAGGTCAACACTTTCGTTTCTCCAAATTCAATTTTGCTACTGGTAATATCACTATACCGGTTGTTATGCCCTCCTTCGATGCAGTAAACATGTGATAGAGGAAGACAATTCTCTCCTTTGTTGACCTTCATGCATGCACCATAAGTCAAGTCGAGATCACAGGATGAATTCGACGAATTTCAGATCACAAATCAAAGCTGAAATGCTTAGACATCACTGAATTTGGTAGAAATGATCTCTGATCGATGAACAGACTTCGTCATCACGTTCAGAATGTCGAAATTGATCAGAATATATGTATTGCATAATTTGACAGTCGATCGATCAAGGAGGGTCGCCGAAGCACCTACGTGCATATTAAGGTCGGGAAGATGTGAAGATGCCTGAATGACCTCCATTCGTAAAATTGATCATGTTGTTAGCATCAAAACGTTAAAAATCTATCAAATGAGACTATTCACACTCAATTTAGATATGTATGCATGAATATCGAGCAAATGGATATAACAACATGCAAATCGGAGCTGAAATACACTCGATGACACCGAAAATTAGTTGAAATGACCTCTGATCGACAAACGGACTCCACCATCGTGTTCAAAATGTTGAAATTGTTTAGAATATGCATCTTGCATAATTCAATCAATGAGTCAAGAAGGAGGGGTTGTCGACACGAGTCGAAAGCCACAATGATGCACAAATGATATCTGTCCACAAAATTGATCATGCTGTTAGTATCGAAATATTGAAACTTATCAAATGAGACTATTCGCGCTCAATTCAAATGAGTCTGCGTGAATGTCGAGCGATTGGAAGTGATGACGCGCAAATTTGAACTGAAATTGACCCTAATTCGACGACTTGAAACTAAAGACCTCATCACTAAAATAGACTATCATGCTCGGAACATCGGGATAGCCTAAAATGGATATATATATTGCCCATATAATGATGTCATCCTAAAAATTCAAATTAGGATTTATTTAAACATTTAATAAAAAAAACCTAAATATATATATATATATATATATATCCTAACACCTAACCCTAAGTGAGGAGAAAATATTATGTGGAGTCGACGTAACTTACGCACACCAATCCCATAATGCATTTTTTCCCCATTTTATTTAACTTAAAGAATGATGACCAGTAAAGGGATGGATGCGATACGCTTCCCCTTCCCCGACTTCGGCCTCCTGCTCAAACAAGGGGAGAAGGTCGTTAGAATGTGCAGGAGGAATTTAAAAGAAATATATAGACAGATTTAGAGTTTAGGGTGTATTTTCTTAGGCAAACCGAGCTCAGAAGAGAAATAGAAAATCTCATTTCCTTTTTAAAAAAGAACCATGAAGATGGAGAACGTTGAGAAAATAGCGACCAATTTAGCTGAGGATGTATTAAATAAAAATTCATGTAATATTTCGCATAATTTTTCTGATTTTTAGTGATATTCACAGTTCTAAGAGAATATGTTCATTACATTCCATTAGAAGCAATTTAGATCCTTTGGTTGAATTTTACTTTTATTTTGTATATTTCTCTCACTCTCTCTTGAGGAAGCATTTAGTATCTTTTTCAGTTTATTTTGTCGTTTCTTGAGATTATGTTTAGGGCATTCTAATGGAAGCAATTAGATGATTTCGGGTATTTGTTTTGCTTCTTTACTCTGCACTTCCTGAGGGGGGTAGTTTAGAACCTTCTTTCATTTATTTTGTTTGGTTCTTGAGATTTTGTTCATTACATTCCAATGGAAGTAATTTGACGCTTGGATTTTTGGGTGATTTTTTGCATCGATTCTCTCTATCCTCTGAGGTGTACAAAATATTTAGGGACTTCTTTTTCCAGGTTTATTTTGCCTATTTCTTGAGATTATGTTCATTCATCAAATATGTCACAACCCTATGAAGAGTAAGATACATATAGCCTAATCTTGAGCAAAGTGAATATTATAGGATGTCTATCACTCATCACCAGAAGAAATATTTGGAATAGCCATGAATGACTCAATTGTCTCTTCGATAAAATGACTACTCAAAAATAATACATTTTGCCGTGATGATTCACTCCAACAAGAGGGGCAAAAAAAAGATTATATTTATTGAGTGATAGCTTGTATCAAAATTATCACATCACCAAAATAGTCATATTCTATCTACATGCCATTGCTCCAAAAAAAAGCTTACTAAGCAATGACTCATCAACTTGTACATCCCATGCAAACATCTCATCCTTGCCTTTTCTTAAACAATGTATTATCATCATCATTCGTAATCCTCAATCTTTTCTCTTTTGAATAAAATTGAAAGCATCTCTTTTATGAACCCAATATTCTCTACCGCCAAACTTCCTCGGATAAATGAATGCATCAGTTGCTCTAATTCCATCCTCTATCATTGTCTTCAACACGGACGTCTTCTCATCGCTAATACATCTGTGTGATATGAGAAGATGCAGGTCAGCAGGCTCTACCAAAGAATGATTATAACTTTTTGTATATTTTTTAATCATCCAATTCCCCTCCAAATCAACAGAGAATCTAATCATGGCCGGACAACCAGTTCTTGTATCAACTTTCTGGAATTTTGTTAAGCCATTTAGACTACAGAACTTCTTTCGAAGCATTTGCACATAGAAAATCTTTTGATTTCAATTTGAGTTAATAACTAGTATGGTCCTTTCGAACAAGCCAATTTGATACATAGTAAAGATGCACGCCGTTTCATTTTGAATAGTGGTGCCAAGGAGTTTTCTCAAATTTAGGTCATTAATCATCACGACTTCGTCATCACACTGCTCATTGACCGCATTCATCTAGCCAAACAGCTCCAAAAATATGTGACAGAATACAGATGTAAAATACCACTCAGAAATCATCCAAGCAGCAATCAAATTGCTTCTATTGTAATGTAATGAACATAATCTCAAGAAATAGACAAAATAAACTGGAAAAAAGGTCATAAAAGATTTATACCCTCAAGAGAGGTACAGAGAATACAGATGCCAAAAACTTCCCAGAAACCATCTAAGCAGCTTTTAAATTACTTCCATTGAAATGCCCTAAACATAATCTCAATAAACAGGCAAAATAAACTGGAAAAAAAGGCCCTAAATATTATGTACCCTCAAGAGAGATACAGAGAGTACAGATGCAAAAAAAACCTATAAAAAATAACCAGTCACCCTCCAAACTGCTTATGATGTAATGTAATGAACATATTTACTCCAAGAAGGCCAAAATAAATTAAAAAAAGGCTATAAATGATCTGTACCCTCAAGAGAGATGCAGAGAGTACAGATGCAAAATATCCCCCCAGAAACCATTCAAACAGCCTTCAAATTGCTTCCATTGGAATGCCCTAAACATAAACTCAGGAACCAAGCCAAAGAAATTATGAATAAAGGTCATAAATGATTTGTACTCTCAAGAGATGTACAGAGAATATAGATACAAAAGACCCCACAGAAATCATCTAAATAGCCTCTAAATACTTTCATTGGAATGTAATGAACATAATCTCAAGAACCAGGCAAAATAAACTGGAAAAAGTCAGCCCTAAATGATCTGTACCCTTAAGAGAGGTACAGAGAGTACAGATACAAAATACCCCCCCAGAAACCATCCAAATAGCCTCCAGATTACTTCCATTGGAATGTCCTAACTATAATTACAAGAAGAAGGCAAGATAAACTGAAAAAAGTAGGCCTTAAATGATCTGTACCCTCAAGAGAGGTACATAGAGTACATATGCCAAAAAAACTCCCATAAACCATTCAAACAGCCTCCAAAAGCTTCCATTGGAATGTAATGAACATAATCTCAAGAACCAGGCTAAAGAAACTGGAAAAAAAGCCCTAAATGCTATGTACCCTTGAGAGAGATATAGAGAGTACAAATACAAAATAACCTATAAAAAATAACCAATCTTTCACTAAACGGTGACAAGAACAGAGTAAACCCTAAATTCATTCGTGTTCGGGAATGCATGTGTAAATACCTCATGTAGTCACCTATAATACCTCAATTTTTGATTTGCTATATCACTGAGCGAAGGGAGGACGTGTGCCAATCGAGAGTGGGAGCTAAGCTGAGAAAAAATCCTTCATCGAAAAAAGCCTTAAACTATTCTGTGACTAGGAATGTCGAACGACAGTATCATCTCGTTCTTCTTCTCCCGCTGTTTGAACGAGACAAGCCGGGTTGGGCCAGGAGAAGTGTAAACGACATCGTGAATACGCCATCCCTTTACAGCGCCATCCGTCCAGTTACTGCTCTGTTAAGCGCTAAACGGGGAAAAAAATATTGGACACGCGTCGACCATGGATTGGAGTCCGCACGTAAAGCTACGTGTGACTCTGGATGTAATATTTTCTCCTAAGTGAGACACTCCAATTCATGGCCTCCACTCCAAAATTAAACACCGCAAATCTCGTCCAAAGTTCCATCCCACACTCGGCTACATGAGCGGCACGCACCACCCGTCTCTCGTCCTCCCGCGCCTTCTCGCACAAACCGAGACCAAAATGAGCACCCGTGCCATTCTTGCATAAACCGAGATTGAACAGATCTCCCTCCCGTACCATTCCCACGCTATCCAAATGAACGAGCTTACCCGCCAGCCGTGTGTCCCTCTTGAGCCTGAATCGAGCAGCTAAGGTAGCCTTCTCCATCTCTCCCCAGGTGCAAGCACAAGTCGCTCGTAAAACCAAACAATGACCATCCATCCCTCTCCAACGGATCGAACTGAGCCAACCGTCCTTCCCTAAAGGAACTAAACTGAAGCTCTTCAACGCAAACCTCCGCCCGCTCTGCTCTTGCGTAAAATCTCTACATCGCTAGCAAATATATAAGATGTGTGTGGATGTGCAAAACATAATGTGCTTGATTTTTATGCAAGTACTCGAAGAGTCTATGCACGTATTTTTAGATGAGTAGTTTGGAGAGTTTATGGCTGTGGTGTTGCAAAACACCACCCATGCGCATCTCTTTAGATGGGTGGGCATGCCTAGCTTTTGTAGAAATCTCCCCTGCTAAGGGAGATGCTACTAAAATTTTGTTAAAATATTGGACTTATAAAAGAGACCTAAATTGAATTAATGAACCTATGAACCTCTAAAGATCATACCTAACTTAAAAAATAATAATAATAAATACTATTGAGAGGACTGTTTGAAGTATCATCCATCTCTTTTCATGAGTGCTAAAAAAAATCCTTGTTGGATACATAGCATTAAAAAAGACAAACATATAAAGACAAAAGGTCGCTTCCTATAATGATTAAATTGACATATCTTGCATACACTTAAAGTCAATATTCTATTCAACTTCTTGTATCGAAGGACATGCAAATGAATTGAAAGATTATTATTGAACATATTTTAAGATAATAGCATATTTTAATCCAACTATGTTGTAGCAAAGTATATGGAAGCCAATGAAATTAGTCATGTACATCAAGATAACATCACATATAGATGCATTACATCGATATGTGTGTAAATAATTGGAGGGGATCAAGGCAGGCATGTATCTCGAGGTAGTTTGATGCCTAAATTATTATGCTGATATACATGAAAGCAACTCAGAGCTGCAAATAAATTGAGCATGTATTTCAAAAGAAAGATATACATCCAATGAATTGGGATGACTACCAATAATTTCAAGAATAATATGGCATACATTTTGAAGAAATCATAGACTTCTACTAATTGCTTCGAGATTCATGCGAATAATGAGATAAATCATACATGCATATCACATAATGAAATAGATTTGAGAATAATACTTCAAAGAAGTGTGCATGTGCATTGTAAAATACTTAAATTGACATATCTTGCATACACTTGAAGTCAATATTATGTTCAACTTCTTGTATCGAAGGACATGCAAATGAATTGAAAGATTATTATTTCAGGTATTTCGAGACAACGACATATTTTAATTCAACTATGTTGTAGAAAAGTATATGGAAGCCAATGAAATTAGTCATGTACATCATGATAACATCAGATATAGATGCATTATATCGACATGCATGTAAGTAATTAGAGGGGTCAAGACTGGCACGTATCTCGAGGTAGTTTGATGCCTAAATTATTATGCCGATATACATGCAAGCAACTCAAAGCTACAAATTAATTGAGCATGTATTTTAAGAGAAGGATATACATCCAATGAATTGGGATGACTACCAATAATTTCAAGAATAATATGGCATGCATTTTGAGCAAATCATAGACTTTTACTCATTGCTTTGAGATTCATGCGAATAATGAGATAAATCATACATGCATATCACATAATGAAATAGATTGGAGAATAACTTCAAAGAAGTGTGCAAGTGCTTCGTAGAATGCTTAAATTAACATATCTTGCATACACTTTTAGTCAATATTCTATCCAATTTCTTGTATCGAAGGACATGCAAATGAATTGAAAGATTATTATTACTCGTATTTCGAGACAATGACATATTTTAATTCAACTATGTTGTAGCAAAGTATATGGAAGCCAATGAAATTAGTCATGTACATCAAGAAAACATAACATATAGATGCATTATATTGATATGTGTGTAGATAATTGGAGGGGATCAAAGCTCTCACGTATCTTGAGGTAGTTTGATGCCTAAATTATTACGCTGATATACATGCAAGCAACTTAGAGCTACAAATTAATTGAGTATGGATTTCAAGAGAAGGATATATATCTAATAAATTTGGATGACTACCAATAATTTCAAGAATAATATGACATGCATTTTGAAGAAATCATAGACTTCTACTCATTGCTTTGAGATTCATGCGACTAATGAGATAAATCATACATGCATATCACATAATGAAATAGATTGGAGAATAATACTTCAAAGAAGTGTGCAAGTGCTTCGTAGAATGCTTAAACTAACATATCTTACATACACTTGAAGTCAATATTTTATTCAACTTCTTGTATCGAAGGACATGCAAATGAATTGAAAGATTATTATTCCACGCATTTTGAGACTATGACATATTTTAATTCAACTATGTTGTAGCAAAGTATATGGAAGCTAATGAAATTAGTCATGTACATCAAGATAACATTACATATAGATGCATTATATCGATATGTGTGTAGATAATTGGAGGGGATCAAGGTTGGCACATATCTCAAGGTAATTTGATGCCTAAATTATTACGTTGATATACATGCAAGCAACTCAGAGCTACAAATCAATTAAGCATGTATTTCAAGAGAAGGATATACATCCAATGAATTGCGATGACTACCAATAATTTCAAGAATAATATGGCATGCATTTTGACGAAGTCATAGACTTCTACTCATTGCTTCAAGATTGATGCGAATAATGAGATAAATCTTACATGCATATCAAATAATGAAATATATTCGAGAATAATACTTGAAAGAAGTGTGCAAGTGCTTTGTAGAATGCTTAAATTGACATATCTTACATACACTTGAAGTAAATATTCTATTCAACTTCTTGTATAGAAGGACATGCATATGAATTAAAAGATTATTGTTGCACGTATGTCAAGACAATGACATATTTTAATTCAACTATGTTGTAGCAAAGTATATGGAAGCCAATGAAATTAGTCATGTACATCAAGATAACATCACATATAGATGCATTATATTGATATGTGTGTAGATAATTAGAGGGGATCAAGGATGGAAAGTATCTCGAGGTAGTTTGATGCCTAAATTATTATGTTGATATACATGCAAGCAACTCAGAGCTGCAAATTAATTAAGCATGTATTTCAAGAGAATGATATACATCCAATGAATTTGGATGACTACCAATAATTTTAAGAATAATATGGCATGCATTTTGAAGAAATCATAGACTTCTACTCATTGCTTTGAGATTTATGTGAAAAATGAGATAAATCATGCATGCATATCACATAATGAAATAGATTGGAGAATAATACTTCAAAGAAGTGTGCAAGTGCTTTCAACCGATTTACATATTTAATGTGAAGCATCTTGAGCATAGCCTCATTTGCCTCAGAAAATGTGTAAATTGTATATATTGCATAAAATTCAATAAAATTGAAAATAAATTCAACTGGGCTACTTTATCTATATGGTGAAGTCGTAAGTCCCACTTAATCAATCCAATCCTCCTTGCAAAATAGGAGTTGACATGATTGATTCTAAATCAAATCCTCAATCACCAAGAGGAGAATTTGATTTAACCCTAGTGATGTCTATGTTGATCGTAGAATCTAACCAAAGGGGGTTATTATTATCTAAATTTTCAAAGTATTTATGCTAAATCATCTCAAATCCAAATTCATGAATAGAAGTTATATACCTGATCCTTTGTTAACAAAAGAATAGAGTTAACAAGGTCTACTCTAGTAATGATTGTGCTGATTATAGATTTTAATCGAAGGGGTCCTATCTTAAAAAAATTGAAATTATCAAATTATACTATGAATATTCAAATCATTCACTCCCAAATGATGCCTGAGTTGATTGAAGATATCAACTAGAGAGGTCATCATTATCAAAATATCAGAGATATTAATATTCAATAACTTCAAATTCAAAATTCTCAAAATATTAATCTAAATATGATTCTCTATTATTCAATTAATAGAGTTGATAGGATCTGAAACAACAAGATGAATGATCAATACCCAGTGATGATTGTGTTGATTGTATATTTTAATCGGAGGTGTCCTATCTTGAAAAAAATTAAAATGATTAAATTACAATGGGAATATTCAAATCATTCACTCCACAATGATGGCTGAATTGATTGAAGATATCAACCGGAGAGGTCATCAATATCAAAATATCTGAGATATTTATATTCAAAATTCTCAAATTCAAAATTTTTAAAATATAAATCTAGATCTAATCATCTATTATTAAATTAATAGATTTGAAAGGATCTAAAATAATAAACTAAATGATCAAACAACACATCCACATCGATAATGGTTGTGTTGAATAGATATTTCAACCGGAGGGGATACTACCATCAAAATATGCTTAAAATTTTAAATAAAATTAATGTAAATCAAATATCAATCCAAATGTCGAATCTAATATGTCATCAAGTTATAAATATTTAAATGAAATTCAATATGTAAAAAAAATTAAGCAAAATTCAATTCATCCACCTTCAGCAATCATTTATCGTAGGTGGCAATTTAAGAAAACTCTAGCTTACAAAGGAGCCAAGTTAAACAAGTGTTCTACTATGTTCAGTCTCAATCAATCCCATGCTAGTAAGGACGTGACCCGTGTCCTCTGACAATGTGGTTTGAGCAGTAAGCACCACATATGATGCAGTTACGATCAGAGTTCTCTGATTGAGTAGTTGCCACCAAATGACACCATTATATTACGGTCAAGACTATACCTTGAGATGTGAATCATAGGGTACACCTGATAGGGCAAAAAGCCCTATATCAGCTAAGGTAGACTTAAGATTGTCTTCTTAGACAAACACCACCTTATGTATACAAGAATTACTTGGACGACACAACTCATGACTGCTGATAAGGATCCTTTGGTTAGGTTTGGTCGACTACCTCCTATGACTAAGTAGACTGGGGACTATGACTGCCTGAGATGATGGATCCATGGGATCTAAATCAGGCACATCATCATTCCTCCAACCATCTACTTTAAGTTAAAATGATGAATTTCATAAATTCTAAATTTTAAAACTCCACATGCTGCTACTATACGCTATGCATTTAGTGATGCAATGACTAGCCCTAATCGAAAGTTCTTCCTCAGCATTGAGAGGGGTAATTAACTATAGAGGCTTGCACCAATAGGAAATCTAAAACTAGATCTAAAGTCCTCATAAATGAGGATAGAATCTTTGGGTAGTGTCTTATCTACTATTCATCTACCTTCTGAAAATTAAATCGATAATTAAATCATACTTTCTTCATCGAGAGGTCGGTGGTGAATTTTTGGAGCCCATAGATTTGTGATGACTCCACTAAGGATAAATTTCTCTTTCCATCCTTGGCTAGTCGAATCTAAGCTATACTAATAGAGGAGTATAATTAAAAATTAAAATAAAAAAATCAATTATAAATGAAATTAAATCTAAGACAATAATGCTCTTATGACTAATCTGCCTATTGGCAATATCAGTTAGTTCTATTATATCTTTGTATTATAAAAGTGTGAGGTGATACATCATTTAGAAATTACTAATCCCCATCTTCCATTTGCAAAGATGGGTCTTCAAAGCACACTTTTCATCATGCAACTAGATCGTGGAGCCCATATCCGTCTGGCTAGCACTGTTATCAATTCTCAAGATGTTGGAGCTACTATTCAATTTGATGGTGCAGACTTCCAGCCATCGTCATTACAAATAATCCTCTATCTGAAGCACTTGCATATTATACACACCAATCTTTGCATGGGATGAGGACAGCTGGAATGGTCACTACTGCTACTGAGGTTCCTCAAAAGAGAACATTTATATATGAAAGATTAGGCCATTTTGAGGTGACAGTCATGAAAAGAACCATCACTAGGCAGAAAATTTCAATCATACCTATGAATGCATCCACTCTACCAGTTGAACCATTATCACTAGGAAGGAATGAAGCTGAAGCTTTCTCTTCTACAGAAAAACTAAGTAGAAGGCAAAGAAGGAGAATAAATCCTGAACTATGAGCTCAACAATTGTTGCCTGAATTGCGAGCCATTCGACCAGACTTGATGCCAGAAGCAAGTGTTCCCACTGACAACAAGTTTAAAAATCTTAAGAGGGTGAAAATGAACAGCTCTACTGGTGATATCAAACAATCATTATAGGAGTAGCGACACCCAGCTATAATCCAGCAAAGGAGGCATCCCAAAACTCTATCCTCCAGAGTGCGCAGGTTGCTGAAAGTTGTCAAGGAGAAGGTTCTTATGAAAAAAAATATCAAGGCCCAATTATCAGAGAAAATGAGAAAGCTTCACTAAAAAGGCTACCCTCAGTGGGTAATGCTCATAACTGTTTGAAGCAATTCCTGGGTAGTGAGCATCTTGGTGTGACACTTGAATAGCATGTTCTAGAATCAGCTACCAAAAAGTCTCGGTAGAAAGAAAAATAAATATGAAGGCTAAAGTCTCGAGAAGAAGTAGTGACACATAAGCTTCTTCATCTAGAAGCAAAGCTAACCCAGAGGCAGTTGAGAAAGAGAAATGCTGAACTGTGTGCTCAATATTCATTGTTAAAATAAAAAATTGTACAACCAATCGTGGAACCAAAAGTGAGTGTTCCAACCAATAACAGGTTTGATCGCCTAAGATGGGTAAAGTGGAACAGCTCTATTGGTCAAATCAAGTAGTCCTTTTGGACTTGACAATGTCAGGTTCTAACTTTTCTAGTAAAAAAACTCAAAACTGTATATGCAAGAGTGCATCGAGTCTTCAAAGTTACTAAGAAAAAATCACTGATGAAAAGAAAATATCAAGATCATGTTATCAAGGAGACTAGATTTGCTCCTCCAAGGAGACCTCCTCCTACAACCCCGATAAATTGTCTACTAATTCAAGTCCCACACGGTGAGCATTGAGGTGTGACACTTAGACCATAGGTCCAAGAATCCGCCATCGAAAGGTCTCGACAAAAAATTAAGCAAATTTGTAGGCTAGAGCCTCGAAGTAAAACTATTTTAAAAAAAGATAATGACGTGGCATCTGAACTGTACTCTCACAAAATCCACTCCTTATGCTAAAGTATTTGGTGCTGAAACAATCTTGTTACTTGAAGTTGAATTACTTTAACTTCGAATAGCCATTCAACACAATCATACTTAAAATGACAATGCCCATCTACAGATGGAAGAGCTTAACTCGCTTGACAAAGTTAGGCTCTAAGCTCAACTAAATTTAGAAGTCTACCAAACGAGGATGTCTAATGCATTCGATCATACAGTGCATCCTTAAACTTTTCAAGAAGGAGAAATGGTCCTTATATTGAGAATACAAATTATTCCTCATCGTCATTACATGTGTAAGTTTTGCTTGAAAATTCTCTTATAACGCAAGAATACATTTCCGAAATAAAGTGAACAACCCTTGTCAAACAGGGGGCATTTTTTAAATTTTATGATAAAATGTTAGGCTTTCCCCTATAAGACAGAAGGCCTCCTTTTGTATTTGGGTTGACATCATGCCTAAGGCTGAGATCCCATATACATATTCAAATTATGTATTCAAAGTTAACAAGTCTCAAAGTTCTCCCAACCAAAAAGAGAAATTTTGAAGTCTGTAAATTGCAACAAATCAAGTTGGAAACACATCTTCTTCCATCCATCATCAAATCAAGGGTTCGAGCAAAATACAAATGTCGCAACATTATAGGCTACTCATTGACATATCTTACTCAACATCACAAAGTCCAATAAGTGATCCCCCACCTTGTTAACCTGATGATAAAATCCTCCATCAATTACTTAAGTTCAAGACACAAGTGGGTGCATAAGGTCAGACTCAACACACCCAAATATGGTCGAGTTGCTGACAGGTCTACTTACTCAACATGCCATAAAGTCCACAATAAGAGATCCGCCAACTTTGTTAGTTCAAAGATAGGAGCATCAAAATCTATAAATCCCTCTAACTTGGTGAGTTCAAGTGGCCCAGACTAGGGAGATCATCACTAATGATTGTAAGATCATTTTTTAAAATCTAACAAAAAGATCCTCACTCGAGAAGACATTAAGCCAAGTTTGGTATCAATATCAAATGAGAAATGTCAAATCCTTCAACATGTCTATTAAAGAAAAAAGAAAAGACCGAAGGAAACACTTCTTCAGTAAGTCTAACCAAGCAGAAAGTGAAGGACCAAAGAAGTCATCCCAATGATCGTACGAAGCCAAAGGCTGAACTATGGGAGTCATGTCATCAATATGTCTGTTATGCGTAAAGCATAGGACTGATGACTCTTCACCATTAACCCAAGACAAGAAATGAGGGCTAGGTCACTGGCAGACATCCTTCTATAAGCCCACGAAAGTAGAAAGCTAGGGTAGAAGGTAATTTTGTATCTCCTGACAATCCAGGACTTTCCTGCATCAAATCCATTAATGTACAAAGCTAGAATTGAATGAAATACAAGATACGATTACCCGAGATGAAGTATTCAACAAGTCCGTCAAAGCACCATGCATAAGACCGAAGATGTTTTCATCTCACCAATAAGTCATCAACTCCATCGAGTTCACTAAGGCATGAAGCCAGGATAGGAGGAAAGTACAAATTTTAAATTGTGAGATTGAATCTTCAACAAGTCCATAAAAGCACAAAGCACAAGATAGAAGACATTCTCATCTCACCAATAACTCATCAACTCTATCAAGTCCACTAAGGCACGAAGCTAGAATAGAAGGAAAATATAAATTTCAAATTTTGAGATTGAATTTTCTTCAATTCGACACAAAGCATAGGACCGAGGACACTCTCATCTCGACAATAAATCATCAACTTCTTTAAGTCCACTAAGGCACAAAGATAGGACATGAATAAAAATACAAATTTCAAACTCTCAAGAGGAAGTCTTCGGCAAGTCCGAAAGCACAAAGCATTGGACCAAAGACATTCCAAATTCTCTCAACAATTACTGCGAAAGCCCCCCTGTTAGATAGGGGTAATTTTTATATATTTATCTAAGTTGACATCATATTTTAAGCTGAGATCCTTAGATAGATACATATTATGATTGAAAAACTATATCATGTCTATTTTGGAGCAAAGGAAATCAAACCTTGTAACATATATTTCAATTACCGCAATCTGTTAGAAGAGTCCATTTTTTTGTCAAAATTATTCAATCCCCTCCTATAAAATAGGGGGTTTTCTTGTATATACATTTAGGTTGGCATCGAGTTTTATGGCAAGATCCATGAATATATATTTATAAGTGCCATTATTAAAGTTGCAGGCTCTTGAAAGATAAAAAGAATCTTTTTTTCATGCATGAAAAGACAATCCTAATTTTCAAAATTTTGTCTCCCAAATTTGTAAAATTTCAAAGATCAAGTCAGAAGAACTCCCAATTACAGAAGCTTCAATCAACTAAGTTGAAAAACATAAACCTCTACATCTTCAAGTCTAGGACACAGATGAGTTCTAAAGGTTGAACTCAACAAGCATATAAATGACTGAGTTGTTGATGCTCTCCTTACTCAACAAGCCGCAAGAAAAGGCCACAGTAAAAGAGCCCCCGTTCGTTAGTCTAATAACCAAACCACCAATCCATCAAATCTTAAGTCGAAGACTCAAGTAGGTTCTAAAGGTCAGACTCAACATGCCCACAAATGGCCAAGTCGTTGACGTTCTCCTCACTCAAAAAGCCATAAGAAAAGGCCATAGTGAAAGAGCCCATGCTCTTCAGTCCGATGATGATATATGTTTAATCTCATACCAAATTTAGCTTAATGATTATAAGCAGCTAGAATCCAAGAGATTTTTTTTACTTGATCGATGGACCAAGAAAATCTAAGGAAATAACTCTTAACTAAGAGCTGTCTCAAATCAATCTCTATATTGCATGCAAGGTGATATCTCAATCTATTTTTAAATAGCCTGATCAAGCACCAAGCGTAGATCAAAGTTAATTTTTCTATCAAGTCTGTTAAAGCAGAAAGCAGAGGACTGAGGAAGCAATTCCATAGTTCATGCAGAGCCGATGGCCAAACTAAAGGAATTCTGTGGTGATTCAGTCTGTTAAAGCACGCATTGCTAGACTGATAACTCAATATTATAAACCTAATATAAGTTGGAAGGCTAGGTGATCTATATGCACCCTTCAACGAGTCTGTTAAAATAGCAAGCATAGGACTGAAGACATACGTGCACTTCCTGACAAGTCAATATGGACAAATCAGGTCAATTCTTCAATGAGTTTGTCAAGCTTAAAGCTAAGGCGGAAGGAATTTCAAATCTCAAAACAAATAAACCAATTCTTATCAAGTATGAAGCTAGGGTCGAAGGAAACCTAGATCTACAAAGATACCCAAGAAAGAAATCTTTAACAAACCCATTGAAGCAAAGAGTAGATGGTGGAAGAAGCTCTTTGGTGGAAGAAGCTTTTCAGTGAAGCCATTGAAATTAAAGATGTAGTAATTTGAGATTCAGGGTTGACCTAAAAGGTCAATTAGTTTTCAATAAATATGACTCACTCCATGCACGAGTCATATTTGTTGGGGGGAATTTGTTGACCTCCATGCATGATGCATTAGTCGAGTCGAACTCACAAGACAAACTAGATTAACTTCGGATGTAATGGCACATAAATCAAAGCTGAAATACACTTGATGGCACACAAAATCAATCAAAATGATCTTCAATCAAAGAACAGACTTCTCAATGTCGAGTGATCGGAAGCGACGATGCACAATTTTGAACAGAAATTGACCTCGATTCAACACTGACTTTAACCAAACAGCATCTAATTATGAAATGGACTACAGTATTGCATCCAAAACATCAGGATAGCCTAATATAAATATATATATTGCCCATATAATGATGTCATTACAAAAATTCAAATTATAATTTATTTAAACATTTAATAAATATAAACACACACACACACACACACACACACTATATATATATATATATATATATATATATATATATATATATATATATATATATATATATATATCCTAGCACCTAACCCTAAGTGAGACACTCTGATTCATGACCTCCACTCCAAAATTGAATGCTGCAGATCTCATCTCGAGCTCCATCCTGCACCCGGCCATGCGAGTTGCACGCGCCACCCTTCCTACATGAATTGAGACTGAAACGAGCACCTGCACCATTTCCGCACTGATAGAGACCAAACGGAGCTCCCTCCCGCACCGTTCCCATGCGATCCAAATGACCGAGCTCGCCCGCCGACCGTCTATCCCTCTTGTGCCTGAATCGAGCAACCAAGGCAGCCTTCTCCATCTATTTCCCATCCGTGCAAACTAACCAGCCACATGAGCGGTTCATTCCCATTTATGCAAACCAAATAGCCCCCCGGCCATCCATCCTTCTCTGGTGAACTAAATCGAGCTCCTCCTATCCTCAACCCTCTGTCCGTCCCTCTCCGCCGGCGAACTCTTGCAATAAAAATCTCTGCATCACTAAGAAATATATAAAATGTGTGTGGATGTGCGAAATATATTATGCTTGATTTTTATGTAGGTACTCGATGAGCTTATGCATGTCTTTTTATTTAAGTAGGTTGGAGGATTTACGGTCGCGGTGCTGGAAAATAACACCAATGCATATCTTTTTAAACTGGTGGGCAAGCCTAGCTTTTATAGAAATCTCCCCGGCTAGGTGAAGTGCTGCCGAAATTTTGTCAAAATATTGGACTTATAAAAGAGAACTAATTGAATTAATGAACCTATAAACCTCCAAAGATCATACCTAACTTCAAATAATAATAATAATAACTACTATTAAGAGGAGTGTTTGAAGTGTACTATCATCCATCTCTATTTATGAGTGCTAAAAAAATTACTGTTAGATACATATCATTAATAGAGACAAACATATAAAGATAAAAGGTCGCTTTGTAGAATGCTTAAATTGAAATATCTTGCATACACTTGAAGTCAATATTCTATTCAACTTCTTGTATCGAAGGACATGCAAATGAATTAAAAGATTATTATTGCAAATATTTCGAGAAAATGACATATTTTAATTCAACTATGTTGTAGCAAAGTATATGGAAGCCAATGAAATTAGTCATGTACATTAAGATAACATCACATATGGATGCATTATATCGATATGTGTGTAGATAATTGGAGGGGATCAAGGCTGGCATGTATCTCATGGTAGTTTGATGCCTAAATTATTACGCTGATATACATGCAAGCAACTCAGAGCTGCAAATTAATTGAGCATGTATTTAAGAGAATGATAAATATCCAATGAATTGGGATGACTATTACTAATTTTAAGAATAATATGACATGCATTTTGAAGAAATCATAGACTTCTACTCATTGCTTCAAGTTTCATGTGAATAATGAGATAAATCATACATGCATATCACATAATAAAATAGATTGGAGAATAATACTTCAATGAAGTGTGCAAGTGCTTTCAAGCGATTTACATATTTAATGGGAAGCATCTTGAGCCGAGCCTCATTTTCCTCATAAAATGTGTAAATTGTATAAATTGCATAAAATTCAATAAAATTGAAAATAAATTCAACTCGGCCACTTTATTTATATGGTGAAGTCGTAAGTCCCACTTAATCAATCCAATCCTCCTTGCAAAATAGGAGTTAACATTAATGATTCTAAATCAAATGCTCAATCACTAAGAAGTGAATTTTATTTAACCCCAATGATGGTTGTGTTGATTATAGAATCTAACCAGTGGTGGTTATTATTATCTAAAATTTCAAAGTATTTATGTTAAATCATCTCAAATCTAAATTCATGAATAGAAGTCACATAATTGATCCTTTGTGACAAAAAAATAGAGTTAATAAAGTCTATCGCCATGATGATTGTGCTGATTGTAGATTTCAATCGAAGGGATCCTATAATAAAAAATTGAAATTATCAAATTATAATGTGAATATTCAAAGCATTCACTCCTCAATGATGACTGAGTTAATTGAATATATTAATCGAAGGTCATCATTATCAAAATATCTGTGATATTTAAATTTAATAACCTAAAATTCAAAATTTTCAAAATATAAATCAAGATCTCATCCTCTATTATTAAATTAATAGAGTTGACATGATCTCAAATAGCAAAATGAATGATCAATACCAAGTGATGATTGTTCTAATTATAGATTTCATTCGGAGGGGTCCTATCTTAAAAAATTGAAATTATCAAATTACAATGAGAATACTCAAATCATTCACTCCCCAATGATGGCTGAGTTGATTGAAGATATCAATCAAAAGGGTTATCATTATCAAATTATCTGAGCTATTTATATTTAATAACCTCAAATACAAAATTTTTAAAATAAAATTCTAGATCTGATCCTCTATTATTAAATTAATAGAGTCAACAGGATCAGAAACAGCAAGATGAATGATCAAAACCCTAGTGACTATTGTGCAGATTATAGATTTCAATTGGAGGGGTCTTATCTTAAATTTTTTTTGAAATTATCAAATTACAATGTGAATATTCAAATCATTCACTCCCCAATGATGACTGAGTTGATTGAAGATATCAACCTAAGGGGTCATCATTATCAAACTATTTGAGATATTTATATTCAATAACTTCAAATTCAAAATTCTCAAATTATAAATCTAAATTTGGTCCTCTATTATTAAATCAATAGAGTCGATGGGATCTGAAATAGCAAGATAAATGATCAATACCCCAATGATGGCTGAGTTGATTGAAGATATTAAATTAAACTAAATGAAGCTAAATTTGATCATCTATTATTAAATTAATACACTTGACATGATCTGAAATAATAAACTAAATGATCAAACAATACATCCACCCCAATGATGGTTGTATTGAATAGAGATTTCAACCAAAGGGGATACTACAGTCAAAATATGTTTAAAATTTTTAATAAAATTAATATAAATCAAATATCAATCCAAATGTGGAATCTAATATTTCATCAAGCTATAAATGTTTAAATAAACTTCAATATGTAAAATAAAAACCTAAACAAAAATTTAATTCATCCACCTTCCTTAATTATTTATCATGGGTGGTAAATTAAGAAAACTCTAGCTCACAAAAGATCCAAAGTCAAATCAAGTATTCCACTATGTTCACTCTCAATCAATCTCTTGCTAGTAAGGACGTGACCCATGTCCTCTGACTATATGATTTGGTCAGTAGGCTCCACATATGATGTAGTTACGCCTAGAGTCTTCTGATCGGATGGTTTCCACCAAATGACACTATTATATTATGGTCATGACTATAGCCCACATGCTCCGCTCCCCAATCGCTCTGTATCTTGAGATGTGAATCATAGGGTATACCTAATAGGGCAGAAATCTCTCTGACCATTAAGGTAGACTTAAGATTGTCTCCTCAGACAAACACCACCCCAGGTCTACAAGGATTACTTGAATGACACAACCCATGGCTGCTGATAAGAATCCTTCGATTAGGTTGGGTTGACTACCTCCTCTGACTAAGTAGACTAGGGACCATGATAGCCCGGGATGATGAAATCATGAGATCTAGATCAGGTACGTCATCATTCCTCTAACCATCCGCTTTATGTTAAAATGATGAATTTCATAAATTCTAAATTCTAAAACTCCAGATTCTGCTACTATACGCTATGCATTTAGTGACCTAATGACTAGCCCTAATTGAAAGTTCTCTCTTAGCATTAAGGCTTGTGCATATAGGCAACCTGGAACCAGATCTAAAGTCCTCAAAAAATGAAGGCGGAATCTCTGGGTAGTGTCTTATCTACTATTCATCTGCCTTCAGAAAATTACATCAATAATAAAATCATACTCTCTTCATCGAGAGGTCGGTGGCGAATTTTTGGAGCCCACATCCTTGTCATTGGCTGTTATAATTTAGGATAAAGCTGGTAATGTCAATTGTTCTCTCTCATTTTCCACAAAGAAAATGCATGTTATTGGAATTAATCAAGCATGAACATAGTCAGAAAATAATGGACTAACATCACAAATATTTATATTAATTTTTTTTCATTTTTTGATAAATATATTTGTTGGTTTGATTTATGTCAAAATATTTTCTTTTTTAAATTATATGTTTTGATGTGTCATTATAAATTTCCCTGATAAATATTGTTTTACTCAACCTTTTTATTATATATTATTCTATTTTTATACATTATAAGTCGTAAAAAAATACATAGTTAAAATGGATTGATTTTGTGATAATATCAATACCTGTGGAGATGCTATAAATAAGGATACCTTAATAGTTATATTGTTTCTATAAATAGCATTTGCAAAAGATTTTAATAACACTTCTATCCTGTTTTCACTATTCCAACTTCATCTCCACCTAAAGATTATAACTACCAACACACGAAATTAATGGAAACCCTCCCAGCCTCTTACGATGCGGTCCTCATTGCCAAAAAAGATTTATAAGGAAAAAACTGAACATATGGGAGAGTTGTCAAGAACTCTTTTGCAACATTGAATGCTTCTCTCATCTTTTTCTTCTTCAATGTCATCTTCTTCCTCTTCATCATGGTCAGATCTCCCTCTGGACCTATTATTGAACATCAAAGATAAGTTAAAATTATTGAATTCTTCTCTCATCTTTTTATTTTGGGCTGTTTTATTGTAGAAGGAAATTATCGCCTGACAGTCTGTCCTTAGGGTAATTTCCTTTTTGTCCAGATAATGGATTTTGAGAGCATTTAATGTTTCCATGCATGCGTGGATTTCTGCATCAATAGTGGATTTGGTTGTTGAGAATTTCCCACTTGCGTATGCACATACTCTTTCTGTATTTTTAGGGTCTTCCTTTTTATTTTTCCATTTGCATATTCCTCCCCATCCTTCCATACAGCCATCTGTTTCTAGTACAATGTAAGCTCTTTCAGGAGGTATTTCTAAGTCTGGTAGTTTCTGCACTATGGATTTAATTTTTCTTATTAATTCCCAATCGTGGTTTTTAATTCTTTTGTCGCCATGTGGTGATGTTTTCTGATAAAGTGGTCCTAGCAAGATTCCCAAATTTGGTATGTAAGATCTTGCGTAATTTAGGATACCTAGCCACGATCTCATCCCTTGCTTTTCCTTTAGCTTTTCTTCCGAAAAATCTGCAATTCTTTTAATAATATGCGGCTATAATTTTATTCTTCTATTCCCAATTATAGCTCCCAAGAAGTCTATTTGCGGTACTGTGATTTTCATTTTTGTGGGGGATAGGACTAGTCCTTCATTTTCTACAATTTGCAAGAATTGTTCCAAATGTCCTCGGTGCTCCTCTTCAGTATTACTGAAAATCAGAATATCATCAATATATACGATTAAAAATTTTGAACAGTGGTTAAAGCAATTGTCCATCTTTCTTTAAGGCGTGTTTTAGGCATAACTAGCCATTCGCAGCCTTGAATAATGAATGCATTCAATTGAATCTGGATGCATTGCAACTTGGTAGAACCCACTTTTTAAATCGAATTTTGAATAAATTCGGCTATTACCAATTTTTTTCAGTAAAGTGTTTATACCTGGTAAAGAGTACTGATCTTTATAGGTATTGTCATTAAGAGATTTGTAATTAAATACCATTCGTTCTTTACCTTTGACTTCCTTTCCACTTAGTTCGTCTATTAAAGTTCCTGAATTGACAATCATGGCCATTGTTCTGTGGCGACTTTTGCTAGGTCGTATGACTTTTAGTGTGAAGAGGCCTTCAATGTGCCGTTTAAATTGTTCTTGCATTAACGACGTCACGTGCTTTAGTGGCTTATCCTGGATTGTTAGATCAGGATTAATTATCTCAATTTTACAGGATACCTGATTTTTACTCCAATGCCTTAACGGATCTTCTCCGATATATCCACTGGCTTTTAGTCTTTGCAGGATCCCTCCGAATCTTCGTGTGAATGAATTATGCTCTAATGATTGATGGATCCATTCAGGTTGTAATGAGATGTAGAAATCGTAGTCAATTTCGAGTTCTGGTAACTGCTTGTTTGCAACCTCTAATTCTGTAGAAGTAACAATGGGTGTTATTTCTTTATAAAAAGTCACAATGTTACCTTCGATCCTTATACCTCCATTTAGGCTTCTCAGAAAATTGCAACCTAATAACATTTGAATTCCGTCTTTTGTTTCCATCTCCATGCAATATACCAGTGGGATTTTGAATTTGTGTTCTCCAATAGTCATCGTCCCGTTCTTTATCCTGGTTTCTGCTTTTGTGACAGAGTTGACTCCATGGAATAATATTTCATAGTTTAACTTTTCTTGAGCCTTTTCTGGTATGTCGCTGGTGTTTACACAGCATGCCGTAGCTCCAGTGTCTATGATTGCTTGAATGCGGAATTCTGGGACATCTGGTATATTAAAGAAAATAATTAAGTTATATAAGCGATTTATAACTTTTCTGGGCGCTTTTTCTGCTTGCTCTTTGACAATTTCATTAAGAATTCTGATCTCAGAGCATTCTTCAGCTTCTTCATCTTCTATGATGGGTCTTTTTCCTTTATCTGTTGGCAAGAATTCGCTTCTGTCTTCTTCTAGCTGTTTCTTTAGAACATCTTGTATGTGCTGCCTTAACCGTTTGTTTTCTTCGGTGAGATGATCTAAATATTTGACTAATTCATGGATCAAAGCATCTTTAGATTGATAAGTTTGCAGTGTTAAGTCTTTTTGTATTTCGATTTCTAAATAAAATTTGGCGCACATTGGACACGCCGATATCTTACATAATGTGCAGTGGATCCTCATGCCAATATTGGTGATGATTGCACAATGCGTACATTTTGAATATGGACCTTGGATGGGTTTGTTGTGTTCCCAGTTGTGAACACATTTTTCTTGTAATTCAGAAAGTTGTATTGCGTACCTCCATCCCAAGTCTTTTGTAGTTACCATGAATCCGTATTCTTCAGGCGGGAGATCTTCGAGTGCTTGCCTTATGTGGATCATTGTATTGGCTCCTTCCCCTTCTGATATGCTGCAAATCGCGTCGGATGGATCTTCGTTTAGGTCTACGGAGAGTACGTCATAGTCTTCTGGTAGATCAAGATCCTTTAGTATGGCTGCTCTAGCCATATTTCCTCTTTTGTTTTTACATTCTCGGGCGAAATGCCCTTCTTCTCCACATATGTAGCATTTACATTTTGAAGAACGAGTTTTATTTTTATTTTTGATCACTCTTATATGAGTGTCATGAGGCTTACCTTTATAATTCTTTGATTTTCTGAGACCGTATTTTCTTGTATTATTATAATACCCTGGTATGGGTATTTTTCGACATATAGAAAGATCTTTGATACCTCTTTGGATCGCAGCCTTTTTGCACAGTTCTGCTAGGTATTGATAGGTGAACCTTATTCTGGGCAGCACACCGATCGTGCATCTTGAGTATTTAGCTTTGAAAGCTGCTTCGATCTCATCTCCAAGAATAGCTGGCATTTTTCTGAAAAATTTATCAGATAATTCAGAATTGATATACATCCTACCAGATTTTGCTGCCAGAGTCTTGTAATCATTCATATAATTAAACATGTTCTTAATCTGGTCACAGCTTAGTCTTTCTAAGTCCTGGTACGCTCTGTTTTGTTCTTCCGTGGATCCTTGGTATGGATCTTCTAAAAGGATGATGCGCCTTATTTGTGATAACACGTTCTGAGGGTCATCAACGATATTGACTAACCTCTCATATTCTTCTTCACAGGCCATCCTCCATTGGATCCAAATCTTTTTCTCATCTTCTCCAAGCAGATTTTCAATAAATAGCACTTTTGACTTATTGTCAGCAAATTGTTTGTCATTGAGTAAATTCAGGGTAATTGATTCCCATCTGGAAATCACATCATCGTATAGAGAGAAGTCTTCTGGTAAGACTAGTAGGACACCTTGATTTGAAAATGCGGATGGCAGATTCCACATGTTTCGGCCGTATGATTTCTTAAAATCTGAACTCTGAGGTCTATAGTTTTGGTAGTATGTGGGAGGTGGAGTATAACCATGGGAGGTGGAAGATGTTGCCGGTGGGTACATAACCGGGCCCATAACAGGTTCATTAGGTGGTAGGTAAGAAGACGTAACAGAAGTATATAGGTGATCAGCTTTATCTGCCATTCATTTTAGTTTAGGATAGTCAAGTTCGGCTAACTGATCATTTATGGTGAAACAGGTATTAGTTGAGGAGAATTCAGTTTCTGGATGGGTAGGTTCAAGTTCAAGGGTAGGTTCAGGTTCAAGGTTGGGGTATGACATTTCCCCACCACCTTCCGGGGAAGCTGGTAAAGCTTCTTGAAGATGATTATTAAGGTATAGGAATAAGGAGAAATCATCATCTTCGTCTTCCTCAGTGTCATAGGTATCCCAAATTGGTTCATCAGAAAAGGCCATTAAGGCAAATTGGTCATCTTCTTGAGTAGTGATGGTTTGGGGAGTATGAGGAGTATAGGCAGAGAAAGATAGACGGATTGAACCGTCGATGCGTTGGTGAGTTAGGAGAGATTGAGGTACCTGGAGTACTGGTGTCTCGGATGGTCGTAGATTCCACGAACTTCCTTGTAATTCTGTAATAGAGTGGCGTCTGCCAGGTAGAGCTGAGATGCCGTGTGATGCAAGGTAGTTTGCTACTCCCGAAATATTATAACGAAACCCAGTGTGGCTGGTATTCGTTAATCTTGCGACCAAAGCTCTGGTAATGAGGAGGTTAGATTCACCTCCTTGCCAATCTTCATAGCCATGCGTTAAAATAACCAGCTCTATATGGTTCATGAAATCTTGTATGGAAAGCATAAGATCTGGTGCAATATATACTAGTTGCGTTCCAGCAGATAAGTCGATTTCCATGGTCCCAATAATAGAGACGTCTGAACGCCATCTGGTGTCTCTTAGGACAATTAATGCTGTGGTCCCTGCGTCTCGTCGGTGTAAAGCGTGAATACGGACCATTATTAATCCAAGGTGGATATGCTGCATCCCTTCTTGGATCAATCTTTGATAAGATTGCTGTCGGATGAAAGGTAGATTTATTTGATTATTACAAATAATATTCGCTCTTCGTAATAGTGTCGATAGACGCATGGCGACCGCCCCATCCGCCTTCGCATGTTTCGTGGGCACTAGGTTAGCTCGTCGTTGTTGGGAGATCTGTAGCTCAGCATCGGGTTGGAGTTGGCTCTCCAATGTGGGCTGATATCGTTGCCGATGAGGTAATCATCGCTGTAGTTCATAGGCAAGTCTTGATCTCAACCTGTAGCCTCAGATTTGATCTTCTACTGGATTGGATGTAGAAGAATCTGGATTTCGAAAAGAGGCTGATGATAGACGAGTTGTTTGGGTTGCAGACGGGGCTGCCATTCTTGTTAGGAGCAAGGTGACTTTTGTTTTTCTTTTAGGAATATTTCCTTAGGATTTTGAAAAACAAAGAATTTCTTAGTAGACGCTTTTGGTGGTGAAGGTTTTCCGAGAGAAAGGTTTTGGAGTTGGTCTTGCGAGTGCTATTGAGACTCAACACTTTCTCACGCAAGCTTAAAAGTGCATTGATTAGATCCGCATCGCTCTTCCAATCACGACCTTTTCAATGGTGACAAGGAGAAGTTGAAAGATTGTATTATTTTGTTTGATTATGGTACTGAAAGAGGTGGCACTATTAATACAAGTCTCAGTAGGGTTTATAAATCCACAAGGAGGGGGATCAATAGATTCAGTAGTTTTAAGAGCAGTTTTATAATCAGAACTTATAGAGGATAATTTCCAATCACTCATGAAATCAAAGAGTTGCAAAGATAAGAGAAGAGTATGTCCTGAGTTTGATTGATCTGATGAAAAATAATTCCAGATAGAGTCGTTGATATAAGCAGATAAGTTCCTATGCTACCCTAATCAGTCCTTTTCACCTGCAGACTGCGCCTACTATTCTCGGCGATCTCAAAGTCTCCCGGGTTACTGGCTGAAAGATTAGGACACAGCGTCTTATCGTGTTAATATCAAAGAAACTACCAAGAGGATATTAACATCAGAAAAGATCTCGCTCAAAACATACAGAGATTTTAGCCCAACATGGCTCTGATACCAAAAGGAAGGAAGATTTTACAGATCGTTGGCTTGGGGTCACAGAGAACTTTTGCCAAAAATAAAACACAAATGCGAAATATATTAAGAAACTGAAGACTTACAGGACAAATTCGGAAACAGACTCTGGAATATCTTAAGACTAAGAGAAGAAAACTTCAACTTCTGGGGTTGTGTGTTTTCAACTCATGCATACACACCTATTTATAATAAGAAAGCTGGCTCCTGGTTTCCAAAAACCATTAGCTAGCCCGTGGTTTTTAGCCCACGGTATTGCAAAAGTTGGTTGAGCCTGTGCCAACGTACAATAATTCGAGCTTTAATAGCTGGCGCACCATGTGCGTTAGTACAATAATTCTTAAAGTAAAATAAAGTTCTGGCAGATAACGTGCTAAAGAGATGTTGGAGGGGCCCACTATGCTCCACATTTATACGTGGTCATTTAGTGCTTTAGTAGTAAGGCTGAAAAGTTGTTGAATTATTTGGTTCAGTCTTGTCTCGTTGTCGAATAATTGTGGGTAGAGGTCTTTGTAGGAATTGCTTTTTCTTCCTGACAGTCTTCGGCCCCAGCTGATGATGCATTGATCTCTTCTCCTTCAGATCACTCTGCTCCTAATGGCATTCTACCATGCCTGGCCCCAGCACTCGTCCAAGCTACATGGTATACTTCCACAACGATGACAACGTTATCCACTTAAAAAAAAGACAATGATATTAGCCACGTCTGCATTTCCTTGCCATTTTCTTCTCAATTTTCTCCCATCTATTTTGAATGTTGTTCCAATGGATGGCTCATCTTCTCAACTCATAATCGATAAAATTTTTAAAATAAGTATAGTTATGTAATAGTAACTTAATTATCTTAAAAAAATTTAGATATAGGTATAGTCACCCATTTAAGGGGCGACTAATTTACCACGAAGGCTTCGATGTGGTAGGGCAGCACCAACGTGTAATTGGAGCTAGTCACCCATTTATCGTGCGATTAGCTCTGTAACAACGGGCGACTAGCTTAGGTTATGAAAAGGTGTCGATCGACCCCATTCGCGTGAGCCATTCCGCATCTAATTTCGTCCATCTGAGTAACCAAGCGGCATTCCCTTTGTCCGATTTCATGTGAGGCATTCCCACCCTTAGCTGACACTCTAACTGTCTTTCCCACCCTCCACCAAAGCTCCGACCGCCGGTCATTTTTGGACAACCAAGCTCCCTTGGCCAACAGTAGTCCACAAACCCTTCCTAAGCCTATTTCCATGTCCGACAACTGCATCCCTCTCTTCTGGAAGCCTTCATCTTCGTGGGATAGCCCAAGGAACCCAATATTGGCTTTCAATGATGCTTACAGGGGCTTCGTTTCTTTTAGTGAAGCTTTCGATAATGCTTTCGGTGGCTCAATTTCTTTTAGGAGAGTTTCCGGAGGCTATTTCTTTGGTTCGCAATGCACATTAACGTTGATCTTCATAAATGCACTGTAAGTCTCTACTTTTTTTAATTTGTAATTAATTTGGTTACATTGTTATAATTTGGTTTATGATTTATTTTAGGGATTGAGCTTGTGGTTCAGAGATTTGTATTGTAATTTTATGTGATCACGTCATTAAAAAGTGCAAACATTTACGATATGTCGGGTCTATTGTTCTAAATGACTGTAAACTAATTTGGGATGATATTAGTAGGATTCAAGTCGGATGGTTGAAGTGAATGAATGCATTAGTCTTATTGCATTCAAAAAAATTCCACTACAATAGCATTTGGCCTATTGCTTAGGTGGATGATTGGCTTAGGTCTTATAGATAAAATGCAGAATGAATATATTTATGAAAATATTTGTTTGTACAAGCTATTTTTAAATTTACATAATCCTAATGTGGTTGGTTATATTTTAAATATTTAATTTTCCTAAACTCATCTTGTCAAGAATGAGTAGAGAGTTGGTTTCGTTAATCTTATTCTACGAAAGCAAACTAAGTGTCGATGACTAGTTCATTCAAAGTTATATGAGTGACCAAAATCATCCAATTAAGGTTCTGAGACACAACACCTTATTGGATTTGAAACTAAAAATTATGAGATCACTGCACATTGATTTAGAGCATCACACAATTAGTCTGACATGCCGCTATCCGGTGGCTAATGGATTTATAGCGTATGTTATTTCTGATGATGAAATTTGTGATGTTGCACAGGATGAAGCTTCTTGTCAGACATTAGTGCTGTATGTGGGAGTCGAAAATGCTAATATTGCATTCATATCAACTGATTCGGTATTCAGGCCAGTCGATATACCATCGACCCATACACAGGATTTCATCACACCTGCTCCTTTGATGATATAGAACAACTTTGATGAAATGATTCTCAGGTAATACCTTGCTTATCATTCCCAACTTACATTATTAATTTTTCATGGTGATGTGTGTCATGTTACTGATGTTTGTCATGAAATTATAGATCTAGCAATAGTATTATTTATCAATCAGATGAACCATATGTGTCTCAGAGTTCTGCAAGTGATGATGTGTACGAGACTATGAGCAGTGGCTCAAGTAGTGACTCTGAGTAGGGTATCAGTGATGATGATTATGCACCTGGAGTAGAAGTTATTATTTATATTGTTGCTAGTTAGGATCTATTAAAGAACCATTCATTCTGGAATATTGAGAGTGAATGTGAAATATTTAATAATAATGAGTATGTCTAGATGTGTCAAATCAATAGAGAATGGGACAACGATATTACTTCAATGGTCCATCTGATGAAAATGTCCTAACAGATGATGTTGAAATCCCAGGTGATCTTGTTGAAGGAATGTGTTTCACAAGTAAAAAGTTCCTTCAATAAAAGGTGATCTTGTTGAAGGAATGTGTTTCACAAGAGAATGTGATCTTGTTGAAGGATGTTGAAAGGAAAGCTAGACGTTTCCCAGAACTGGTCAACATCAACCCTAGCGAGCTGCAGGTGTTTGATAGGTCAAGCCGATCATTTAGAGTTGATTTATCAGATACTGGTCAGTGTAGTTGTAGTTGTAATAAGACAATTATATATCATTTGTCATGCCCTCTTGCTATTATCACATTGGGCTGCAGAAGATTAAATCACCTGTCGGGTGTTTCAAACTATTACACTTTCCAGTTGTATACATTCACATATTCAGCTGAGTTTCATACATTGCTTGACCACTCTGACTAGCCAGCTTATAGTGCTAAGGAAGGTATTATCGAATTGTTGCCACCTAATTTTTGTAGAAGGTCAGGTTGACCACGCAACAGTAGGTTCAAAAATACAATAGATGAAAATAGAGCTAGTAGTAACAAAGCCTGCAATCTATGTAATACAGTTGGCCACTACAAGTCATCGTGCCCATATAATGTCAATATTAGAAGATATGGTGTACTTACAACAGCTACACATTTATATGTACTATGATACTTATTAGAATTTTAGGTAGGTTGCAGTACTCTTTTTTAGCTTACTTTATGCTACAATTTTTCATTTAAAATTTATAATTACCATCAGGTGCACATTGTCGCTTGGGAGAGATGGAGGGATTACGTAGTCAAGGGTTTGGATGAAGATGACGACAAACTGATGACTAATAATCAGTGCATGTGCTGGTTCAGATCTTAGACAGCCTCTCTATTTACTAGCCACCTCGACAGATCCTCCCACTACTTACTATCCCAAAGCACCTATAGAGCGCATATATGTAAGTATTAACATAAGTATTCTATTAATTTCAATATACCTACTTGAGGCTAATTTCAAATGTTATTTTTTCATGCAGTTAGAGCACATCTTGGCAACGTAGAACATCTTTCAGCTGTACTTCAGTCGTACAGATGAGCATTAGTTATAAGGAGTTGTAAATAGGTACAAGGTGTTAGCAGAGACTTGAGATTGTGGGTACATATCGACGATCCACATTACGGAGCCTACAAAAGATGTCCCACATCATGACTGGGCGTCAGGCCATCTACATATGCTGATCTAGGTCTTTCTACGAACCAGCCTACCTATGATTCACAACTATCTTTCTTTCTATCACAAAACTATCCTACGCAGACTTCTGAAGATCTTGCATTAGAGGGCCACCATCAGTTGCATGATCATCCACCACATGCGCTTGATCAGTATACACCTGGGAGTGGTGCGATTCCATGAAGATGACAGAGGCATTAGCTATTTCGGATAGTGTGGCCAGTGTGTCTATAGTACATTTATTTATTTATGTTTTATTTTTCTTTTTTTATTGTGCTATAATAAATGTTTCATTTCTCTATATAGTATATGTGAACTTTATTATATTGCACTATTTTGATAATCCTCTATGTGTTTGGACAAAAGCAATAACTCTAGTATACATATCCTTATGACTTGAATATGCTAAATATTAACTCCTCTCTTTTCAACTCTCCAAAAAACTTCTCATGGAACTTTATCATATGCTTTCCCTAAATCAACAAATATCATATTTTGATCCTCCTTCCTCCATCTATACTATTCAATCAAACCTCTTAACAAATGTATTACATATATAGTTAGAACATACATAATATAAAGCAAAAAAGTAATGGATTAAACCTAATCCTTGATGTAATCCAATTGAAATAGAAAAATATATTATTAATCCTCTATGTGTTTGGACACAAGTAACTCCAGTTTGCATACCCTTAATGACTAGAATATGCTCAATATTAACTCTTCTCTTTATTACAACTGTTCAAAAAACTTCTCTTGGAACTTTATCACAATGGTTACTCTAAATAAACAAATACCATGTAAATCCTCTATACTTCTCCCTAAACCTCTTCACAATAAACCAAAATTTTTTAAAAAAATTCATCCAGAGCTAGTTGCCCTTTTAATAGGCAACTAGCCTGCAGACGTTACAGAGCTAGTCACCCATTAACTGGGTGACTAGTCTGCAGACGTTACATAGCTTATCACCCATTGACTGGGCGACTAGCTCCCTTTTCAAATGCCCCGAGTGCTTAGCCACATCGGAGCCTACGTGGCAAGCTAGTCACCTGTTAAATGGGCGACTATACCTATATCTAATTTATTTTTAAATACTTAAATTACTAATTATGTTTTAAACCATACTTATTTTAGAAATTTGCCCCTCATAATAATGAGACTCTTTATCTCTTTGATCCCATATCAAACGATAAAATCAAATTTCCCCGACTATCCCCAAAGCTATTCCACCGTCATAAAAAGTTAGAACCAAGTGTTAAGAATTCGACTAGGTTATTCATCAGAGAGGATATCATCTCTTCGTGCTCTGTCGACGGCATTGCAGTGGCTGGTGTTCTTAGGTTATCCAATGATGGCGATACCCTAAAGCTATTCCACCATCGTAAAAAGTTAGAACCTTCATCTCATCTCTCCTCTTCCATTAAGTGGTGGTGTTCTTAGGTTATCCAATGATGGCGATACCCTAAAAAGGAATTTAGTGTTTTGTAGGTATGGTAATGGCCAAAGGTGGAGACTTTTGATGGAAGGATGTAATGACATAGTTAATATCGCTTTCGCTAGTGATGGATAATTTTATGCCATTAGGTGTGATTGGGATCTCTACATGCTCAAAGAATGGGCTCCCACGATCAGAGTAAAAAATTTTAAATATCTTAGTGCCCGATCGAAAGAATGATCCTACCAACGAACAATCAACCCCCTTTTAGCATGATACAATTTGTTGAACTTGTGCAACTCATAAATTGAGGCGCAAATCTCATCTTAACTAAATTCAAGACTTCTAATAGATGAAAGTCTTTAGTTTAATTAAAGTTTAGCAACTCATAAATTGAGTCATAAGCCTCATCATAATTTAATTTGAGTTTTCTAATACATGTATGCCTCATCCTAACAAAATTTTGATAACTCATAAATTAAGTCATACACTCTATTTTAACCAAGTGTGGGCAGCTTATAAATTGATCCATTAGCTCTATCTTAGTTAAATCCGAGTGTTATGAATATTAGCTCAAACTAACATAGTACTTGTGCTTGCATTCATACTAACAAGCTCTCTAAATCAATTAAATTCTAAAATTAAGAAAATATAATAGATTAAAGGGAATTTTATGTGCATAACACATAAAGATTATATAGTTAATTATTTAGCACCTAAAATTTGATTTTTATAAATATAACATTTTTCTATGTATAAAAAGATGTATTTTTCTTTAAAAAATTAAGGATGGTGATATTTTTAATGTAATATCAAAATTTAATGTGCTATTTATGTAAATATAACTAGATATATAAATATATAAGAATTATGTGCTATGTATGTAAAACCCCTAAACTAAAAGGAGACAAATATGACGACTAATTAAGTTTAGTAGACATTATGACATATCATCTTCTAGTATTGGACTCCAACCAAAAAACTTTTGATTGCTTTAAGTTTATCTCATCATTTATTTTGTTTAAATCATTAATTTATTAAAAGAGCAATTTAATGATTCTGAATTTCTTTTTATAGGTTATGATTTAAATATTATATTGAGATCCATATTAAATTGAATATATATATATATATATATATATATATATATATGTATACCACACATGACCTAGTTTCTTAGGGAGTAAGTTTAGGCTCTTAGCTTTCTTTCCTAAATATAATAGCCCAGCTATCTTGCACTTGCATAAGACTAGCCTACATGATTTGAAATCGCTTAGATGGTATTAGCTGGCAATTTTTTCCAACGGGAAGTAAGTCCAGAAGAGTCAAGATAGGTTTATTTTCTCAAATGAGAAAAAGAACTAAAATTAGACTAGATCAAGTTTCTGACTTATGATAGAAGCATTTTTAGACTTAGGTCCTGGAGCATCTTATTGGAATAAGTCTTCAACTCCTAGGCATTTCAACAGTCTTGTACTGTCAGAACCTAAGCTCTAGATTTCTAATAATATATATATATATATATATATATATATATATATATATATATATATATATATATATATATATATATATATATCAATTCCTTGAATTGATGACCGGTTAGTTTGAGTTTGGTTCAGTGAGTCGACTCACTAAGTGGTCCAACCCTACGAGTTAAGATAATTGGGGTTTACAGGCCCCCAACTGCTTGGATTAGCGTCTTTGTGCTTGGCTGTTAGATCTACTCACTTGGATTGAGTTTCTCTTGAGCCGATTCTTGAACCGTCGGATTGATTTTGTTTCTTATCTGCCCTTGGTTTTGATCTTTGATCAAACGGTTCTTGATTCCTAAGGGGATTAGTAGATTACACGTGCTGCCTTCTACGTGATTTGATCCTTGGATTAGATCTGAGCCTTTGATAGTGGTTTAGGTGTCTGTTTCTTGGCCGTAGGATGAATCTACGGGGAGAAGCTATCTTTAATCTGCCTTTTGTTTTGTTCCTTCGACTATTCGAGCCGTCGACACTCCTGAGAGGGGTGAGAGCTGAGAGCAGAGGAAAAGGGAAACCCTGAGGTTTCTGATCGACGAAGATGGCAGTTTTCGGCGCGATAACCAGGAGAAAAAGTGGAGCCAAAGGAAGAGAAGAAGAAGAATTTGAAGATGATAAGTTTTTATAAAACTATTGATTACCTCTTTTGTCTATTTATCCTCTATTTATACTATTTGTCTAACCTATCTCTAAGCCATCTTTACATGAATAACTACTTTATGTTACAATGGATCGTTTATTCACCCTGTCTTACTTCTGTCTCTCTGGAAAAGTAGTTGGTTTAGTCATCGATCTTCTTGATTTCCTGATAGAGCTTGTTGTTTCATCCATTCTGTTACAAAATAACAGAAAGCTATTATTTTGTTATTTTATCTCTTGATTTCTTGATTTGATTCTAAATTGCTATTTATAAGCTTTGAGGGTTTTCCGAGCTAAATTCTTTTATTGATAACCTTTGGATCTTCCCGATTTCGATATCGAGCACTGTTTCTCTTCTTTTGGCGTTATAACGTTTCGGAATTTGCCTTCAGCTCGATACTGGCTCGGTTGGTTTAGTTTAAGCCCTTCTGGCTTTGCTTTTGTTGGTCTTTCTGTGATGTTTAATTTGATATTATTATTGTTGTTGTAGTTGATATCATCCCATCTGTTATTTGTTGTTTCTAGCATGCTATACTGGATTAGTTCTGGAAGTCCTTTGCTTCTTATTATCTAGCTTTTGTTATTATTAATTTTCTGTAGGGAACTTGTATTTTAGCCTTCAATTGAGTTGTATTCTGTAATTTTCTTTTTGTACTATAGTTTTTCTGTTGTAAATGATGGATGTATGTTATAATTTGGCAATTAGAGGATTTTGAGTCATATCATTACTCCCCTCCTCACACTGACCTTGTCCCCAAGGTCAACTTCTGGAGATGCTTTCTGTATTTCTTTATTTGACATCCAAGAAGCATCTTTGGCTAAAAATCCTTCCCATTATTTTAAGGTTTCTTTAATTTGTTGATCTCCCTGCATTACTGTTCTATGATCGAAAATTATAACAGGCTTAACTAATATTTGCCCATCTCTGAACTAAGTTGGTAATTCTGCTGGGTTTAGTGTAGAATCTTGTCTGTATTGTTTAAGTCTTGGATTGAAGCTCTCTTCTATGTTTATCGGCCATTTTTTTCATGTTGTTTTTGAGCTTCCTGTAATTGATATGGGTCTGTCCAATCTATCTGAAGATGATTCCTCATTTGTATGTGGCTGTATTATATGGTACTGCTCTATTTGTCCATCTATTTGAGGCTGGAAAGGATTGTTGTGCCAACTGATTTATTACTATGGACTATCTTATTCTATGTAATTGGGCTATATCTGACATAAAATCTAAGCTATGTGTGTGGTTATAACTATTTGGAATGTTTATAATTATACAACCTCTATGTCATCTATCTTAGCCTGGATTGAATGGCTGATATTTTAAGCTTGATTCTAATGCATCTTCTTGTATCCACTGAATTTCTGGTTGAGTATCTTGCTGTAGTTGATACTCTTGGTCATCATTGACCATCATTAAGGCAAATAATTTGGATTGACATAGATGTCTTCTATGATATTTTTCATTACAGTTGAAGCATAAGCCTTTTCTTTTTGTCTTCCAATTTTGCTGATGTTAATGTTTGAATTGGAATCTGTGATTTGTTCTGATTGTTGTTGGTATTATTTGACATGACTGATGAAGGAAGTAGTGGTGGTTGTTATTTCATTGCTATAGGGGAAGTAAATTTTGAGGTTCTTACTGCATAAATCTCATCTGCTAATCTTTCTTCCATTAATTTGGCTAATTGAAATGCTTGTTGCAGTGAATTTGGCTGTAATGCCCTAACTTCTCTTTTAATATCATGCCTTAAGCCAGATTCAAAATAGCTTTGTAAGAAATCAAGAGGAATTCCTGAAATCTGATTTGCTAAATCTTCAAATTCATTGTAAAATTCTTGTACTGTGGATTTCTGTTGAAGTTTGGCTAATTCACCCCTTAAATCTCTATAAAGGGAAGATCCAAACCTCTGAATGACTTGATCCTTGAATTGGTGCCATGAATGCAACTGTTTATTCATATGCATCCATTGGTACCAACTGAGTGCAGGGCCATCCATATAAACTGAAGCTATTATGAACTTCTGATCTTCAGATAGATTATAATATTAGAAAAATTGATCTACCTTAAACAACCAACCCCTTGGGTTTTCACCATTAAATCTTGGCATGTTAACCTTAACTGGTCTAGCATTTTGTATTTGAGGTATAGTAGAATGATTAAATTCTGTTGGGTATGAGTTACATAACTGTGATTGTTGCTTATCTTGAGAAGATTTATCAAATTTCTCCTCTATAGCCGACAATCTTCTTGAAACTTCATTCAGTATTAGAGTGATTGATGTCATTTGCTCATCATTTTTATTTAGTCTTCCCGCACATTCTTTCAGAGTTTTTGCTGTGTGTCTTGTTCCTTCTACC
This sequence comes from Cymbidium sinense, assembly GCA_021442155.1. Classification (NCBI taxonomy): domain Eukaryota; kingdom Viridiplantae; phylum Streptophyta; class Magnoliopsida; order Asparagales; family Orchidaceae; genus Cymbidium; species Cymbidium sinense. The sequence goes on along the minus strand of CM038219.1, from coordinate 156,262,571 downwards.
ATTTTTGTATGATGTCATCAACGAGAGCACCAATGTTATGGTTCAAATTCCTTGAATTGAGTCTGATCCGGTTAGGCTTGAGTTTGGTTCAGTGAGTCGACTCACTGAGTGGTTTGAACCTGGCTGAGTTAACATAATTGGGTGGTTTAACGGGTGCGTCCTGAACCGTTGGATTAGCGTCTTTGTGCTTGGCCGTTGGATCTAATCACTTGGATTGAGTTTCTCTTGAGCCGATGCTTGAACCGTCGGATTGATTTGGTTTCTTATCTGCCCTTGGTTTTGATCTTTGATCAAACGGTTCTTGATTCCTAAGAGGATTAGTGGATTACACGTGCTACCTTCTGCACGGTTTGATCCTTGGATTAAATTTGAGCCTTTGATAGTGGTTTAGGTGTCTGTTTCTTAGCCATAGGATGAATCTTCGGAGAGAAGCTATCTCTAATCTGCCTTTTGTTTCGTTCCTTCGACTATTCGAGCCAACGCTCGAGAGAGAGCGAGGAGGAAAAGGGAAACCCCGGGTTTCGGCTAAGATGGCGCTTTTGGTGCGATAACCAGGAGAAAAAGTGGAGCCAGAGGAAGAGAAGAAGAAGAAGAATTTGAAGAAGATAAGTTTTTATAAAACTGTTGATTACCTCTGTTTGTCTGTTTATCCTCTATTTATACTATTTTTCTAACCTATCTCTAAGCCTTCTTTACATGAATAACTACTTTCGGTTACAATGGATCGTTTATTCACCCTGTCTTACTTCTGTCTCTCTGGAAAAGTAGTTGGTTTAGTCGTCGATCTTCTTGATTTCCTGATAGAGCTTGTTGTTTCATCCATTCTGTTACAAAATAACATAAAGCTATTATTTTGTTATTTTATCTCTTGATTTCTTGATTTTGATTCTAAATTCTGTTATTTATAACTGCTGCAGGGTTTTTCTGGAACTAAATTCTTTTATTGATAACTGCTGGATCTTCCTGATTTCTGATATCGAGCATCTGTTCTTCTGTTCTTTTGGCAGTTATTAATGTTCTGAAATTTGCTTTCAGCTCACTCGGATATGGCGTTAGTTTAGTTTCCGCCTTGCTTGTTGGTCTTTACGTGATGTTTAATTTGATATTATTATTTTGTTGTAGTTGATATCATCCCATCTCTATTTGTTGTTGCTAGCATGCTATACTTGGATTAGTTAAGTCCTTTGCTTCTTAATATCTAGCTGTTATTAATTTTCTATGGGAACTTGTATTTTAGCCTTCAATTGAGTTGTATTCTGTAATTTTCTTTTTGTACAATAGTTCTTCTGTTGTAAATGATGGATGTATGTTATAATTTGGCAATTAGAGGATTTTGAGTCATATCACCCAACCAGGAATGAGAGTTGTCGAGAACTCTTTTGTCACATTAAACGACTCTCTCCTCTTCTTCATCTTCTTCAATGTCATCTTCCTCCTCAATGCCTTCATCATGGTCAGATCTTCCTCTTGACTTATTAATAAGCATCAGAGATAAGTTAAAGCTTTACCAAATGATAGATCTCTTCTCCTCCATCATTCTCACCAGGTTTACGCCATGCGTCCAAGCACTCTTCCACGCCAGAGGTAAACTTTAGCAACAATGACAACGCATCCAGCCACAATGGATAGCAATAATTGTACCCACTCCATCTCCGTGTCATTATCAACCCAATCTTCTCACATCTTCTTTTTGTGCTGTTCCAACGGATGGCTTGTCTTGAAAACCGTGATAAATAACCTCTTCATCTCTTTGAACCTGTATCAAACCATAAGCTTATATTTCTCCGTCTATCCCCAAAGCTTTTCCGCAATTAGAAAAAGTTAAAACCAAGTGTTCATAATGCACCTGGCTTGTACCTTGAAGAGGTGGACATCTCTTCGAGCACTGCCCGTGGCGTTGCTGTGGCCGGCATTGTTAAGTTAATTAACAAATGCTTTATCCAAGAAAGAAGGTTTGTGTTTTGTAGGTATGGGACGGGCAAAGATGGAGCCTTTTGAAGGAAGAAAGTGAAGGCACGCTATCATGCCGAGACGGTTTTTTATGCCATTGGTATGATTGGGAGCTCTTCATGCTCGATGAAAGCCCTCCAATGATCGAGATTGAAAAGGTTTAAACTAATGTTGCAAGCATATCTTACGCCGATCGGAAGAATGATCCAGACGACGAGCATCCATTGTTATTACATGGAAGAGAGCGGAGAATCAGATTTGAAGATTTATGAGAGTTGTAGGAGATTTAGGATTGGCAAGAGTTGGCTCACTTTGAAATTAGATGTAACAAAGCTGTAGTAAAGAACGCCGATGTTGCATGTGAAGCTGAGTGGAGCTTTTTGGATCTATCTCCATATTCTTGCACTCAATACTTTATTCCATCACGGAGGAAACTATCACTCAAATTGACATTGTTAAATTTATTTTAAGATAAATATAATTCAAAATTTGGTTGATTAATTATTTATTAGATTTATCTCAAAATAAATTTAATCAAAATATATTGATTCAATTGTTTATTGTAAGGTAATCATTTAAATTGTAATCTTTAGTCTTTCTTTTTCTGTAACTTGTAATATTTATCGTCAAGCTTCGTGACTTCAATATTATTTGTGACGCCTCTTTAAAACAAAATATATGATAGCAAAAAAAATCAAGTGAAATATTCATAAATAATCTTAACAAAAATATATATATATATATATATATATATATATATATATATATATATATATATATATATATATATATATATATATATATATATATATCTTTAGAGCATTAATCAAATTTCAGAAGTTAATAAAACTTATTGTTAATTCATCAAAAGCTCGCACTTCAAACTTATATTTGTTGACCACCATATGTGTGTCATAAGTCATAGTCAAGAAATCTAATTCGACGGACTTCAGAGGTGACGGTGCACAAATTGAGGCTCAAAATGTACTGGACGTCACAAAAAATTATTGAAACGACCTCCAATTGACGAATAGACTTCGCCGATGTGTTCAGAACGTCGAAATTGATAAAAATATAAATATTGAAAAATCTAACAATCAATCGATTAAGCGTTTGAGCTATCAATCTGTCGACATACATATCGAAGTCAGGAAACACGGATGCAAGCCAAACGAACCCCATTCGTTAAATTGATTATGTCATTGACTTCAAAACATCAAAATCTATCAAGTAAGACTGTTCGCACTCAATTCAGATAAGCCCGGGTGAAAATCGAGCGGTTGAAAGCGGCGACGCACATTTTGAGCTAAAACTGATCCTATTTGACGCCGACTTGAACCAAACGGCCTCTGATCGTGAAACGGACTGCACCGTTGAGTTTCGAACATCGGATTAACCTTACATCGATATATATTGATCATGTGATTTTATCGACGTAAAAGTCATTTTAAGTGCGATTAAGTGGTTATAGGAATCAAATAAACCTAAATCTAACCATTCCCTCCTTTTTGTTTTGTATTTCCCTAAGCCAAAAAAAATTTGCTCCCTCTCATTTTTCTGAGGTTTTGAAAAGAAAAGAAAACAAAAACTCTCCTCCTTCCCTCCCACGTTTGAAATCCCTCTACACAGGTAATTTTTCCTCTCCCTCTCAATCCTTCCTTCTCTTCCCCGCTCTCTCGGCCATTAGCATCCCCGCACAACGCAAACCCACTCTGCCCAATCCAAGCGCCGTGCCCTCGCCCATTCCACTCCGTTCCTTCTGCCACTGCCCGCTCCACCATCTCAGCATCGGATCGTGCCATCCACCTCACATTGCACCCAGCTGCCTCCATTTATTCACAACCGCTATTCACACTAGCCCAGCCTCCAATTCCATACAAACCGCCTCTCAGATGTCCTCCGACTCATAAGACCATTGCTGCGACTTCTTCCAACCCTCAATCCGATTTTCTCTTCACCTCAAGAACATTATCAAGAGGAGAATTCTCCTTTCGATTTCCACCATCGCACTCCTCACTTTAGCTTTCCAATTTTTGCTTCGCCGCAAACCAAGGAAGAACATCGTCAAGAGTGAATTCTTCTTTCGGTTTCCAGCGTCCCACTTCTCGCTTTAGCCTTCCCATTTTCGCTTCGCCGCAAACCGGGGAAGAACATCTTCATGAGGCGAATTCTTCTTTTGATTTCTAGCATTGCACTCCTCACTTTAGGGTTCCCATTTTCGCTTCGCCGCAAATTGGGGAAGAACATCGTCAAAAGGCGAATTCTTCTTTTGGTTTCTGGCATCACACTCCTCGCTTTAGCCTTCCAATTTTCTCTTCTCCACAAACTAGGGAAGAACATCATCAAGAGGCGAATTCTTCTCTTGATTTCTAGCATACCCAACCTTATTTTCTTACCGAGCATTGCAGCGCGCTGAAAAATGAGTTAGAAGATGTGATATATATATATATATATATATATATATATATATATATATATATATATATATATATATATATATATTATTTTCTTTGCAGGTTTGAAGGTCTTGTTATGCTCAAGAAGGCGTGATGAGATGAAAAATTGGCTGTGGTGTCGCAAGACACCGCTCACTACGCTCAAGAGGGCATACCGAGTAAGCCAGCACCCCTTAAATGTCGCTTCCCCTAGATGAAATGTTGCCAAAATTTTGTCTAATTTTTAGGCTTAGAAAAATAAGAGGGAATGAATATATGTTGCATTTGTATTCTTTCAGGTTTGAAGGCCTCATCATGCTCAGAGGCTGATTAGATGAAAATCATTTGTGATGTTAAGACACCACTCATTGCTCAAGAGGCGTCAGAGTAAATAAACACCCAGCATTACATGAGGGATAAGAGGCAAAATTGCATCAAATATTTTGACATAGAAAAAATGGGAGGGTAAGATAAATTACATAATAACGCTAAGTAAGAAAATCTGCAGCTAATTTTAAACTAAAAGCGTCAAACAAGAAAAAGGGGGGGAATGAATATATATTGCATTTATCTTCTTTTAGGTTTGAAGGCCTCATCATGCTCAAGTGAGTGCGATGAGATGAAAAATTGGTCGTAGTGTCACAAGACACCGCTCGCTACACTCAAGAGGGCGTACCAAGTAAGCCAAAACACCCCCGATGCAGTCCCTTCCATGGGGATAATGTCGGGAGACTGTCAAAATTTAGACTAAAATTTAAGACTAAAATAAATTCAAATGGGAATTACCTAAACTTAAGTCAAACAAAAGACTATATGATAAATATGAAGATAAATGTTAAATCAAAGAGAAATAGGGGAAGAGCACTTAAAGAAAATTTCGAAAAGAATGAAATACTCATTTAAAATGCAAGTAAAATTTACGGAGGCTAATATTAAACTCACAAACTCTAATTGCGATTCTCTATGGCTTAAATTGAAGTAATGAGTGAGTTCTCTTTTCTTGTAAATTTCTCAAAATTAAACAAGATTTAATTGGAATTCCGGTAGACTAATACTAAACTCATAACAAACATGCAATAAACTTAAAATCTATGGATGAATCCAAATTCAGTTTAATAACTATTATATGAATATGGAGGTGAGCACTATGCTAGTTAATAAGTATGAGTAGGGCTAGAGCAATGAACACTTAAATCATCATAACATATCAAAAGTGATGTTGATTGAACATAATCAAATTGGGAGAATTACAAAAAACTCAACAAGTAAACTAAGTGCAAGTAATATTTTAAACCACAATCTAAATCAAAACGCATTCTTTGCCACCGAATCTGCAACTCTTTATACAAGTAAACAAAAGGTGATACAAAATGAAAATCTATAAAATCATAGGGCTTGCATTAATAAAAAATTAATGAACTTTATTCTAAATCATGATTTTTAAAATCAACGAAATCTCTAATTATGTGAAATTATCTAAGCTATAAACATCTGCATGTGCTCAGACATGGAGATTTCTAGTGCAAATTTTAATGTCTGAATAGGCTGCGCAGACTAAGTTGGAATTAAATGAAAATATTACATCAATCTTATAATTCAAAAATAAAAACTGAATAAATTCTCAAATACACCCGCATGGGCCCCGACACTATGTTGAATGCTTAAATTCAAGTGTCTCAGGATGCTGTGCAGGTTGCTTATGGATTTAGTTTTAGGACTAGGTCGAGGTTAACAAAAATCTAAAAACCTATAATAAGAGTTTCAAGTTAGTAAAATATCTGAGAAATTGATTCTATCAGTTGATAGTAGATATAATCCTCTGTTAGCAGCTAAACAGAGTTGATAGGATCTAAAGCTCTTAAACATACTCAAATTAATCAATTTTTCAAATCAAATTAACTTAAATTGAGTGTCAATCTAAAAACTATTTAAATGAAACTGTATCATTAAAAAAGTTTAAAATAAACTCAATCTATTCACCTTTGTAATAGTTTGTCAAAAACTCTAGCTCACAAATGAGATAATGTCAAATCAAGCATTTTACTATATTCACTCTCAATCAATCTCTTGCTAGTAAGGACATGGACAGTGTCCTCTAACTGCGTGGCTTGGCCAATAGGCTCTATAGATGAAGCAGTTATGACCAGAGTACTCTGATTGGGTGGTTTGACTAGTCCAGCTCCATTATATTATGATCATGATTGTAGCCCGTATGCTCCCCAATGGCATTGCCCTTTGAGTTGTGAATCATAGGGTATACTTGATAGGAGAAATAACCCTCTGTCAGCTAAAGTAAACTTAAGCATGTCTTCTTAGGCAAACACCACCCCAGGTCTACAAGAATTTCTTAGAAGACATAACCCATATGTTGCTAATAAGGATCCTTCGATCAAGTTGGGTCGACTACCTTTTCTGACTAAGTAGACTAGGGATTGCGACAACGTGGGATGACGGAACCATGGGATCTGGATTGGGCATGTCATCATTCTCCCAACCATATGGTTTAAGCTAAAATGATGAATTTTATAATCTTAAATTCTAAAACTCCACATGCTATTGCTATACGCTACGCATTTAGCGATTTAACAACTAAAAAGTTCTCTCTCACTTATTAAGAGGGGTAATTAGCTATAGGGGTTTACGCCTATAGAAAACCTAGAACCAGATCTAAAGTCCTCACAAAATGAGGGAGAAATCTCTGGGTAGTGTCTTATCTACTATCTCATCTGCCTCTGAAAATTACACTGACACTTTAAATCACTCTTAGTAATTCAAGTTCATTGAGAGGTCGGTGGTGAATTTTCGGAGCCCACAGATTTCTAGTGACTCCGATGGGGATAGGATTCTCTTTCCATCTTTGGCTAATCACATTTGGGCTATAGTAGCAATAAATTTTTTTTAAAAATTCAAAACAAAAATAGTGATTCAAGTGTGTAATAAATTCAATATAAGGTTCTATGTAGAATGAATAATTCTATAGAGTATATATTTATTACACCATTATTTTGTTCTATAGTACCTCTGTATTTTGAAAGTATGGGGTGAAATAATAATTGCTAATTACTAATCCCCATCTTTCACTTTTACATAATGGATTTACAAAGCACTCCTTTGACTTTTCATCTTGGGCATGGTGCGAACATCTGCCTAGCCAATACCGTCATCAACACAGGAGATGTTGGGCCTACCATTCAATTTGGTAGCTTGATTTTCCCGGCTGTTGTAGCTGTAACTCCTGAAGTACCCACCCGTGGTACATTCGTTTGAGGCCATGTTGGAAGGCCTCAAGTTACTTCTCTCATGTAGCCTCAAGTTCAACAACGCTATCAAGGAGTTCTCCTGACAAAGAACTTCAATTTTTAAAAGGCTAGGTCAATCTGAAGCCCCCGTGGCGAAAATAATCATTATGGGCAAAAAATATGTCTTTAATGCCTTGTGGTACCACTACTTCGCCGAGTGAACCTTTTGTGCCTAAAAAGTATGATCATGAAGCTTCCTCATAAGAGGGCAAATTAACCAGAAGACAAAGAAGAAGAAGACATGCTGAGCTGAGGGCTCAGCAAATCCCCTTCAAATGACCTAGTGAACAAGCAATACTGCTGCTAGAAGCAAGCATTTCTATGCACAACCACTTTGGCAACCTAAAGTGAGTAAAAAGGAATAGCTCTACTGGTGAAATAAAGTAGTTCTTCTGGAAACAATCACGTTAAGCTCCATCACCACAGAGGAAACAGCCTGAAGCATTGTCTGCCAGGATACATAAAGTTTTCAAAGTAACCAAGGACAGAGGCCTTATGAAAAGAAGATTTTAGAGGCAAGTGGTGATGAAAAATACTGAAGCTCCACCAAGGAGGTTGCCATCTCTTCTGGTAACTAGTCATCGAGCCCAATATGCTTCACATGGTTAGCATCAGAGCATGACACTTGGACCGCGTGTCCAAGAATCCACTGTTGAAAGGTCCTAGTGAAAGGGTAAACAGTTATGGAGGCCAAGGCCCCGTAATGAAACCCTGAAGAATGGAAGAGGTGTTTCATCTGATACATACACTCAGAAATCTGCCTCAAAAACAACTCATCAGAAGTGGATATCAAAATGAAGGGATTCACTGATGAAAGAAATGATGGTCGACACCCTGGAGAATCCTCTAGGGGATCCCATCGCCGATCAGATTTACAAGAGAATGTTGACTTTGATCACAGTTCTTTAATAGAAGAAGCACTTGTTCCGCACATTGAACCAGAGATCCACTGGAAATATCGATCGAAAATTTGTGTGCAAGAAGAAAACAATGAAGATGACTATATGGAAGTAGAAGTAATCTATATGGTCAGAAATATAGATGAACTCTCCACTCATCACCATCAGCAGCAACAGGAACTTAGGGAACTTGAACCTGATTTCAACATCTATCAAGAAGATTCTTCACAGAAGCAAATAGAAGATGGAGCTTCGATCTTTGCTAAAGATGAAGAAGAAGAAGATCAGAATGAGAAAGATATCATGAGTGTCAAAGCTGTCTATATGGTTGAACCAAAAAATGATTATCCTGGTACACACTTTTATAATCAACGTTGTTATACATCCCCAACAACAACTATCTCTGCAAATGCATAAGGAGAAGGACAACAAGTTCTTCCCCTAAAAATGAGCAAGGAGTAGAGAAACAGTAAGAAATAGATGAAGAGGAAGAGCCTGTAATAATTGACGTCATGGCACAGCTAGAGAGCAAAGAGAAATACAATGTCAAATGGAGGTCAAAGACAAGGAGATTGCATAGCTTAGTACCAAAATGAATGACATGATGGTACAAATGAACATCATGATGGAGATGTTGAAGAAGAATATCACATCAAGTGCAGTACCTATTTTGTCTGTTAATCAACAGACAGCTAATAATACAACTTATATACCACCAGCCACTGTGGTACCTCAAGCTCCTACAGTACATGCTATACATGAAGCGAGGAATGAAGTTAACCCACTATCTCTCCAACCGACAATTCAAAATCTGGCTAGTACACCTGGAACAGTAACAGTTGCTCAGCTATAAACAATAATCAATGAAAAGATAAAGGCAATCATAGCCTCAGAGCAGGCTAAAAAGCTGGTGAGTAAAGGTCGCCCTTACCCAATTGAATATGACCAAGTGTCATACCCAAAAGGTTACTCAGTGCCAAAATTTAATACTTTCAGTAGGCTTGGTAATCCAAAGCATCATCTAGCCCAATTCTAGGCTACTTATGGTAACATAGGAGGGAACGATGCACTATTCTTCTGTCAGTTCATCAGTAGACTGACCTTAGCTACTTTTGAAAAGTATGCAAAATTGTCAAACGATTCAGTTAAAACCTTTGCTGAATTAGAGACTATATTTGTGAAGAGGTTCACCAATGCAATCGAGAAAATCACGATCATTGACTTTGCTTTACTGAAAAGAAGAAAAGATGAGTCAATGACAAAATTTATAAGTCGTTGGTGTAACCTAAGTATGAAGTGTGAGCAATAATTTGAAGAAGAACATGCGATCCAATTGCTAATGGGAAATATGGATGATAAAATGACACCATTTCTATGCATGGCGTCGATTGCAACATTCCAGGACTTACTCGATAGGGTGGCTAAATTCAAAAGTTGAATAAGTCAAGTCTATGATAAAGCAAAGAGAAATAAACCTTCAGACTTCAGAAGAAATGAAATTCATGCTGCTTCCTATAGCTCAAATAGTGAAAAGCGAGTGATATACAATATGGATAAAGGAAAACAGCCAATGTATAATGATGATAAAGGAAAGAAACCTGTTTATTCTAATCCACAACCAAAATTGGAATTAGTAGGCATTGACAAACCTCAAACTTTCCCAAGTGGTGGAGAGCGTCTAAAACAAGTAACAAGAGATGATGAGCAAATGCGTCCATCTTCAAAGAAAAGATGAACAAAGTCTATTCCTTTAGAAGGGACAGTGTGGCTAAATTATTTCAGTAAGCAGTCAAAGCTGGTCTATAGTTACCAGAAATTATAAGTCCTGAAGAAGTTGATCAAGTCAGTACTCCAAATTACTGTCCCTATCATCGGATGATCAGTCATCCTATCAAAAGCTATTATGTCTTCAAAGATTGGCTAGAAAGGAAATTTGAATTTACACTATCCAGATGTTTTCTAGTCAAAAGAGAATCTACAAGGATGATTATGTCCTCAGTATCATCAGCAAAGATAAAAGAAGGAAAATCGGTTGAAGAATAGGAAACTATAGCCTCCAAAAAGACTGTGAAAATGCTGAAGTAGCTAAAAGACCTCCCTAGTGTTAAGTGAAAATCTCTGCTTGAACCTATATTGGACTTAAGAGAGATGCTTAAACCAAGTATTTGAGGTTCTCAATGGAATTATGATAAGGCTACTTTGTCACAACATGAGAAGTAGTCTACTAAATGCAGGCCTCATAAATCAAAGAAGTCGGCTAAGAAAGAAAGATCAAGAAGAGAATTACAACTCAAAAGATCATTAACAATTTAGAAGAGTATCACCAGCCAACAAGATAGTCATTTAGGCTTACATACTTCATGCCTAAACTTCACATTGCTGAATCAGATGAAGAAGATAATGGTGAATCTTGTCAAGTAGAGACATGCCGAATCATTTGCGTGATGTTAGATATTCTTCAGCATCAGTTACTCCGAAATAATAAGGGTAGCCATATAGACTTGACCAACCCATCATAAATCTTGTCAAGAAAGCAAGAAGATCCTGAGGAGCTAGCATCTGATTTTTGTTAATGACTCAATAAGATAATAACAGTTCAAATGAAGATCCATATTTTCCTAATGGAGAAAAGTTAGACTCATCGATATCATCACGTATGAAACATATGACGTTGAAAAATGAGTCTAGCCCTTTTGGCCAATCTTTTAGAATAAAAAGGGAATTTGAAGAAACTACCTCTTCAAAAGAATTATAATAAGATGAGGTGATTCAAGTTTAGTTGAGAAGTGGTAAATTCTTACCACCTTCACCAAAAAAAGGGAAATACAAATAAAGACAAAGGCAAACAAATTGAAGTCAACAAGGATATCATTCCCAAAAATCATAGGATAAAACCTAAGTCATGCGAGAAGATAGATTATAATATTCTATCACATTTGAGAAAGATCCTTGCATAACTGAGTGAGTACGAGGCTCTCTTGATGTCAAAAGATCTCTGAGAAACTTTGATACATGCTCTCAAAGATCTAGAAAGTTATGAAGCTTTCTTTGCTGAAAAATACATGACCGAAGCATTGCAAACTCAAGATCTCCCAATAATCACATTTTTTGAAGAAGATCATATGTTGGGAACAACATCATAGCATCCTCTATATGTTCTTGTAGAGTGACATCTTGATTCAATATTGATTGATCCAAGTTCTTCTATCAACCTTATGAGTCTAAAGGTATTGAGAGGATTATCACTCGATATTTAATATCTTAGGAGAGATAAATTAATTATTTCAATAAAAAATTGTAAAAAACTCTAGGTTCTTTCATTCTCTCGCTCAAGTTCAAGGATTTATATACAGAAGCCAAGTTTCATGTAATCGACTCTGATACGTCATTTACAGTTCTCTTGGGTCGACCATGGTTGTATGAGTATGGCATGGTCCCATCAACTATGCATCAGTGTATGAAGTACCTAAAAGAAGAAGAAGAATTTAGAATTCCTGGTAACCTACAACCATTCTCCGTCAATGAAATAAAGATCTATGAAGATGCAAAATATTTCATCCTCAAAGAGCCTAAGCTAGTAGAGCCTCTTGAAGCAGTAGCATCCACTTTAGGAACTAAAAAGTAATTTCACAAAGTGAAAGAGCAGAAGCAAGGAGGAAGAAAGAAGGCAATGCTGACTCCCCCTAAAGTACTTGATTCTACACCTAAATCAAGAAAAGCAATTTCTCATTTGGGAAGTGACATAGAAGAAGGAGAAGATATTCCTGCCAAACCTAAGGAAACTTATAAGCTTTCAAGAAACACAGAGTATGAAATAAGTGATTCAGATTCAGACTATGACTTCGAATCTACTTATGAAAATAGAGTTTAGATGATCGCATCAAGGAGGATAGCTCACTTGGTAGAGTCAGATAACTCACTCAAAATTATACCCATCCCTCAGTAGTGCTTCAAAGAAATCACTCCATTAGAGATTCATGATATTGAAGAATTGATAATATTCTATGTGCCACCATTGAGTGAGAGTTACGGAATAATGACTCTATTTTATAAATCTGAAGAGTCTCAGTCTCATAATTTTGAGTAGCGTGCTCAACATGAAAATTCTGATAAGATAGTGATGAAAAGAATACCAATATATTATCCACATAAATTGCGAAGAATGATGTATAAGCTTGGAATTCATATCAAAACTACTAAACAGAGGACTCAAATCTTTAACAAGATGTGGAGCCAAAGAAGTCCTCAAGCATCGCGAAGAAGTGATAATTTTATCACTAAATGTCTGGGGTTTATCCATAAATCTCATCAAAATAAAGCCTGTTATAACATAATAGAAGATGAGATCAAGACTCATAGTAACGAAGAAGATGATTCCCATAAAATTCTTCTTTAAAATGATGACGAAGTAGAAGCCAAGCCCGCACATGAAGAACTTGAAGATGGTGGAAAAATAGCTACTATAGATGAACTTAAAGAAATCAATCTAGGGAGAGATGATCCCTCCAACTTTCACGTCTTACCTTGATGAGGAAGTTGAAAAGCTAAAAATACTACTTTGTAAATTCAGGGACTACATTGCTTGGACATATTCTGAAATGTCAGGCTTATCCCCTAATGTAGTAGTTCATAAACTTGCTATTAATCTAGATTCAACACCTGTTAAACAAGCTTCCAGGCGAATGAGATTGGAGATCAAAGAGCAAGTAATTACAAAAACTAAAAAGCTAATCGATGTAGGCTTTATCTGAGAGGAGAAGTATGCAGATTGGATAGCCAACACAAGTTAAGAAGACCAAATGAAATGCATTGACTTCCAGGACCTAAATAAGGCGTGCCTAAAAGTTGACTTTTTGCTTCTAATATCAGAACTATTGGTGGACAACACTTTCAACTATGACATGTTCTCATTCATGGATGAATCATCGGAATACAACAAAATCAAAATGACACCTAAAGATGAAAAACATACCTAATTCATAACACCTATTGGCATCTATTGCTATACGGCCATGCCCTTTGGCTTGAAAAATGCTGAAACTACATACCAAAGAGCCATGACACATATTTTTGATGAGTTAATTCATCAAAAGGTGGAATGTTATGTCGATGATTTGGTTGTAAAGAGCTTGAATCGTAAAAACCACTTCAAAGATTTGAGAATTGTATTAGAGAGAATCAGAAAATATGATCTCAAGATGAATTCTCTAAAATGTGCATTCAGGGTATCTTCCAAAAAATTCTTGTGGTACATTACTTCACAAAGGTATTGAAATTAATCCTGCTAAAATCAAGGCAATCGTGGAGATGCCTCCACCAAAAAATTTGCGTCATCTCCGTTCTTTACAAGACAGCTTGCATTCATCCATTGATTTATATCAAATCTATCAAGATGCTGTCAAAAATTTATAAGATTAATGAAGAAGGATGCTCCATTCAAGTGGGATAAAGAGTGCCAAGAAGCATTCAATAGCATTAAAAGTTACCTGTTAATCCACCAATCCTTGTAGTGCCTACTCTTGAGAAGCCCCTCATTATGTACACAACTATATTAGAAGAGTCCCTTGGAGCATTATTGACACAACACAATGACAAAAGTAAAGAGAATGCTCTTTATTATATCAGTCAATGACTGATTGGAGCAGAAATGAGATACTCTCTGATAGAGAAGTATTGTTTATCATTGATCTTTGTAGTCCAAAAGCTTCATCACTATATGTTATCTCACAAGATTACCCTCATCTCAAGGATTGATCCACTGAAGTATTTGATAATAAGACTAGCATTGACAGGTCGTTTAGCAAGATGGGCCGTATTACTTTTATAATTTGATATCACATATGTTCCGCAAAAAGCAGTGAAGGGATAAGTCTCAGCAAATTTTTTAGCTGCACATTCTATCTCTGCAAACTCTTCTCTTAATGATGATTTGCCCGATGAGCAAATTTTGCTCATTCATGAAAGAGAAAAATTACAAATTTAGAAAATGTATTTTGATGGAGCCTCATCAATCAAGCAAGTCCAACCTCTAAATTTCCCAAGAGCAAGAGCAGGAATCGACATCATCTTCATAACACTAGAAGGAAGGATAATGAGATGATCATACGGATTGACCAAGCCAAGAACTAATAATGAAGCTGAATATGAAGCATTAGTGGCAGGTCTTGAAGAGGCTATTTTCATAGGCATTCAAAATTTGCATATTTTTGGCGACTCTCAACTTATTATAAATCAAGTACTTAATATCTATAGAATTAACAAACTTGAGTTAGCATTCTATCACAAGCGAGTTCTCGAGCTTATGAAGTAGATACTAAATATCACACTAACTCGAGTCTCTCGATCGAAAAATAGTAAAGATGACTACTTAACAAAATTATCTAAGGAAATGGCAAGTATGAATCATGATTATGTCATGATCGGCATATTTACTCGACGAGTCTTAGAGCGGGTAAAGTATCAATCCCCGCATGTAGAGGGATTATCAAATCTGACCTAGCAGGATGCAACCCAAGTTGCTCCTCATACTCTCCAAAATCAATAAGAAGTTATACCAAGAAGAGCTAAGAATGACATTGCTTCAGAAAAGCAGTGTGAAGCCTATACGATGGAAGAGTCACGTGATTGGAGGTAACCCTTCATCGACTACATTAAAGAAGACAAATTATCAAACAATAAATCACTGACAACTCAAATCGAGAAGAGAATGCTATGCTAAGATTTCATCAATAAACTTTATATCATAGATCCTTTGAACAAATGTGGCTACGATGTCTAAATATAGATGAAAACACCAGAGTGATAGTTGAAGTTTATAACGGACTTTGTGGTACACATCAGTCAGGCTCAAGATGGTAGCAAAAATCAAATGGATGGGCTATTATTGTTCATCTATGGTGAGAGACTGTATCAATCATGGTAAGAAGTGTCATGAGTGTCAAGTACATAGGAACCTCATCCATTAACTTCCAAATCCATTACACCCAGCAGTAGCATCTTGGCCATTCGAATGTTGGGGTATAGATGTAATTAGATCAATTGATCCATCATCGTCAGCTGGACATCGCTTCATCATAATAGCGACTGACTATTTCTCTAAGTGGGTTGAAGCTACCCCATTTAAAGAAGTTACTGTCGATCGAGTGATTAACTTCCTCATGCATAATATGGTCTATAGATTTGGAGTGCTGCACTGAATAATTTTTGATAATGGCTCAACTTTTAAAAGTGCAAATATTTATAAATTTGTCGATCAACACAAAATTGATTGGTGATACTCTTCAATATATAATCCAAGAGCAAATGGCTTGGTAGAAGCCTTCAACAAAACATTAGTCAAGCTGCTCAAGAAGATCCTTATTAAAAATAAAAGAGAATGACATACCAAGCTAATAGAGGCTCTATAGGCGTATCGAACTACCTACAAGACGCTGACTAAAGCCACTCCCTATTCATCAATTCTTCTACTTGAAGTTGAGTTGCCTTCACTTCGAGTAGCCATCCAATACAATCTAACTGAAGATCAAAATGCTCATCTCAGGATGGAGGAACTCGACGTGCACTATGAAGTTATATTATAAGCTCATCAAAATCTAGAAGTTTATTGAGCAAAGATGTCCAGGGATTTTGACCATACGGTGCATCCTCAAACATTCCAAGAAGGAGAATTAGTCATGGTGCTGAGAAGTCCAATTATCCCCAATCAAAAATTTGATGGAAAATTTGAACCTAACTGAGAAGACCCTTTTGTCATTGATAAAGTATATTAAGGAGGGGCATTTTAACTCATCAACCTAAAGGGTGAAAGACCAATGTCGCCAATTAATGGTCAATACTTGAAAAAGTATTATACATGATGACCACATTCTTGAGGTACAATAGAAATCCCCGTGCAAGACAGGGGACATTTTTTTTAGTATATTTATTTAAGTCGACATCATACTTCATGCCGAGATCCCTAAATAAACATACTCCTGATAAAAAGGATTTTTCATGAAAATTCCTCTCTTATACAGGGGGAATTTTAGATTTATATACATAGATGAAAGCAATGCTACTTATTGGAACTCTCTTAAGAGTATATCAATTCAAATATTGATGTATTTGTATATTTTCATCTTGAAAATTCTCCTAAATGTACTTTAGAATTCCCCCTACAAGATAGTGGGCATTTTTTTAGTTTATGTTAAGTTTATTTGAGTTGACGCCATGCTATAAGACGAGATCTTCGAATATATTCCTATTCAGGTTGACATCGAGCTTTACGCTGAAATCCCTGAATTGTTACTATTAATTTGCAGAGTTTTGCAAGAATAAAAAGAATTTATTTCAACGCATGAAAAGACAGCCCCAAATGTCAAAAATTTATTTCCCAGATTTGCCAAATTTTGGAGATCAAGTTAAAAGAACTCCCAATTTTGGAAGCTTCTATCAATTAAGTTAGAAAAAAAATATCAACCTCTACATCCTAAAGTCTAGGTCACGAATGGGTTCTAAATGTCAGACTCAATAAACCCATAAATGGTCATGTTGCTGACGATCTCCTCACTCAACAAGCCGTGAGAAAAGGTCACAGTGAAAGAGCCCCTGTTCGTTAATCTGATGAAAAAATTATCAACCCACTATAGCTTAAGTCAAAGACTCGAGTAGGTTCTAAAGGTCGAACTCAATAAGCCCAAATATGGCTGAGTTGCTGACTCTCTCCTCACTCAACAAGCCGTAAGAAAAGGCCGTAGTGAAAGAGTCCTTGCTCGTCAGTCCAATGATGATAGCTATTCAATATTAAGCTAGATCCATCTTAGTGATTACAACCAATCAGGATCTAAGAGATCTCTTTACTTGATCGATAGATCAAGATAATCTGAGGAAACACTCAATTCAGGGCTACCTCAAATCAATCTATATATTACCCACAGGGTGATATTTCAATCTAACCTTAAATGATTTGATCAAGCTCAAAGCACAGATCAAAGTCAATCTTCTCATTAAGTTCGTCAAAGCAGAAAGCACAGGACTGAGGAAGCAATTCCATAGTTCATACAAAGTCAATGGCTGAACTAAAGGAATTTTATGGTTATTCAGTCTGTTAAAGCACACGTTGCTAAACTAATAACTCAAACATTGACACTATATAAGCCGGAAGGCTAGGTTATCTGTATACACCCTTTAATGAATCTGTCAAAGCAGCAAGTACATGATTCATGGTGTAAATACACTTCCAGACAAGTCAACATGGACAAATCAAGTCATTCCTTCATCAAGTCCATCAAGCTTAAAATTGGGACAGAAGGAATTTCAAATCTGACTAAGCACGGATAAACAAATTCCCTAGCGAAATCCTTCATCAAAATAAATAAATTAATTCCTCCATCAAAACCAACCAAGCATGAAGCTAAGGTTGGAGGAGGACTCAAATCTGCAATGACATAAAAGAAAGATATCTTCAGCAAAGCCATTGATGCAGACAGTAGATGGCGTAAGAACTCTTATCTACCCGACAAGTCGATTCTGAAAAATTGATCAATCTCATCATTTAGCATGTCCTAAATAAGGCAGGATACTAATGATAAATCCTGTCAAAGCTGTGAAAGCTACCCCAATCGAACCTTAAATGATCCAAGTTCTGTGGCCAGTCCAAAGGGTCAACTAGTTTTCAACAAACGTGACTCGCTTCATGCATGAATCACATTTATTGGGGGGCATTTGTTGACCTCTATATGTGTACCATAAGTCAAAGTCAAGCCTCAAATTAAATTCGACAGACTTTGGAGGTGACAGTGCGTAAATTAAGGCTCAAAATGCATTGGATGTCACTAAAAATGGTCAAAATGACCTTCAATCAATAGACACACTTCACCTTCGCATTCAGAATGTCGAAATTGATCAAAATATAAATATTGCAAAATCTAATGGTCAATCGATTAAGCACTCGAGCTATCAATGTATCGACATACATATCAAAGTCAAGAGACACCGATGCAAGCAAAATGACCCCTTTCATGAAATTGATTGCACTATTGGCTTCGAATTGTCAAAATCTATCAGTTAAGATTGTTCACACTCAATTTTGATAAGTTTGCATGAAAATCAAATGGTCAAAAGCGGTGACATGCATTTTGAGCTGAAATTGATCCAATTTGACGCTGACTTGAACCAAACAGCCTTCGATCACGAAATAGACTTAAATTGATATATATATATATATATATATATATTGATTATGTGATTTTATCAATATAAAAGTCATTTTAAGTGTGATTAAGTGGCTAAAAGAATCAAATAAACCTAAATCTAACCATTCCCTCCTTTTTGTTTTGTATTTCCCTTAACCAAAAAAAAACTGCCCCCTCTCATTTTTCTCGGGTTCAGAAAAGAAAAAAAAGAAACTCTCCTCCTTCCCTCCCACATTCAAAATCCCTCTACACAGGTAATTTTTCCTCTCCCTCTCAATCTCCTTGGCTCTGCATCCAGCTTTCAAGAATCACATGTCCCTTGTGCAATCTGCGAAAAACCCACTTTGGTGCAATCTTGGCTGCATGGCTGTCGCATCGCAGCCCACAACTCAACTTGCTTTCTTCTCAGATCATCCGCTCAAGGTGTGCCACACCCACCATTCCTGTTCTTTCGCACCACCCCACTCGCCTTTCTCTCAGGTCGCATGATCGCTCCTCTGCTTATTCACACCCACCGTGGCCGCCTCCTTTGTTCACCCATTTGCTCAGGCCTCAGCTCCATGCTCAACACTCCATCAGCCTCGCCCCATAGCAGCCCGTGCTCTGCACTGTACCATCCATGACTTCTTCCGCCCTCAATCCACTTTTCGCTTTGCCATAAATCGGGGAAGAACATCATCAAGAGGCAAATTCTTCTTTCAATTTTTGGCATCACACTCCTCTCTTTAGCCTTCCAATTTTTTCTTCACCATAAATCGGGGAAGAACATCATTAAGAGGCCAATTCTTCTTTCAATTTTTGACATCGCACTCCTTGCTTTAGCCTTCCCACTTTTGCTTTGCTGCAAACCGAGGAAGAATATCGTCAAGAGGTGAATTCTTCTTTCGATTTTCAGCGTCATACTCCTTATTTTAGCCTTCCCATTTTTGCTTCACCGCAAATCGGGGAAGAACATCATCTAGAGGTGAATTCTTCTTTCGATTTCTGGCATCACACTCCTCGCTTTAGCCTTCCGATTTTAGCTTTGCCCCAAACTAGAGAAGAACATCGTTAAAAGGTGAATTCTTCTTTCAGTTTTTGGCGTCGCACTCCTCTCCTTCCAATTTTTGCTTCACCGCAAACCGGGGAAGAACATCATCAAGAGGAAAATTCTTTTCTTGATTTTCAGCATACCCAACCTTGTTCCCTTACCAAGCATTGCAGTGCACCGAAAAATGAGTCAGAACATGTGTGATCTGTGAATGTGGATATATATATATATATATATACTTATGTTTCTTTGCAAGTTTGAAGGCCTTGTTGTGCTCAAGAGAGCACGACGAGATGAAAAATTGGCTGTGGTGTTGCAAGACATCGCTCGCTATGCTCATGAGGGCATACTGATAAGCTAACACCCATTTGATGTCGCTCCCTCTAGATGAAATGCTACTGAAATTTTTTCTAATTTCTAGACTTAGAAAAAAGGAGGGGGAATGAATATATATTGCATTTATCTTCTTTCAGGCTTGAAGGCCTCGTCATGCTGAAGAGGGCTCAATGAAATGAAAACTCGGCTATGGTGTCGAAGACAACACTACCTTCAGAGGGCGAGTAAAATCATGCATCCCCTTACATGGAGATGATGCCGAGAGGCTGCCAAAATTGCATCAAATCTTTTGACTTATAAAAAATGGGAGAGTGAAATGAACTAACTTAATAACACTAAGTAAGAAAACATGCAATTAATTTTAAACTAAAAGTGTCAAACAAGAAAAAAATCGGAGGGAAATGAATATATATTACATTTTTCTACTTTAGGTTTGAAGGCCTCCTCGTGCTCAAGAGGGCGCGATGAGATAAAAAACTGGCTATGGTGTCAAGACTCCGCTACACTCAGGTGTATCGTAAGCCAAAATACCCCATGCACACTGCGGGGATGGCCGACGCCAAAATTTAGACTAAAATTTAGACTTAAATAAATTCAAATGGGAATTACCTAAACTTAAGTCAAACAAAAGAGTATATGATAAATATGAAGATAAATGTTAAATCAAAGAGAAATAGGGGGAGAGCACTTAAAGAAAATTTTGGAAAGAAAGGAACACTCATTTAAAATGCAAGTAAAATTTAGGGAGGCTACTATTAAACTCACAAACTCTCATTGTGATTCTCTATGACTTAAACTGAAGTAATGAGTGAGTTCTCTTTTCTTGTAAATTCCTCAAAATTAAACAAGCTTTAATTGAAATTCAAGGAGACTAATACTAAACTCATAACGAACTTGCAATAAACTTAAAGTCTAGGGATGAATCCAAATTGGGTTTAATAACTCTTATATGAATATGGAGGTGAGCACTATGCTAGCTAAAAAGCATGAGTAGGGCTAGAGCAATAAACATTGAAATCGTCATAACTTATCAAAAGTGATGTAGATTGAATATAATCAAATTGGGAGAATTAAAAAAAAAAACTTAACAAGTAAACTAAGTGCAAGTAATGTTTTAAATCACAATCTAAATCAAAATGCCTTCTTCACCACCGAATCTACAACTCTTTGTATAAGCAGACCGAAGGCGATATTAAATCTAAATCTATAAAATCATAGGGCTTCCTTTAATAAAAAATTAAGGAACTTCATTCTAAATCATGATTTTTAAAATCAATGAAATCACTAATTAGGTGAAATTATCTAAGCTATACACTTGCATGTACATGGACATGGAGATTTCACGTGCAAATTTTAATGTTTGAAAAGGCCGCACAAGCTAAGTTGGAATTAAATGAAAATATGAAATCAAACTCATAATTCAAAAATAAAAACTACCTAAACTCTCAAATACATCGGCATGGGCCCCGACACTATGCTGAATGCTTAAATTCAACTATCTGAGGATGATGCGCGGGTTGCTTCTCTGTTTAGTCTTAGGACTGGGTCCAGGTTAACAAAACTTAAAAATTTATAATAAAAGTTTCAAGTCAGTGAAATATCTGAGAAACTAATTCTGTCAGGTGACAGTAGATCTAATCCTCTTTTAGCATCTAAACAGAGTTTATAGGATCTAAAGCTCTTAAACACACTCAAATTAATCAATTTTTTAAATCAAATTAACTCAAATTGAGTGTCAATCTAAACACTATTTAAATGAAACTTTATCATTAAAAAACCTTAAAATAAACTCAATCTATTCACCTTCTGCAACAGTTTATCGGGGCTGACAAATTAAGAAAACTCTAGCTCACAAAGGAGCCAATGTCAAATCAAGTGTTCTACTATATTCACTCTTAATCAATCTCTTGATGGTAAGGACGTGGCCCATGTCCTCTGACTGTGTGGCTTGATCAGTAGGCTTCATAGATGAAGCAGTTACGACTAGAGTTCTCTGATCGGGTGGTTTGGCCAATCCGGCTCCATTGTATTACGATGACGACCGTAGCTCGTATGCTCCCCAATGGCTCTACCCTTTGAATTGTGAATCACAAGGTATACTTGATAGGGAAAACATCCATCTGTTAGCTAAAGTAAACTTAAGCATGTCTCCTTAGACAAACACCACCTCAGGTCTACAAAAATTTCTTGAACGATGTAACCCATGTGTTGCTAATAAGGACCCTTCGGTCAGGTTGGGTTGACTACCTCCTTTGACTAAGTAGACTAGGGACCGCGACAGCCCGGGATGACAGAATCATGGGATCTAGATCGGGCATGTCATCATTCCTCCAACCATCTGGTTTGAGTTGAAATGATGAACTTCGTAATCTTAAATTTTGAAACTCCACATGCTACTACTATACGCTAGACATTTAGCAATCTAACGACTAGCCTTAATCGAAAGTTCTCTCTCAGTTATTGAGTGGGGTAATTAACTATAGGGGCTTGCACCTATAGGAAACCTAGAACCAGATCTAAAGTCCTCACAAAATGAGGGTGAAATCTCTAGGTAGTATCTTATCTCATTTGCCTTTTAAAAATACATCGACACTTTAAATCACTCTTTTCAATTCAAGTTCATTGAGAGGACGATGGTGAATTTTTGAGCCCACAATATTTGGGGATTTTTTTGTGATTTGCTATCTTCATTTTCTTTCTCCTTACCTCCACTATTTTAGCTATTCTCAATTCCTCTTAACGCCTTTATAAAATTCACATCAAATAATTTCAAGACTTCTTTTTAAATTACTCTGTTATGAAAAAAAAATATTTATATTACATATGTATAAATGTCTTTTAAGTTTTTCTTGTCTTGATGTTAAATTTATTAAAAAAATATCTTTATTATTTTGATATTATTTACAAATCAAAAGCATAACTATGCACTATTTAAATGTAGCATTTTTAAAGTCCATCTTAATGTAAATGAGAGATCCATAATATTTTCACATAATACCTTTCAACTCATTTATTTTTAACATCATATGAAATAAGATGTTCAAAAAAACTTGCAAGGGCACATTTAGACAATTCAATTCTAAATTCCAATTATAGTAGCCTAATATGTTTAATGTCCAATGTCCATGGAAATTTTAATTCCATGGTCCAAAAATATATAAAAAAAAAAGAACCTCATTTGAGTTCTCACTTGGCCTAAAACAAAACCTTCAACTCATGCAACTTCAAAAAATAAAAAAAAAAGTTTTTTTTTCAAAAAAAAAGTATTGTGACCCAATTTATATTAGCATACACTCTATAAATTAATGCATGATATAAATATTTTCTTGCTTGCTTTTATAATTTATGCCATGTATCATGAAATATTTTTAAAATACTAATTTGATTCTAAAAATTATGCAAATTTTTTTTGACATCCATCAAGTGTTGTCATTTGACATCCAACCAGTAGGTTAATGTGGTATGATAAGATTGTTAAAAATTTCAATTCACAACAGAGGGCACGGACATTTAAGTCTAAATTCCAAGAGTTCATGCAAAGAGTCTACTACTCTTAGAATAGAAATATGAAAAGAATAAATAAACTTGACCCCAAATAATAAAGGTTTACGTAAATGGTTTTGATTTGTCTATTGACATTTTTCTTCATCACCACAAGAGAATAGAAAATCTTTCCAAGCTTATTACCTTTAAACTCATAACATATTGGTTGAAAATAATATGTAGAGTATCAAGATGTTGAATTTAAGAGCACATCTAATCACAAATGAAAATGGGTCTTTTAATTCTCTAAAATCCAATTGTTATTATGGAATCGAAGTTGTTCTCTCTCCTTCCACACAGCAATAGTTGCAATGACTTCTCCCTCAGGGAACACAAGAACTGACCAGCTTGTACAGTTTTACCTCAAATATGCCATCTCTGATCCACTTGGAGCTTTGAGTTTAATGGCTGCATACCACAAGAGCTTGTGTGATTATCACGATTAGAACATGTTAACCTGACAAAGAATTCATTGAAAGGTGATAATATATATTTAATAAAGTTTGAAAATTTACAGTTATTATGAATATTTGTTTATACATGCACTCATAGAATATGGAGTTCGGTTGAGAATTAATATAAGTTGCAATTTAAGCTTATGTGTGTATATAGTTTTACATATAAAGTGTGCTTCAAAAGGGAGTGTTGATCCATGTTATTGTGAATCCCATTAACATATTATAAAAAGTTTGAATTTACATTCACTTTGGCAAATCATGATGAAAGTATATCAAATATCTTTGTGGAGTTTCCAAAGCATCATATAAAGTTTATCCTCCCATCTGAGTAAAGTTGGAGATGCACATCATTGTGGTTTTTAGTTACTGGAAACTACTTGATAAAAACTTATGTGCTAGCTCATCCTTATTTGCGATGGGGATTGTGTGAAGAGAGTTTAACAAACTCCTTGCCCTATTATTTAGTGAGAATGAGAAAAGTCAAAGGTGAATTACATCTTTTGAAACTCCAGTGAATTCAAAAGCATCATAAACTTTTGGAAAATTAGCAGTGTGCTAATATGGATCACCACTTTGCAATAAATTGTATGAATTAAACAAAATTTTTGATGTAAAGCAAACATCATACTAGCATTATAAGTCTTTGCCAGCCCATTTAGCATCATATCATTTTGAATGATTCGAATACGCCTACCTAAAATAAGAAAGGAGTTTAATTATATAAAAATTATGAAATATTGTTGTCGACAATTTCTATTATATTTATTCAAGATTATACACTTATTAATCCCATCAATATGTACTCCAAAACTTCAATCTGACACCACAAACACAAATATGCAAACCTTAAAGGTAATATTGAAATAATAAATGGGTCATAACAATCTTTGACAAGTGAGATTCTTATTATTTAATATGTGACCTAAAAGATAGCAATACAAATATTTTAAAGAAAGTGACATATTACACTATAATTTAAGCTATGCATAATGAGACAACATTTAAATTTTATATTATAGAATCACATTTTAAAACAATTATTTCTTTCTTTCTTTAGTTACACATCTTAATAGGTAGAAAAATGATGCGATATTATTTTATTAGTGAAGAATAAGTAACCCACCCACTAATTACAATGATATGGTATACTTTGTGGTAGGTATCTACAATTTTCACAACTTGAGGTGTCGGGTGGAAGTTGGATAGGTGGAATATGGAGCATGTAGCTACGACCTCCTAATCCACCACGAGTAAGATCAAGCTTTGGCTTTCTTCCCTTGAAATTCACTTTGAATATAATTTTAATAACACCTCCTGAAAATCATATAGATATTTTACTTTAATTTTTTGAGTTTGAATAAAGTTATATTACTAACAATTGAGATATGGAGTCCTCATGAAAGATGATGATGATGATAAGAATATGTTTACAAAATGTATAGATAGTTATGTATGTAATTTATTAAAAATATGTGACCATAATTTTTGTTTGATATGCTCATATAAAACACTTAACTTATTCCTATATTGACTAGCTCTACCAAGAAATACACTGAATAATTTTAAAGGATATGAACACTCATAACACTAAGATCTATTTCATTCGTTAATTGAAAATAATTCTTACAGTCTGATTAGCTTTGACTTATATGTCTGTTTAAATTATTAGTGATTGCTTATAAAGAGAAACTTGAATTATGGAGGTCAATATTGGAGTCTAAAGATTTTCGTTTAAGTAGATCTAAAACTATATATATGGAGCGTAATTTTAGTTGTAGAAGTTCTAGTGGTAGTGTTGTGGCATTAGGTGAACAAATTATTAATAAGAGTGAGCGATTCAGATATTTTGGTTCTATTGTTCAAAATGATGGTGAAATAGATGGAGATGTTATTAGTATAATTCAAGTTGGATGGTTGAAGTGGAGGAATGCATCTGGTCTATTGTGTGATAGAAAAGGTCCACTTAAACTTAAGGGAAAATTTTATAAGATGGTGGTAAGACCTGCAATGACTTATGGTGCAAAATGTTGGCCAATAAAAGAGAAGCATAAGACTAAGTTAAGTGTTACAGAGATGAGAATGCTCAGGTGGATGAGTGGCTTTACTCTGAGAGATAAAATGCGAAATGAGTACGTTCGGGAAAAAGTTGGAGTAGCTCCAATGGCAGATAAGATTAGAGAGAGTCGCCTTAGATGGTTTGGCCACATAAAGCGTCAACCGTCTGATGACCCGGTTAGGAAAGTAGATGCATTACATTTGCCTTACGTTAAGAAAGGTAGAGGTAGACCTAAAAAGACTTGGTTAAGAGGTATAAAAAATGACCTAAGAGTACTTGAATTAATGAGAATTTGACACATAATAGGACACAATGGAGACGAATGATTCATGTAGCCGACCCCACTTAGTGGGATAAAGGCTTGTTGTTGTTGTAGCTTATAAAATTAATTGTATACTATTTTTGAGTAAATAGATTTTTAAAAATTGTTGTGAATAATTTCTTGGAAAAAGTTATATAGTTATTTTCTTTATGTTATCATGCTTTAAAAGGTTTGGTTATAAACAAATTATTTTTATCACATAAGTTTATAAAAAGTTGCATATTATCACTTAGTTTAGCTCAGTAAGTTCTCTTGTTACTCTATATAAACCATGGAAAATATGGTAATCAAATATATAGTACAAATAAGCTATTTTGGCTTCAAAATTTCTTTTAAAAAATAAAAAACTCTCAGATTTTTTATAAAAGTCACAAAACAATTCATAAATTCTTAATAAGAGTAACTGAAGAGGACAAACTATTGATAAAAATAGCTAAATTGAAGTGCACACTTGATATTTTAAAAAAAAAAATGAGCAACAATGTGAGGATCATGAATCAATCCCATGATCTTATAACTAAGGGCTAGAATATGAAATATTATGCTAAAATCTGATTCTTGAACTAAATCAATCTGGCATCATTTGATTCTAATTACTAGCTTCACCAAGTGAGATTCGTTCTCCGGCCATTGTTTCTATCCAATCTTCAAAAACATAATACACATCTTTGGATTTATTAAATACAGGTTTATTGTGGCTCATACAGATTTATTTGAAATAAAGGTCATGATCAGAGATCAGAACTTTTATCACCGATCTCCCATGAAGCAAAATTAATGGAAGAAGGAGAAGAAGATTTATTCACTAACTCACTTGTTGGCATTTGCAAAGTGTCCACCTATTGCTGCAGAATCCGTGAGGAGGTGGAGGAAGAGGAGAAGGACGACAACAAGATTGATGGGTTTAACCTTGCAATTACTCGCATTTTTTGAAGTTTTAGAACTGATTAACATACCGTGATAATTTATATAGAGATTTTCTATGTAGAGTAAATAAATTATTTGACAGCATTAACATATTTTCAACGTCATTAACTGTTATGTTGTACACTGAAAATAAAATAAAATAATGCATTTTTAATATGCAGTCATTCGACATCTACCTTTAAACTCTTTTTTATTTTCTTTGCATTTCACAACATAAGCGGCTGAGGAGAAAAATACAAAAGAGCATGTATGGACTTTCGAGTCTCAAGTCGAAGAATAATATCAATACCTTAAATATTATCATGAAAACAAATCTCTAACTTCACTTGAATTCTCACTTAATTCTCATTTGCCTTTAACAATAACAACAACAACAACAACAACAACAACAATAATAACAAATTGATTACTACAATTTCAGAGGCTAGAGAGGAAACGCAAAAACAACAAAACAATTAGAGTTTTAAAATTATGTGATTTTTGTTATTAATCTCACATCAAATAACATCAAGAATTTAATTTTTTCTGTAAATTATCTTATTTATGGAAATAATTTGTATTTCACCTTCAATGACGTTTATTTAGTTAATTGCATATATAAGAATATCGTAAAATGATCTTAATTTAATTTAGAATTTATAATAAATGTATTTTTTTTATATTATTTGCAAATCAAAATCATAATCATAATAATATACTATTCATATATATATATATATATATATATATATATATATATATATATATATATATATATATCATGAAATATCGTTGGTATATCATTTTATTATTTATCAAATCAAGCATGAATTTGAAGGCAATATATATCTGCAATCAAATTGAATGACTCAATGAAATGAGCCTATCGACATAAGAAATGAGTTAATACAAGTCCAAACAAGCTCAAATCAAGCTCAAACAAGATAAATAAAAACTTTGAGATATTAATTAGATGGTCTAATGACCTTCAAATTTATCGTGCTTATAGTCAAATCGAGCAACTCGATGAGATGAATATAACCAGCCCAATATAAATCAAATTAGAGATCGTTTGAGTGCTCAAATCATCAAAAAAGCATATATGATCAAGAAAGCTAATATGAACTATTTAATGGAGTGTTTTGAGATTTTGGTTATAATTATTAAAATGTCACTCTCAGAATAATATAAATAGGACCCCATACTTGTCATGAAAGAGAGGAAAAAGCTAGAAGTGAACTTGGGAGAAAGTTAGGAAAGTGCTAGAAGATTAAAGTCCATCATCACCATAAGTGCCGCCTACTGTCGTTGTTGACCACTGTCGGCAATTGTAATACTCCAACTACCGCCACATAGTTGTTGTAACCTGATTTTGAAACTCTCATCATATTGATTTCTTAAACAAAGCCTTGTAATCCCGTTATAGGGAAAGTTGAAACTTTGTAACTCAAACATTTTCTAGGATAGGCCTCGTGATTTTTTTCCCTTTTTCTGGGGTTTTTGCATGTAAAATTTTTGGAGTTTCTTATTCTCTTTTCAACTATATATATGTTTGTGTGCTGGATTCTATACAAAGCTAAGACTTGAAGTTTTACTCTACCACTACGAGTTTTTTAGCACACAATAATTTGGCATCGCCTATGGGAAAGATTTCCATAACTTAATCACAACGTCTGACAATCAAATTTCCAATCAAGGCCAACATCATCCTCATAGTGGAGAAATTATTATCTTGGAAGAGCACATGCAAAGAATCGAGGAGCATTAAGCTTAAATATTTCAACTCTTATTAGAAGTTGAATAATTAAGAGGAGTGATGCAACCAGAAGAAAATCAGCAATACCAACAATAACATATAATTTTTCTTATTGAAGAGACTCACGAAGAACTTAATCCTTGTCATTTGCAAATGGGTGCGTCACCCTAAATGGTTGAATCATCCCATTTTATGGAGACATCCTGCGAAGTTATTCAAAATAAATTATGACATCTTATCCAAGAAGAGTTTTCCCTAAAAGATAAGAAATTCATTACTCGATGAGGTGTTCAAGATTTTTCTCCTTTACATGATATTATCCTTCAGCAACTTATTCTCATGGAATTTAAATTACCTAATATTGAGCTTTATAATGGGACTTTGAATCTCAGTGAATACATTGATCATTATAAAACTATTATGCATACTTAGTAAGTTCTTGATGCTCTACTCTCTCAAGTATTTCCTGTGACTCTTAAAGGATAAGCCCATACATGATTCTACTATCTTCCCGAGGGGATAATCCTCAATTTTACTCATTTAACTAAAAGTTTTGTTAAATAATTTATCTCAAACTAGAGAATCATTAAAGAATCTTCTCATCTTTTTGGAATCCGACAAAATGAAAGAGAAACCCTTAAAGAATACTTTTAAAAAATTTATTCTGAAGCTCATCAAATTCTAAGAGTTGATCTAGAGTTTCTTAAATGTGTCTTTCTTGGATGCCTTCAACTTGGATATTTCTACTCTTCAATAATATGAGATACAATTCAATCTTATGTTCATCTTATTCATAGAGTACGTAAATTGCTATCGATGAAGATATTAGTACACATAGAAGATAATTTGAGAATAATTCTAAATGTAAGTATGTATCAAAAGGTGTTACAAATAGTATCTCAATGAAAAAATTAAAAACAAATATTCAAAATATCGATGACATTACTAGACTTATAATTATACTCCGTAATCATAGATGTCATAATAGAGATTCAAATTCTAAATTTGTTAAATGATCAAAACTATTGAGAAATCTAAATGGCAAAGACCAATCACAATATTGTCACTTTCATCGTTGGAAAGAGCATTCAATAGAAAACTGTTTTCATTTGAAGGAAAAAAATTGAACGTTTAGTCTGATAAGGACATCTAGGTGGGTACTTACTTGACCAATATGTGAATCATTAAAAATGATATAAGAGGAATCATAACAATGAAATTGTTGGAGTTATTGAGTGAGAAGTATCAACGATACTTATCTGAGGGAAGATCTCCTAAAAGATGAAAATCAAAGAAGTCAAATTATTAAAAAATTAAAAAATTTTAAAATATATTTTTGTTATCAATGAAATTAATTTTTATTATATTCAATAAAATTTATGAAAGGCATACTCATGAGGAAACCTCTATGAAAAGTTGATAGTAGATAAGGTCCTCACTAAAAAGATCCCATGAAGGCAGGTGGTAGACATAGTCTTCACTGATAACTCTTGGAAGGCACACCCTTGAAGAAGTGTTAATAAGAAGCTACTAGTGGACAGGTCCTCACCAGAAAGACTCTAAGAGAGCAAGTAATTGATAGGGTCTTCATTCATAAAAAATCTCAAAAAGCAAAAGTCTCAAAAGATACAGGTACATCAAAAAACCCATAAGACAAAAGCCTTAAAAGTTGCAGGTACATCAAAAATCTCAAAAGGCAAAAGCCATAGAAAGTACAGGTACATCAAAAACCTCTAAAGGTCAAAACCTTAGTAGATAAATGTACACTAAAAACCTTAAAAGGCAAAATTCGTAGAAAGTACATATACATCAAAAACTTTAAAAGGCAAAGTCTCAGAATGTATATATACACCAAAACTCTTATATGACAAAAGCTTCAGAAGGTACAAGTACATCAAAAATCTCAAAAGGTACAAGTACATCAAAAATCTCAGAAGGTACAAGTACATCAAAAATCTTAGAAGGTATATGCCATAATCTCTTCAAGGCCAAATTTTGAAATAGGCTCTAGAATTCTTACTACAACTAGGGGGCAAAAACTCTGCATTATAAAATATGAATTTATGATAATTTTTTATTTGGAACAACATGCAAATCTTAAGGGTACTTATTTATGCAATCAAATACTTCATTAAAAGATAAATATATTATCTCGGAAGATAAACATATTTTTCTATAATGACTTCGATTACTTAATAAGGATTCTTAAGGCTGACGGGTTCGATGTACAAGAGATTTTTCTTCTTAAGCTACATGGAGAAATAAAACAAGATTTATTTTAGTGCATGATTCATAATTCCCAATAAAGTCAAGCTCCTATAATTAATTTTATCTTAAAAAAATATAATTCCTCTTAAGAATACTCTCAATTAAATAAATTAACTTTCATTTCTATGGATTTCAAAGTTTGTCTTAAAATAATTATTAATTTAAAAATCCAAACGGGAACACTTCAAGGAGGAAAAATTCCTTTCAGAAGCCAATTGAGAATAAATAGTAAATGCTTTTAGAAACTAGGATGCCTAGTAAGCATCTTAACTATCCTATTGTTGAGCTTTATATTTTTGAAAATGAATTCATTGAAATTTTGAGTTAATATTTTGTTTGAAATCTAGAACTTAGATTATGACAACATAAGTCTCTAGAAATACTTAGAAGTTGAAAACTTATTCCAATAAGATGCTTCATAACCTAAGTCTAAAAGAACTTTTGACATAAGTGAGAGGCTCATCCTAGTCTAATTTTATGAATTTGAGAATTATTGATTCTTTTTCTGAAAAAAAAATAAATATATCCCTAACTCTTATGGACTTACTTCCCACCCTAAAAGGGTTACTAGCTAACACCACTTAAATGATTTTAAAATAATGATTTAGTTTTATGAATACAAGATGCTGGGCGCTTATATTTAAGAAAGAAAACTAAAAGCCTAGACTCACTTCCTAACCCTAAGATATAATGATTTACATGTTATGCACCTAACTAATGCGATAATTTTCATCCTTTTTTGTGTGTGTTTTGACTCACATTTTATTTTAAGGTTTTTAGGTATGCAATTTCATGCATAAAATGATATGCAGTTAAAAAAGATCATGGCATGTAACAATTTTGGAGGTTTGACCACTTCTACTTGAAGGACAATTATCTCCCTGCATCTCCAACATCACAGTTAGAAAGATTCATGTTGTTGACTCGACGTAGTGCAATAAAGACTTATTCTTTTTGTTGTTATAATAACATTAGAACATGAGTTATATTAAATTAGTTGAGTTAATTTCATTGAAACACTAATTTTGACTTTCTTAACTTACAATTCATAGTTTTAAAAGTCTTAAAATTTTTAATAATCATATTTATGAAAGCATAGTTTAGATTTGTTGAACTCGAACAAAGAAACTTATCGATCACTTTAAGTTTGTTGAATAATAAATTTATTTCAATTATAAATATATTAAAAATGAAGTTCAATGATTTGAATTTAATTTAAGTCTTAAATTCAAATATTTTATTGAACTTCATAATAAATCTTAATATATATATATATATATATATATATATATATATATATAGAGAGAGAGAGAGAGAGAGAGAGAGAGAGAGAGAGAGAGAGAGAGATATTATTGGTATTACTTGATGTATGGCCATAGTGAGAAGAAATTATTACGTGTGGAGTCTGAATGTATCTCTACATCCGGACTCCAATATTGTTACGTTACATGATTGTGTACATAACACGTATATATAATACACGACATATGTCCACAATCCATATTATATACATATGATGTGTATACACTAGATAACACAACACTATTGAAGTCAGGACGTAGAGCTGTGTTCGGACTTCTCACCTAGTAATTTTTCGTATAATAGACTAACATAGAAATATTTATTTTAAAAGCATTTTTTCTTTTTTCGGTAACTATATTTATTAGTTTAATTTATGTCAAAAGAATTTCTTTTTTGAAATTATATGTTTTTGATGCTTCATTGTAAATTGGTCTTAGAAAAACTCTATTACTCAAATTTTTATTATATATTATGCTATTTTTATACAAGATAAGTTGTACGAAAATATATACTTAAATAAATTGATTTTTGTGATCATATCAAAACTTAGGGATGCAAATGAACCAAGTCGAGCCAAGCAGAAGCATGTTCAATCTCAAGCTCATTTGTTTATAGGGTGTTCAAGCTTGGCTTGAGCTCAGTTTGAGCTTTCAAATGTTCGCTAGAACTCGAGCTTGTTTGCAAATCAACTCTTTGAACTTGGCTCATGTTTGACTCTTAAGAGGACCTATAACCAAAATTTCTCGTGTTGTAGTTTTGTTAAACTTTTCTCCGACGTGGTATTCAAAATTATCATAATGTATCATGCTATTTCACCATAGAATATGTTTTAGCAATAAGATTAGAATAATTTAAAAACATTATTATAAATGAAAGAAATAGGGATACCTGTATATAAATAAGCTCATCTTCACTTGCAGCAATCATAGAAATCCAACATGTTCATATCATAATTAACAACTTAATTGCATTATAAGGAAGATGACTCCAACTCCAATTTACCCAATCAACTTATTTTACAGCATATACATATATCATAGGCCGATACCAATACAACCACAACATACTACAATAAAACAGACAATTAGCATTACTAGCTACCAACATTCAACAAGTAGATGAGCAACTGTAAAGGAGGAAAAATACAGCAATTACATCATCATTGCAACCATTGATAACTATCTCAATACTAACTTTTCCCAATTAATTCCATGGTCCAGTAATATATCAAAAAAGAAGAAAAAAAAAGGAACCTCATCATCGTTCTCACTTGGCCTAAAACAAAACCTTCAACTCATGCAATTTTAAAAAACAAAAAAAAAGAGTATTGTGACCCATACACTCTATAAATTAATGCATGTCATAAATTTTTTCTTGCATGCTTTTATAATTTATGTCATGTATCATGAAATATTCTAAAAATAGTAATTTGATTCTAAAAATTATGTAAATTTTGTTCGACATCCATCAAGTATTGTCATTTGACATCCAACAAGTAGGTTATATGGTATAATAAGATTGTTAAAAAGTTTAGTCCACAAGAGAGTACATAGACTTTTCAAGTCTAAATTCCAGGAGTTGCATGCAAAGAGTCTACGACTTTTAGAATTGTAATATGAAAACAATAAATAAGCTTGACCCCAAACAATAAAAGTTTACGTAAATGGTTTTGATTTGTCAAATGACTTTCTTCCTCATCGCCACACGAGAATAGAAAATCTTTCCAAGCCTATTACTTTTGAACTCATAACATATTGGTAGAATATCAAGATGTTGAATTTAAGTGCACATCTAATGGCAAATGAAAAAGGGTCTTTTAATTCTATAAAATCCAATTGTTCTTATGGAATCGAAGTTCTTTTCTCTCCTTCCACAGAGCAGTAGTTGCAACGACTTCTCCCTCAGGAAGCACAAGAACTGACCAGCTTGAACAGTTTTCCCTCAAATATGTCATCTCTGATCCACTTGGAGCCTTGAGTTGCTAGAGATATGCATCTTCTGATCCTTGCAGCAAGAGAGGAATCACTTGTGGACCAATATATCGAGGTGTAACGACTTTGGAACTTCAATCACATCAACTTAAAGGCTCTTTTTACAATTAGTTTAATGGCTGCATACCGCAAGAGCTTGTATGATTATCACGATTAAAATAGCTTAACGTTACAAAGAATTCATTGGAAGGTGAAAATATATATTTAACAAATTTTGAAAATTTACAAATGTAATGAATATTTGTTTACACATGCACTCATAGAATATAGAGTTTGGTAGAGAATTAATATAAGTTGCAATTTAAGCTTATGTGTGTATAGTTTTACTTATAAAGTGTGCCTCAAAAGAGAGCGTCGATCCATGTTATTGTGAATCTCATAAACATATTATAAAAAAATTTAAATTTACATTCACTCTGGCAAATCATGATGCAAGTATTTCAAATATCATTCTGGAGTTTCCAAAACATCATATAAAGTTTATCCTCCCATCTGAGTAAAGTTGGAGATGCACATCATTGTGGTTTTAGTCAGTGGGAACTACTTAGATAAAAACTTATGTGCTAGTTCATCCCTATTTGCGACGAAGTTTGTGGGAAGAGAGTTTAACAAACTCCTCGCCCTATTATTTAGTGAGAACGAGAAAAGTCAAAGGTGAATTGTATCTTTTGAAACTCAAGTGAATTCGAAAGTATCACAATTTTTTGTAAAATTAGCACTGTGTTAGGGCCCGTTTTCTTTCTGCGGAGCAGTTTACGCTGTGCCACACACCCGTTTGGGACCACTTCCTAAGGACGAGATTCAGGATTTTGAGTCGCAACTGCTGCGAGGCTTTAATGCGCTCCTTTTGGTGCGGCTCATGGTCCTATAAATTTTTCACCTAGATTACCTCGGAGATCAGGAAGAAGCCACAATGCACCTTACAATCTACTGAGACGATGACACTATGCAAGATGGTTTTTGTGCATGCCCAAATCGAGCGAAACAACCTTGTCATCATTGATGCCTAGTCGTCGAGCTGCTTGACTTTCTTGCAAACATTAGAGCCCGCCGAGAGGGAGAAGATGAGGGGTGATAGACCTTGCACACGTGTGGGAGGAGCAACGACTTGAGCATGTGTATAGGGCACGTCGAACAAGAGAGAAGTATTTATGAAAAAAAGATTTTCTAATTATTATAAATTTAAAATCGTGACTTTTATTTAATTAGCATGATGAGGTAATAATTATAAAAAATGTATTATTAAATTGAATAAAGATTGCAACAAAAGAGAAAGATTTGGTGGGGAGAGATGAATTTCACAAACTTTTAGGTAAGGCTTGCGATTCTCTTTTCTATGTTTATGAAATATTACAACCAGCATAAAATCCTAATCTTAAATTGAAATTTCAAGTGAAATTTTGTAGAAAATCATGAAGGATATGTTGACCTCCATATATGTGTCATAAGTTGAGTCAAGCCCACAAGTCGAATTTGACGAATTTCGGATGCAGTAGTATGCAAATCGGGGCCCAAAATGCACTGGACGTCACCAAAATTACTCCAAATGACCTCTGATCAATGAACAGACCTCGCCACTGTGTTCAGAATATCGAAATTGGTCAAAATATAAATATTTCATAATCTAAAGATCAACCAATCAAGCGATCGAGTTATCAATGTGCCAACGCACATATCAGAGTTAAGAAGCTACGATGATGTCCAAACAACCTTTGTTCATAAAATTGATTGTACCGTTAGCTTTAAAACATCAAAAAGTATCAAATGAGAGTGTCCACGCTCAATTCGGACGAGTTTGTGCAAATGTCAAATGATCGAAAGTGACAACATGCAAATTGAGGCTGAAATATACTAAACGTCACCAAAATCAGCCCAAATGACATCCGATCGATGAACGGACTTTTCCATTACATTTAGAACATTAAAATTGGTCAAAATGTAAATATTGCATAATCTAAAGATCAACCAATCAAGCGATCGATCTATCAATATGCCGACGTGCATATCAGAGTTAGGAAGCTGCGACGACATCCAAACGATCTTCATTCATAAAATTGATTGTACTGATAGCTTCAAAATATTAAAATCTATCAAGTAAGATTATTTACACTTAATTTGGATAAGTCAGTGCAAAAATTGAGTAGTCAGAAGTGAGAACGCACATTTTGGGCTGAAATTTATCCAATTTGATGCCAACTTGAACCAAACGGTCTCTGATTGTGAAACGGACTACGTCGTTGCGTTCAGAACATCGAAATAACCTTATATTGATATAAATATTAATTATCTAATCATTCCATCATAAAATTCACATTAAAGTTAATTAAACACTTAAAAAATAAATTTTAGAAAGCCTATTTTACTAATTAACCCTAACCAACTTGACCTGACCTCTCCTGTTCCTCAATCACACGCAAGCCCTCGGCTTTGCCTCACACGATCGAATGCCCTTAGATCTCCCTCTTCACACATTGCATGAAGCTCGATCAACCGGATGATCCTGCTGATCTCCTCGCAACCACTCCCGCTGATCTCCTCTTTCATTTCACTTCATTTACTTTTCAACCAAAAGGACCTTCCTCTTCTCTCTTGTTACAGGAAATCATAAGCATCTCCTTCCCTCTTCTTCCTCTTTGATCTCTTCCTTTTCCTCATTTTTTTTCCTAACTGAAAATCAACTTCCTCTTCCTTTTCCTCCCATTTCCCCTCATTTTTTAATCCAAAATCTTATTTTCTTTCTTTCAAAGCCTTTCATTCTCCCTCATTTCCCCAAACCAAAAATTCTTCTCCATTCCCCTCATTTTCTTCAATCCGAAAATCCTTCTCCATTTCCCCTCAATTTCACTTGGCCAAAATTCCCTCTTTCCCTCATTCCTTTGTTGAATCACCTCCTTTCTTTTCATAAGGAGGATAGGAAACAACACATCATCGAGGTTCCTCTCATATTCTCCTCTAATCACATGATCACTGAATTACCCTTCCAATACCTTTTGTCATAGCTGAAGAAGAACACTGTCATTAGGCGAGTTCTTCTCTTGGTTACCAGCATCTCCCTTTTTATCTCTTTCTAACCTTTCCTTTTTCCGCAACCAGAGAGGAACACCATCATTATGTGGGTTCTTCTCTTGATTTCTAGCATCTCCCTCCCCGTCTCCTTGCCGATCATTATAAGCGTGCAAAAAAATAAGTCTGAACATGTGTGATGTGAATGTGAAAGTATGACATTGTGCTTGTGTTTCTTTACAGGTTCGAGGCATCATTGCGCTCATTAGGGCATGACGAGATGAAAATCTACGCGTGTCACAAGACACCGCTTCGCTCCCATTAGACGTCAAAGCAAATAAATTGTTAGATGTCCCCTAAAATGTTGTTGAAATTTCATCAAATCTTTGGACTTAGAAAAAAATGGAGGAATAAAAAAAGAAATTGGCTTAAGAGCGCTAAACAGAGAAATCTAAAGCTAAATTCAAATTAAAAAGAATTAAATAAGAAAAAAGAGGGGAGGGAAAAGGACATACAATGAACACAAAAGTGAAACACTAAATCAAATAGAAAAAAGGTGAAAAACACTTACAAGATTTATCTTTCAAGCACTCCAACTCCTCAAACAAATGGAATGAAATATAAGGCCCCCTCTTAGCCTTATTTATAGAGATTAGAGGGAGTAATGAAGGACTCACTCTTACAAAAAATAAAATTAAGTAAGTGAGTCCATGTTCTCACAAATTTCCCAAACAAAAAAGGGAGGGAGAACTAAACAAGTTTTAATTGAGATAGGGGGAGTTAAATGTTAAATTCATAAAGGGAATTATAACAAAACTTGAAGTCCAGTCATTCACTGAATATGAAACCTAATGAGGAGTTAGGGATATTGGAGTTGATGCTTGTTTATGTGAATAAAGCCTTTTATTGAATACTTAAATTATTAAATTCACAAGCAAGTGATCATAAAACTAATTGAACAATTGCAAATTAGTGGATATCGAAAGATGTAGGAATCTTGATTGAACATCAAATCAAAGAATGAGAGAGTCTCTTGAAATTAAGATATACTCTTTAAATATACTCAAATAAATTGAAGAAAATTATAGAATTCATCACAGATTTTCTATGAGATTGAATGATTGTTAATAAGCATAAGCAATGAATCCTTGGAAAATATTTAAAGTATACTTGTCGCCTTATCAAATACTCGAATTAGAGTAAGGAGAAATTGAGTATAGTTGATAATGAATTTGAGAATTGTCATAAGCGAGAGTTTATTGAATATTCAAATACTTATTAACTTGGAATTTATTAAATATTAATCCGAATAAAATCTAATAAGATATTAGATCAACATACTATGCCACTGGGTTCAAAACACATCGTACAAGTGAACAGAAGACGCTAATTAAGGCATTCTTAAATACACATATATGGTCTTCGACACTATGCTAAATGTTTAAAATCAAGAGTCTAAAGATGCTACGCGGGTTGCTTCCTGGTGTAGTCTTAGGACTGGGTCCGGGTTAACAAAACCTAAAAATTTATTATAAGAATTTTAACTTATTAAAACATCTGAGAAGCTAATTTTGTCATGTTATAGTAGAACGGATCCTCTATTAGGAGCTAGATAAAGTTGACATGATCTAAAGTTCTCAAATATATTCGAATCAATCGATTAACTATCCCGATGATGGCCATGTTGAATGAAGATTTCAACTAGAGGGAATACTTCCATCAAAATGCGATTCTAATCTCAAATCAAATTAACTCAAATTAAGTATCAATCTAAAAATGCTTAAATGAAATTCAATCTCTAAAAATATAAAACTCCATTAAATCCACTTTTATAATTATTTGTCAGAGGTAACAAATTAAGAAAACTCTAGCTCGCAAAGGAGCCGATGGTTTGTCCAATAGGCTCCACAGATGATACAGTTGTGACAAAAGTCCTTTGATTGAATGGTTTGTCCAATAGGCTCTATTATATTACGATCACGACTGTAGCCCATATGCTCCCCAATGGCTCTGCCCTTTGAGTTGTGAATCATAGGGAACACCTGATGGGACAAAAAGCCCTCTATCAGCTAAGGTAGACTTAAGCCTATCTTCTTAGATAAACAACACCCCAGGTCTACAATAATTTCTTGGGCGACATAAC
This sequence comes from Cymbidium sinense, assembly GCA_021442155.1. Classification (NCBI taxonomy): domain Eukaryota; kingdom Viridiplantae; phylum Streptophyta; class Magnoliopsida; order Asparagales; family Orchidaceae; genus Cymbidium; species Cymbidium sinense. Next base: position 156,222,702 of record CM038219.1, on the reverse strand, counting down.
TCATATGTTGTTGATAAGGATCCTTCTGTCAAGTTGGGTCAACTACCTCCTCTAACTAAGTAGACTAAGGACCGTGAGAGCTCGGGATGATGAAATCATGGGATCTAGATCAGGCACGTCATCATTCCCCCAACCATCTGCTTTAAGTTTTAAAGATGATAAGTTTCATAAATCTAAGCTCTAAATTACAAAACTCCACATGCTGTTACTATACGATATGCATTTAGCAATCTAACGACTAGCCTTAATCGAAAGTTTTCTCTCAGCATTGGGAGGGGTAATTAACTATAGGTGCTTGCGCTTATAGGAAACCTGGAACCAGATCTAAAGTCCTCGCAAAATGAGGGAGAAATCTATGGGTAGTGTTCTATGTACTATTTCATATGTTTTCTGAAAATAACACTGACATTCATAAATCATACTCTCTTCAATTCATTTGTTGAGAGGTTGATAGGGAATTTTTAGAGCACACAGATTTCTGGTGACTCCGCTAGGGATATGTTTCTCTTTCCATCTTTGGCTAGTTGAATCTAAGCTATAGTAGCAACAAAATATTTAAAAATTCAAAAGAAAAAAATGGTGATTTAAATGTGTAATAAATTTAAATTACTAATGTATGAGACTCTATGTCGAATGAATTATTTTGTAGAGTATATTTTTATTATACAATTTTTTGTTTTGTAGTACCTCTGCATTTTGAAAGTATGGGGTGAAATAACACTTACTAATTATTAATCCCCATCTTTTACTTTTGCAGAATGGATCTACAGAGCACTTCTTTCACTGTCCAGCTAGGGCATGGTGCGAACATCTACATAGCTAAAACCATCATCAACACAGGAGATGTTAGAGCGACCATTTAATTTGGTAGCTTGAATTTTCCAGCTATCATAGTTGCAACTCCTGAAGTACCCATCCGTGGTACACTCGTCTGAGGTTATGCCGAAAGGCCTCACGTTATTGAAGCTCTTACAAGTCATGTTTGCCAACCAGTTCAGCAACCAACCACTACTAAGAAGTTCTCCCAATAGAGAACTTTAATTTTTAAAAGGTTAGGTTAATCTGAGGCCCCCATAATGAAAAGAACCGATAGTGGGCAAACTGTGTCTTTAATGCTTCATTGTATAATTGTTTCATCGATTGAACTTTTTGTACCTGGAAAGAATGATCATGAAGCTTCCTCATCAGGAAGAAAATTTTACTAAAAGGCATAGAAGAAGAAGAAATGCTAAGCTGAGGGCTTAGCAGACCCCATTCAAATGACCTAGTGAACAAGCAATACTATCTCTAGAAATGAGTATTCCTATCCACAATAACTTTGACAATCTGAAGTGGGTAAAAAAGAATAGCTCTACTGGTGAAGTAAAGTAGTCTTTCTGGACTCAACAATATCAAGCTCCACCATCATAGAGGAGATAACCTGAAACACTGTCTATCAGAATACACAATATTCTTAAATTAGCCAAGGACAGAGGCTTAATGAAAAGAAAATTTGAGAGCCCTAGGGTGATTGAAAATATGGAAGCTTCACCAAGGAGATTGCCATCTCTTATGGTAACTAATCATCGAGCCAAGTATGCTTCGCATGGTGAGCATCGAGCGACACTCGGAACATGTTCAAGAATCACGAAAGGTCCCAAAGAGGTTAGATATGGAGGCCAAGGCCCCATGATGAAATCCCTAAGAATCAAAGAGGTGTGACATCTAATACTCATATTCAAAAATCTACCTCAAAAATAATTTATCAGATGTGGATACCTAAAAGAAGGGATATCATAGATGAAAGATATGATGGTCGACACCCTGGAGAATCCTCTAGGGGATCCTAGCGTCGATCAGATTCAGTCCCACAAGAAAAGGTTGACTTTGATTGCAGTCCTTTAATGGAAGAAGTGTTTATTCTACACATTGAACTAGAGATCTGCTAGAAACATCGATCATAAACTCATGTGCAAGAAGAAGATAATGAAGAGAACAATATAAAAGTGGAAGTCGTCTATATGCCAGAGATATAGATGAACTTTCTGCTCACCATCAACAGCAACACGGATCCAAGGAACCTAAACCTAAATTCGATGTTTATGAAGGAGAATCTTCATAAAAGCAAATAGAAGATGGATCTTCAATCTCTACTAAGGAGAACGAAGAAGAAGATCAAAATGATAAAGAGATCATGGGTGTTGAAGCTATTTATATAGTTGAACAAGGAAATTATCAGCGTAGTACGCACTTTTATAATCAGCATCCTTATTCAGGCCAAACAACAACTGTCCTTGCAAATTCACAAGGAAAAGGATAGTCAAGCTCTTCCCCTGAAGATAAGCAGAGAGTAGAACAATGACAAGATATAGAGGAGAAAAAGAGCCTATACTTGTTAATGTCGTGGCACTGGTTAGAGAGTAAAGAAAAATGCAGCGTCAAATGGAAGTCAAAGACAAGAAAATTGCACAACTTGATACCAAGATGAATGATATGATGGTACAAATAAATATCATGATGGATATGTTGCAGAAGAATATCACATCAACTGTAGCACCTATTTTGTCTACTAATCAACAGATAGCTAATAATATAACTTCTATACCACCAGTCGCTCTAGTACCTCAAGCTCCTACAATACATGCTACATCTGAAGCAAAGAATGAAGTTAACCAACTACATCTTCAGCTGATAATTCAAAATATGACTAGCACATCAGGAACGGTAACAACTGCTTAGCTAGAAATAATAATTAATGAAAAGATAAAGGCAGTTATAGCTTCAGGGCAAGGTGAAAATTTCATGAGTAAGGGTCACCCTTACCCAGCTAAATATGATCAAGTGTCATACCAGAAAGGTTACTCAGTGTCGTACCCAAAAGGTTACTCAATGCTAAAATTTAATACTTTCAATGGGCTTGGTAACCTAAAGCAACATCTATCCAAGTTTAAGGCTAGTTGTAGTAACACATAAGGGAATGATGCTATGCTTTTCTGTCAGTTCATTAGTAGCCTGACCTCAGCTGCTTTTGAGTGGTATGCAAAATTTTTGAATAATTTAGTTAAAACCTTTGCAAAGTTAGAGACAATATTTGTGAAGAGGTTCGTCAGTGCAACCAAGAAAATAACAATTGCTGGCTTGCCTTGCCGAAGAGGAAAAAGATGAGTCAGTGAAAAAATTCATAAGTCGCTGGCGTAACCTAAGTATGAAATGTGAGCAATAAATGGAAGAGGAACACACGATCCAATTGCTAATGGAAATATGGAAGATAAAATGACACCATATTTATGTATCACGTCAATTATAATATTCCAAGATTTGCTCGATAGGATGGCCAAATCTGAAAAGCTGAATCGCCTTAAGTCTGAAATCTACACAAATAAAGGAATGAGAAACAAACCTTCAGACTCAAGAAGAAACGAATTCCATGCCGCTTCCTATAACTCAAGTGGTGAAAAGCGTGTGATATATAATGTGGATAAAGAAAAATAACCAATGTACAATGATGATATGGGAAAGAAGCCTGTCTATTCTAATCTACAACCAAAATTAGTATTGGAAGGCAATGATAAACCTCAGACTTTTCTAAGTGGTGGAGAGCGTCTAAAATAAGCAACAAGAGATGATGAGCAATTGAGACCATCTCTTAAAGAAAAGATGAACAATGAATATTCTTTTAGAATGGGACAGTGTGGCTAAATTATTTTGGCAAGCAAAAAGATGGCCTATATTTACCAAATTAAAAGGCTCAAGAAGTCGATCAAGTCAAGAATCCAAATTTGATCTCATCCTATTGAAGATTGTTATGTCTTCAAAGATTGGCTAGAAAGGAAGTATCGACGAGGTGAATTTATATTATTCAATAGCATTCTAGTCAACCTAAAAAGGGAGTTTACAAGGATGATTATGTCCTCTTTCGTATCATCCATTAAAGACAAAAAGAAAGAGAAATTAGTTTAGACTGAGAAATGTAAATAGTAGTCTCCAAAAAGATCGTGAAAATGTTGAAGCAGTTAAAAGACATCCCTAGTGTTAAGTGAAAATCATCACTTGAAGCTATATTGCACTTAAAAGAGATACCTAAACTAAGTATTTGGGCTTCTCAACGGCATTTTGATAAGGCTACTTTATAACAGCACGAGGAAGAATCTACTAAACGCATGCCTCATAAATTAAAAAAGTTGGATAAGAAAAAGAAGATCAAAAAGAGAACTATAATTCAAAAGATTATTAATAATTTAAGGGAGTATCACCAGCCGGCAAGACAACCATTTATGCTTGCAGACTTTATGCCTAAACTTTATATTGTTGAATTGAATGAAGAAGGTAATGGTGATTCTTGTCCAGTAGAGACATGCCGAATCATTTATTTGATATTAGATATTTTTTAGCATCAATTACTCCAAATTGACAATGGTAGTCAGACAGACTCGACCAACCCATGAAAATTCTTATTAGGAAAACAAGAAGAGCCTGAGGACTTAACATCTAAATTTTTTTTAATGACTCAATGAGAAGATAATAGTTCAGATGAAATTTTATATTTTCCCGACGGAGAGGAGTCGGACTCGTCGATATCATCCCTCAATAGTACTTTAAAGAAATCACTCAACTGGAGGTCTATAATATTGTAGAATTGATGACATTCTATGTGTCATCGTTGAGTGAGAGTGGTGAGACAGGAACTCTATTCTACAAATTTGAAGAGTCTCGGCCTTACAGTTTTAATCGGCCTACTCAACATGAAAATTTTGATGAGATAGTGCCAACTAAAATACCAATATACTATCCACAGAGGTTACGAAGAATAATGCATAAGCTTCGTATTCATATTGGAACTACTAAACATAGACTTGAAATCTTTAAAAAGATGTGGAGTCATAGAAGTCCTCAAGCATCACGAAGAAGTGATAATTTTATCACTAAAGGTCTTTGATTCATCCGCAAATCTCATCAAACTAAAGTTTTTTATAATATAATAGAGGCTGAGATCAAAAGTAATAGTGACAATGAAGATGATCTCCATGAAATTATTCTTAAAAATGATGAAGAAGTAGAAGCCAAGCTTGCGCTTGAAGAACTCAAAGATGGTAGACAAACAACTACTATGGATGAACTCAAAAAAATCAACCTAGGAGCTAAGGATGATCCCCGTCCAACTTTTGTCAGTGCCCTTCTACCTGATGAGCAAGTTGAAGAGCTAAAAATGCAACTTTGTGAATTTAGGGATTGCTTTGCCTGGACATATTCTAAAATGTCAGGCTTATCCTCTGATGAACCAGTCCATGAACTTGTCATTAAACCAGATGCGACACATGTTAAGAAAGCTCCTAAATGAATGAGATTGGAGATTGAAGAATAGATAATTGCAAAAACTAAGAAGCTGATCAAAGTAGGCTTCATCCGGTAGGAAAAGTATGCATATTGGATAACCAACATTATCCCAATTAGGAAGAAGAACGATCAAATTCGTGTCTACATTGACTTCCGGGACCTAAATAAGGAGTTCCCAAAAGATGACTTTTCACTTTCAATATCAGAACTACTAGTGGACAATACTTCCAACTATGATATGTTCTAATTCATGGATGGATCATCGGGATACAACCACAACAAGATGGCTCTTGAAGATGAGAAGCACACATCATTTAGGATGTCAATTAGTATATATTGCTACACAGTCATGCCCTTTGGATTGAAAAATACTGGAGCTACAAACCAAAGAGCCATGATGCATATTTTTGATGAGTTGATTCACTAGAAGGAGGAATGTTATGTTGACGATTTGGTGGTGAAAAGCTTAAATCATAAAAATCACTTTGAAGACTTGAGAATTGTACTAGAGAGATTCAAAAAATATGATCTCAAGATGAATCCTCTAAACTGGGCATTTAGTGTATCCTCCAAAAAATTCCTTAGGTATATTGTATGAGACAAAGGAATTGAAATCGACCCTGCTAAAATCAAGGCAATTGTGGAGATGCCTCCACTGAACAGTTTGCATTAGTTGTATTCTTTACAAGGATAGCTTGCATTCATCCATTAATTTCTATCAAATCTATCAGGATGCTGTCAACCATTTGTAAAGTTGATGAAGAAGGATGCTCCATTCAAATGGGACAAGGAGTGCCAAGAAGCGTTCAATAACATTAAAATCTACTTGTTAAATCCATCTATCCTTGCAACGCCTACTCCTAAGAAGCACCTTATTCTATGCACAGCTGTATTAGAAGAGTCCCTTAGAGCATTATTGGCATAGCACAATGAAGAAAGCAAAGAAAATTCTCTGTATTATATTAGTTGAAGATTAATAGGAGTAGAAATGAGATACACTCCGATAGAAAAGCACTATTTGGCATTGATCTTTGTAGTCCAAAAGCTCCGTCATTATATATTATCTCACAAAATTACTCTCATCTCAAAAATCAATCTGCTAAAATACTTGATGATAAGACCAGCATTAATAGATCGCTTGGCAAGATGGGCAGTATTGCTTTTACAATTTGATATAACATATGTTTCATAGAAAGCGGTGAAGGGGCAAGTCTTAGTAGATTTTCTTGCTGCACATCCCATCCCTGCAAACTCTTCTCTTAACAAAGATTTACCTGATGAGAAAATTATGCTCATTCATGAAAGAGAGAAATCACATATTTAAGAAATGTACTTTGATGGAGCCTCATTGATCAAACAAATCCAACCTCCAAATCTCCTAAGGGCAAGAGCAGGAAACAACTTCGTCTTCATAACACCAGAAGAAGGGATAATAAGGTGATCATATAAGTTGACCAAGATAAGAACTAATAATGAAGTCGAGTATGAAGCATTAGTGGTAGCTCTTGAAGAAGCTATCTTCATAGGCATTCAAAACTTGCATATTTTTGGCGATTCTCAGCTTATTATAAATCAAGTACTTTGCATCTATAAAATCAACAAGCTTGAGTTAGCTTTCTATCACAAGTGAGTTCTCAAGCTTATGAAGCAAATACCAAATATTAAATTAACACGAGTCTCTCGATCCAAGAATAGCAAAGAAGATTGCTTAGAAAAATTAGCGAAGAAAATGGAAAGTATGAATGATGATTATGTCATGATTGGGATATTCACTCGACGAATTCTAGAGCCAGCAAAGTACCAATCCCTGTAGGTAGATGGGTTATCAAATTTGGCCCAGCAGGTTGTGACTCAGGTTGCTCCTCATACTCCTCAAAATCAACAAAAATGTATACCCAGAAGAGCTAATAATGACATTTCTTCAGAAAAGTAGTGGGATGCTTTTATTGTCGAAGAGCCACATGATTGGAGGCAACCTTTCGTTAACTACTTTAAAGAAGGCAGATTACCAAATAAAAAATCACTAGCAACCCAAATCAAGAAAAGAATGTTGCATTATGCTTTTGTCAACAATACTTTATATCATAGATCCTTTGAACAAATGTGGCTATGATGCCTAAATGCAGATAAAGCTAGCAAAGTAATGGTTAAAATTCATGAAGAACTTTATGGTGTACATCAGTCAGGTCCCAAGATGGCAGTAAAGATCAAAAGGATGGGCTATTATTGGCCATCTATGGTTAGAGACTGTATCAATCATGCTAAGAGGTGTCATGAATGTCAGGTAATGGGAATATAATCCATCAACCTCCAAATCCACTACACCCAACAATAGCATCTTGGCCATTCGAATGTTGGCGTACAGATGAAATTAGATCAATTGATCCACCATCGTTAGTTGGACACCGCTTGATCCTAATAGCAACTGATTATTTCTCTAAGTGGGCTGAAGCTACCCCATTTAAAGAAGTTACTATTGATCGAGTGATCAACTTCTTTACGCATAATGTGCTATATAGATTTGAAGTGCCGCGTTGAATAATTTTTGATAGTGACACATCTTTCAAAAGTATAAAGATTTATAGATTTGTCGATCAACACAAAATTGATTGGCAATACTCTTCAATATATAATCTAAGAGCAAATAGTTTGGTAGAGGCCTTTAACAAGATATTAGTCAAGCTGCTCAAGAAGATCCTTACTAAAAATAAGAGAGAATGACATACTAAACTAATAGAGGAACTATGGGCGTATCGAACTACCTACAAGACGTCGACTAAAGCCACTCTCTATTCATTAGTATTTGGAATTGAAGCAGTTCTTCCACTTGAAGTTGAGTTGCCTTCACTTTGAGTAGCCATCCAATACAATCTAATTGAAGATCAAAATGCTCATTTGAGAATGGAGGAACTCGACACGCTAGATGAAGTTAGATTGCAATCTCATCAAAATATGAAAGTTTACCGAGCATAGATATTCATGGCTTTTGACCATACAATGCAGCCTCAAACATTCTAAAAAGGAGAATTGGTCTTGGTGTTGAAAAGACCAATTATTCCTAATCGAAGGATTGGTGGAAATTTTGAGCCAATTTAGAGGGCCCTTTTATCATTGAAAAAGTGTACCAAGGATGGACATACAAACTCATTGACATAAAGGGTGAAAGACCAATGCTGCCAATTAATGGTTGATATGTGAAAAAATATTATACATGATAAATACATTCTCAATGTATAATAAAAATTCCTCTGCGACACAAGGGGCATTGTTTTAGTATATCTATTTAGATTGACATTGTGTTTCATGTCGAGATCCTAAATAAATATACTCACCTAGGATGAAAAACTTCCCTCTAAAAATTCCTCTATTACACATGGGGCATTTTTAGATTTTTATACATAGATGAAATCAATGTTACATGTTAAAACCCTCTTATGAGCATATAAACTCAAATATTGATGTATTTTTGTAATTTTATCTTGAAAGTTCTTCTAAGTGTGCTTTAGAATTCTCCCTACAATATAGATGATATTTTTAATTTATGTTAAGTTTATTTGAGTTGACATCATGCTATAAGACGAAATCCTCAAATATATTCTAATTTAGGTTGACATTGAGCTTTATGTCAAAATCCCTGAATATACTTATAATTGTTATTGTTAAGTTGCAAGTTCTTACATGAACAAAACTAATCTATTTCTACACATGAAGACAACCATAAATATCAAAAGTTTATCTCCCAGATTTGTCAAATTCTAAAGATCAAGTCAGAAGAACTTCCAATTTTGAAAGCTTTAATTAACTGAGTTGGAAAAACATCAACTTTTACATCCTGAAGTCTAGGACATGGATAGGTTCTAAAGGTCAAACTCAATAAGCCTACAAATGGCTGAGTTGCTGATGCTCTCCTCACTCAACAAGCCGTAAGAAAACGCAACAGTGAAAGAGCCCCCATTCATCATTCTGATGAAAAAACCACCAACCCATCACTGCCTAAGTCAAAGACTCGAGTAGGTTCTAAAGGTTGAACTCAACAAGCCCAAAAATGGTTGAGTTGCTGACGCTCTCCTTACTCAACAAGCCGTAAGAAAAGACTGCAATGAAAGAGCCCCTGCTCGTCAGTTTAATGATGATAATTGTTCAATCTCAAACCAAATCTACCTTAGTGATTACAAGCAACCAGAATCCAAGAGATCTCTCTACTTAATCGATAGACCAAAACAATCTGAGGAAACTCCTAATTCAGAGCTGCTTCAAATCAATCTATATATTACATGCAAGGTGATGTTATAATCCATTTTTGATGTGTAATTAGGCTCAAAACACATATCAAAGTTGATTTTCTTATCAAATTTACCAAATATAAAAAGCACAAAGTAATAGAGGAATGTTGAAGTCCACTAATACAATAGGACAATACATGACTGATGGAAAGAGAAAAAAAAATCATCATGGGGGCCTAGACTGTAACTGTTGAAACTATGCTGAATAAACTGCTAAAGACGAATGCTCACTCTCAGCCAATTATAAAGAATCAGTAGCTCTGGTCAAAGTAGCCTCAACACCTATCATATCCTGATGATGCATCTGGTGTTGGTGCTGCTCCTGCTCCATAGCCCGAGCTCTCTTATCCTATTCAGCTCGCAGCTCTCTAATCCTGGTAGTTAGTTTGTCTAACTTAGAAGAAGCATCTATCAAACACAGACGGTCATGTCGTAGAGCCTCAATACTCTCCTCAAACTTATCATGTGCTAGGTTAGCCGCCTCCCTACGAAGCCTGACCTGCTTTTGAAGCTCTGCCAGTAAAGTGTCAGATTGGACAATGCTGAGCAATCTCATCTGGTGGATCAAAAACTCTACGTCCCTATAGAGAGTCTCCATATACCCGAGAACCTGCTCCTCCAAGCTAGTATGAGCTAGAAGATCGAGAATAGTGTTCGCATATTATGTGAAGCTATCTAGTGACTATGGTGATTCTAGAGTAAGCATAGAAACCACATCTCTCAAAAACACCAAGCCGCAATCCCAGATGCCCCTATCACGTGGATGTGGTGTACATGAATATCAATGGTAGATCTTAGGCTCATAATCTACATTAGGCACTATAGAGAATAAATGTAATTAATTAGCATAAAGCAAAGCAATAAATATAAAGAAGTGCAACTAAAGAATAAAGAGAAGAAGAAAGTACCTGAACATGATGAATTTGACTGAACTGGTGTGTCATAAGTGGCATAATCGTCACTGACCTTCACTATCTGATAAGCTCCAGAGCTATATGTTGGTTCAGCAGAAGCCCCACTAGGTACGAGATCTCTCACCTCAGAAGTCTCCCCAGGATAATGGATAGAGTAAGGCTCAGTAGGGAAGAATGGCTCCATAGAAGGAGTAGCAAATTCTGAGGTAGTAATATCAAAGGCAGGCAGACTAGAGGGCTCAACCCTAATGTCTTCAATGGCATATCCAGTACTAGCTGACACCTGTGGAACCTCGTCAAGAGTCAAAAATCATCGTGGAAGTGGACTAATGGCCCAATCAACTGAAGCTCGAACAGGCTTTGTAGGTTGACTACACCTACGTCTGTGAGCTGGTGAATAAATCTCAGTGTAGCTAGGAGCAGAACCCCTAACTTTGACTCTGCTATGAGGAGTGGTATCCTCAGCCCTAACCTGCTCGTTAATTGGTTCATCTGTCATGAATCAAATTAGAATATCAAATACACTGAATATATTTTAATGATATGATAAAAAAAAAGATGATAGAAGTACTAAAAGAGAGTAAGATATTGGTTATACCTATAGCACTGCTATCTCCTGTCAGTAGTGACCGATGATGGGTCCTCTGACCTTAAGGAACTCCCAAAGACCTCACTATATGCTCATATCTCTTCACTCCATGCTCCAGGAAAGGACCAAAAGATAGTCGTACCCAAGTGAGAAGAGTATAGCTGATCCCTGTGGCTCTATAGAGGAGCTACCTGAAAATGAGAGCCAGTACCAAGCTTTAGTAAATGTAGCCAAACAACTGAAGCAATAAAGTAATGTGTCTCAAGGAGAATCATCCTAATCTTCCTAATATCCACTACAGCAGGGATGAATGACATATCATCATGAGTAGTTGACTGGAAGAAACCAAACTGTTGTGCAACTCGATTAGGCTGGTAGCCCTCTATAATAATTGATTGCCCAAATCGATAACATAACCATCTTGGACATATACTGAAAAGGTACATCGCTACTCTCAATGTCCGGCTACCATGAAGCAATGGATATCTGTCATTCCCATCAAGACTATCAAATGATCAACCTCTATCAAGTCAAATGATAACCAAATATATCTAGCTGGTGAACTAACAAAAACTGATCTCTGACCAAATGCGTAGAAAAGAAGAACATGCAAATCCGCTCCATCTCCAAAGTAGAAGATGCTCGGTATAACTACAATACAGTGGGATATCCTTGCTCTAAAAAGAATGCTGGACACTCAAAACAAGCAAAGGCACCATGTATGTTAAGCTGAACCTAAGCATATAAGTACTGCCAAGGTAGAGTCAAATCTCACAACTCTAGAGAATCCGCCCCAAAAATCAACCCCAGTATCCTATAAATCTTGGCTAACAATACTAGAGCCAAAGAAACTCACTCACCTCAAAAAATCCTGTTGGTTGCTAGCAATGCACATGGACAAACTGATCCTTGTATAATGGGAAGTACAAAATTATAGAGCCATGTCACGATAAATCCTGCTAAGAATAAATCCTCGCTGAATCCATATATAGCTGGAGAAGTCTTCCTTGCTGGTAAAGTAGGCTCTATAATCTCCTCAGATAAGTAACTGCTAGCAGACACACCCAATAGAAAAGGGTCATGTAGTGCTATAGTCTCTTTAGATAGAGCATAATCATGTAAGAAGCTCTGAATCCATACACTCACAAGTAGTGCAACTCGTGATCATCTAGAGCATCCTGATGCCCTGAAAGTCTGGTAATAATAGTTCAAATGATTAATATAAATAGAAAGCATAGCTAGCCTATCTCGTCGATCACAATCATCTAAAGGTTGCCTATGAAATAACTTCTCATCAGGTGGAATAGCCTGTAAGTCCCAAAGGGTAACTGTCAACTCCTTTGAGACAATCTAGCAAGTGTTACTATTAGTATCCCAGAACTCCACTACTTCACGAGCCCAAGAAGAAGGCATACCTCCAAAATCAAATAAAGACACATATACTACCTCATAAACGCCGGTTGTCTGTAAAGTATCTCTATGAGTCTGCAAGACACACCTAGCCCATGTGATGTATCCATGTGAAAGACTAGGAATCCTGCTAATGGAGGAATCTCAAAGCAGGTCTAATGAGCCCAACTGTAATTGGCGGTGGCCCAGAAGTATAGACTGTCTCATTTGCTCAATGCTATCAGAAATAGGCTGTAAAATATCACAATATTTAGAACTAACCTGAGCTACTGTGCTTTCCAGAAGATTGTAGTCCCTGCATTTCAACTTAATGGTAGCCACCCAATCTATAGGATCCTCAAAGGCAAAAGAATATGAAGTACAGTCAAGAAGCATGGAAGAGCGTACAAAGAAACACTGGTAAAAATCACGTCCTCTCAACATATCAGTGTGCTGCTCAATCCTATCCTTGATATCAGTGCCTCCATAGGGATCGTTTCTGTCAATCTCTGACCAGATAGCCTCCTCGCTAGGCTCAACAGATGATAGATCTTCAAGTTTTCTCCAACCGAATATTTTCTATCAAGTGATTAGAGAAACTACACATAAGAATTCAAGTCACAGTATAACAAAGCGTAAAACAAGAGAGGGAGAAGAAAATCAATAAGGTCAACCAATTTTCAACAAATGTGACTCACTCTATGCATGAATCATATTTGTTGGGGGATATTTGTTGACCTCCATATATGTTCCATAAGTCGAGTCAAGCCCACAAGTCGAATTTGACAGATTTTGGATGCAATAGTGCACAAATCGGGGCTCAAAATATACTAGATGTCATCAAAATTAGTCCAAATGACCTCCGATCGATGAACTAACTTATCCATTGCATTTAGAACATCGAAATTGTCAAAATATAAATGTTGCATAATCTAAATATCAACCGATGAAGCGACCGAGCTATCAATGTGCTAACGCGTACATTGGAGTCAGGAAGCTGTGACAATATCCAAATGATCTCCATTTATGAAATTGATTATGTCGTTAGCTTAAAAACATCAAAAAATACTAAATGAGACTATCTACGCTCAATTCAGATGAGTTTGTGTAAATGTCAAATGATCGGAAGTGATAGCACACAAATTAAGGCTGAAATACATTGAACGTCACCAAAATTAGCCCTAATGACCTTTGATCGATGAACGAACTTTATCATTGAATTTAAAACATCAAAATTGGTCAAAATTTAAATATTTAATAATCTAAAAATCAACCGATCATGCTATCAATGTGTCGATGAGCATATCAAAGTCACGAAGTTACGATGATGTCCAAACAATCTCTATTCATAAAATTGATTATGTTATTAGCTTCAAAATATCAAAATCTATCAAGTAAGATAATTTGCACTCAATTTGGATAAGTCTGCATGAGAATCGAGCGATTGGAAGTGATAATGCGCATTTTGAGCTAAAATTAATCCAATTTTATGTCGACTTTAACCAAACGGCCTTCGATTGTGAAACAGATTTTACCGTTGCATTTAGAATATTGAATAATCTTGAATTGATATATATATATATATATATATATATATATATATATATATATATATATATATATATATATATATATATATATATATATATATATATATATATATATATATATATATATATATATATATATATATATATTAATTAATTATCTAATCATGTCATCATAAAATTCACATTAAAGTTAATTAAACACTTAAAAATCAATTTAAAAAAGCCTATTTTACTAATTAACCTTGAGACAATGACTCTCTGTTCAATCAACGAAGCCCTCACTCTCTCCCTCATGTAATCGAACTCCCTTAGATCTCCCTCTTCACACATGGGATCACAATGAAGCTCGATACCACAGATGTTTCGATCTCCTCCCAGAACCACTCCGCATCTCTCCTCAGCCTTTCATGATTCATTTCAAGAAAGGTTTCCTCTCTCATCCAAGCCAAAAATCTCTCCCCTTTTCTTCCCTTATCCTCTCATTTCCCCCTCATTTTCTTCAATCCAAAAATTCTCTTTCATTTTCCCTAATTTCTTCAATCCAAAAATCCCCTTTCATTCTCTATTTCAACTAGAGGGGATACTTCCATCAAAATGCGATTCTAATCTCAAATCAAATTAACTCAAATTAAGTATCAATCTAAAAATATTTAAATTAAATTTAATCTCTAAAAAATTAAAACTCAATTCAATCCACCTTCCGTAATTGTTTATCGGAAGTGAAAAATTAAGAAAATTCTAGCTCATAAAGGAGCTGATGTCTAATTAAGTATTCTACTATGTTCACTCTTAATCAATCTCATGCCAGTAAAGATGTGACCCATGTCATCGCTGGCCAGGGTTTCATGTGATGTAGTGAGAGGTCCTAATCATATGATTTGGCTAGTAGGCTCCATTATATTACGATCACGACCGTAGCCCGTATGCTCCCCAGTGGCTCTACCCTTTGAGTTGTGAATCATAGGGTACACTTGGTAGGGCAAAAATCCCTCTATCAGGTAATATATACTTAAGCATGTCTTCTTAGACAAACACCACCCTATGTGTATAAGGATTTCTTGGACAACATAACTCATGTGTTGCTGATAAGGATCCTTTGGTCAGGTTGGGTCGACTATCTCCTCTGACTAAGTACACTAGAGACTGCGATAGCCCTGGAT